>VWZO01012722.1:30097-105858 GCA_013396975.1 Bucco capensis
AATGAAAGGACAAGGGGCAATGGTTTTAAATTGGAGAAGAGTAGATTTAAACTGGACATTAGAAAGAAGTTCCTCACCACAAGGGTGGTGGAACACTGGAACAGGTTGCCCAGATTGATGGTCGGGGCCCCATCCCTGGAGGCATTCAAGGTGAGGCTTGACAGGGCTCTGAGGAGCCTGATCTAGTTGGGGATGTCCCTGCCCACTGCAGGGGGGTTGGACTAGATGACCTCCAGAGGTCCCTTCCAACCCAAACCATTCTATGATTCTATGGTACTGTTGCTGTTAACCTTAGTGCTCAGGCTTAGGCCGCATGCGAAGCCCCAGCCCAAGACCACTTCATCTACATTTCAATCAAGTCCACCGAAATATGAAGTGAGCAATTGGCTTATCAGGACAACAGAAGCTTCTCCTAAACCTTACACTTCACAAAAAACTTAGAAAAATGCCTAAAAAAAGTCATGAAAATTATACCACTCCAGCACATCCCCCTGCCTAAAATATTAGAAAACTTGATTAGAGTACCTGGATATTCCATCAAAACCTTATTTTCCTTACCTACAAACAGGTTTTTCAGCACAAGGATTCAAATGCACAAACGTTCCTTTCAATGAGCAAAGCATGAGCAGTCTTGGCCAAAGATCTAGGCTTGGAGCCAGTACACATGATGATGAACAAAAGCACAGCCACAGCCTTCCATTACTGGCCAAGTGAGGAGCAAGTGTAGATGCTGCACTAAAGAAAGCTAGTGCTCCCCACAGCTGTTTACAGAAGAAAGCACTCCCAGAACAGCCACAGCCCACATAAAAGAATTTAAATAACCTTCAGCTGAAAAGGATGAAGCTCCAAACTAATTGCCCTTGGTTCATCACAGCTCTAAACTGGTTGGTTTTAACTTCCTATTACAAGGTGCAGATGGTCCCCTAGAGGTGTCAGTGGAGAGAAGGAACCAGCGCCTTGCCCCAGACAGTAAGTACATGCCTCTTTTATGAGGTGTGGGCAAGCCATCCCCAAGTATTTCATGGCTCACTGCTTACTATAGGGAGACATATGCATCCACATCTCAGTTGCCAAAGCATTGGGCTACTCTTCTCCTTGTTCCTCCAAAAAGTGAGCTTTCAGCTTTTCCAGAGCTTTACACTAACATACTTCCCCACTCTTCCAGGAGCTGTGTCATTACATGGTAGTCGTTGTTGGCCAGTGCTGCGTTTAGCAGCAGAGGCTGAAAGACACAAGCCAGCTCTGATATAGGAGCCAGCTAGTCAGAACCTGCACCAGAACCTCCAAAATGCTTTCAACTTATTTCTGAAGATGAATCTTTATCAGGACAACCACTGCATCTTCAGGCAAGCCTGGCCACTCACAATTAAAAAAGAGGACTTGAAGCAGATGGAAGAAAAGCATGCAAGCCCTTTAGAGCACCACTCTTAATTTCTGATGTAACAGGCTGCCTTCTTTCAAAGACAGTAATAGCAAATTCCCTCCCACCGCTCTAACTAAAAATTAATGTTAGAAATGAGATGGTGTATTTTAAAAGACAACTGTTTTGATTTTAGAATCCCACACTTATCTTTACACACAGTGTCAGGATGCCTTAAAGTGTTAAATAATTCCCTGCCATCCTCTTCCTTGCAGAAATGTCATTCCTCTATTCTTCCCTCCTCCTCCTTTGACATTAATAATTATAATTGACATTATTGTGCTGGCCTAGAACTCAGACTGTCTTATGCTAGGTCTTAGCTTTGCCACAGATTTTTTTCGTATGACCTTGGAAAAGTCATTTCACATCCATGCATCAGTTTCCACATGGCCAGATGTAAGAAATGGCTTTTTTTGTATAATCCTTCCCCTCTTTGGCAAGTAGGACACACAGTGCTTAACAGAATGGGGCCCCACTCCAGGTTATCACCAGTAGCCATTCCTGCTAAATAAACCCTGCTATGCTACCCTGCATCTTTTCCACAAGCACTGCCAAAAAGACAACACAAAAACCAATGAGCCATAACTTGAGCCTTCTGGAGGGAGAGGCAAGGATGATTATAGGACTCAGCCTCAAAGGATAAATCCTTCCATTATAAATTATTAGAAGATCATTCATGTTAGAAGATCTCATCATAAGATCTTTCAACAGATCATGACTACAATCAGTCAGAAAACAACACCTAAAGTAGTAAAACACCCAAATGCTGCTGAATATCAGTGGGAGCTCAGTGCTTAATTCCCTTCCTGCTGCTTTGAAAGGCCTGGATAGGAGAACTGCTGATAACTTTTGGAGCTTCCATTACCCCTGCCCCTCATTGTGCCTTTCTGTATACTGGGCCCTTGTCAGTGCTATCCATTTAAGAGCACTCTCTTCAGCAGAGACCAATAGCTGCACCTAAAATAAATTGCTCTACTAATCAGCACAAGCTAAAGTTAAAGGGCTGAGTGGCTCTGTGAATATCAAGAGTGGCATTCCATCTGTGGGATGCCATCTGTGGCTTAGGCTCAACCAAAGAGCCTATGTTTAATTAATGTGGCTGTAATTCGCTCAGATCTTAATAGATCGTGGACCATTCCACTTAATGGCAACACACAATTTGGCATATTTGAGCCATCCCACATGATAGTCTGTGGGCTGAGGGATGAACTGATGCAGAGTTTCAACTACCTCTTACCCCCCATAAAACTTTGGATCATTGCAGAGGTCAGTGCTGTATAAAGCAGTAGATTGCTGTTGCCTCTCCTGTACCTGACCTGTAAATAAACACAAGACTGATGTGCCTAGCTTTGCCAGGGCCTTCACACTGTAAAAAGCTGAGGTCTGTCACTTGAAACATGAGAGCAAATCCTGAAACCAAAGTGAGGAAGAGCTGCCAAAGACCAGGAACAGACAGAACTCAGGGGTAAACTTTTTTGCTTCTGTACTCTGGAGTAGCAACTGCAAGGTGACAGTGGTTTTTGCAGCAGGGAAGAGAGAACCTCAAGTTGAGGGAGATGTATGTGGCTGAAGAGAGTACGCTGACATGCTTAAAAGAGTGTGAGACTGTATGGGATAGAGTAGGGAGGAATCATAGAATGGTTTGTGTTGGAAAGCACCTTAAAGATCATTGAGTTTCATCCCCACTGCCCATGGGCAGAGATGCCACCCACTAAACCAGATTGCCCAGGGCCACATCCAACATAGCCTTGAACACTGCCAGGGATGGGCAATCCACATCATCTCTGGGCAACATGTTCCAGTGCCTTACCACCTTCTGAGCAAAGAATTACTTCCTAACATTCAATCTAAATGCCCCTCCTTCAGTTTGAAACCATTCCGCCTTGTACTATTGCTTTCTTACAAGGTAAAGAGTCTCTCTCCCTCGTATTTATAAGCCCCCTTTAAGTACTGAAGGAAGGAGAGGGGTATTCTTTCCTAGCCCCCTTCTTCCTTTTTCATCAAGCATCTTCTGTGTTGGGCTTGTGTATATAACATTATACATATATTTTAAAAAAATAAAAATAGGTGGTTACCAAGTGTCCCCCTATCAGGTCAGAAATCATCATTGCTTATTAGCCAAGACACATGATTAATGTCACTGAGGAACTGGAAAGAAAAAAAAATAGAACTGTTTCCTGAGCTGTTAGCATTCCTCAATGAAATCTTTGTTAATAAGTTCTCACTTTAAAAATAACATGATTGGCCCACTTCAACCCTCACTCCATATCCCCATTCCTCCCCCAGACCCAGTTCCTCACTATTCATTTCCTCCTGTTCTCCCTTCAGCCACACATTATTCATTGCCAAAGTTGAGCGACTAGCTAAGTGAACATGGGCAAGCATTGGAACTTGAATGTGTTAGGTTTGCATGGCAAGGTTTTGGTAGTGGGGAGGGTTACAGGGATGGCTTCTGTAAGAAGCTTCTAGAAGTTTCCCCTATATCCAATGGAGCCAATGCCAGTAGGCTCCAAGATGGACCTGCCTCTGGCCAAGGCCAAGCCCATCAGTGATAGTGGTAGTGCCTCTCAGACAACATATTTAAGAAGGGGGGGACGGGACAAAAAGCCAGGGTAACTGCAGCTGGAGAGAGGAGTAGCATATGCGAGAGAAACAACTCTGCAGACACCAAGGTCAGTGAAAGAGGAGGAAGAGGAGGTGCTCCAGCTGCTGGAGCAGAGATTCCCCTTCAGCCTTTGGTGAAGATCATGGTGAAGCAGGTTATACCCTTGCAGCCCATAAAGGTCCACAGTGCAATGGACCAAAAAGATTTGGTTTTATTTCTCATTATCCTACTTTGATTTGATTGGCAATAAATTGAACTTGTTTTCCCAAGCTAAGCCTGTTTTGCCCATGCCAGTAACTGGTAGGTGATCTCTATCCTTATCTCCTCCCATGAGCCTTTCATGTTTTCTCTCTCTTGTCTAGCTGAGGGGAGGAGTGATAAAGTGGCTTTGGTGGGCACCTGGTGCCCAGCCAGGATCAACCCATCACATTGAAGTCTAAGCAGCCCAAAGCTAAGGATTAGCTGTTTTGATGGTCCATCCACTACTTACTTAGTGCTCAGGGCTCAAAAAAAGCTGAAAAAACAAGCTTCTCTAATTTGAAAAAAAGATTCTCCCCTAAATCACATATATACAGACACTTCCAAAGTAGAGGGTTTTCTCCATTTATATAGCCAAATTATTTGTCAGCAACTGCTTAAACCATGGGGAGCATCTGTGTGCATGTGTGAAAGTGCACACATAGGGGAGAGGAATAACAACTTAAAGCCAAGAAGAGCCAGAGGCCAGAGGTTGCCCCATTAACACCTGGGGTGCTGGGGCTGCTAAGCAGAAAGGGACAAGGAAATACAAGTGCTCTGAGACTTTTTTGCATTTTTGTTGTAACAAAAGCTTGAATTGCAGCAAATAATTACATTTTATCCTCTTCAACAATAATAAAAAGGTGTCAGTTCATATAAACAGTGGATGTTTGGCTTCCTTAATGAAGCTTAATAAAAGCTGAGGAAGCCCCGCAGAAAGGTACAGAGGATGCTCTGTTCAGACCAGATTATGGGGGCCTTTATTTCATGGCATCAAGCCCGTGATGTGAACATCAGAAATTACTGGTCAGTAATTAACTGATTTCTGACACAGAGAAAAGTCCGACTCATGGAACAGTTTTCATTTCAGGGTAAGCCAGCTCTTCCTTCCTCAGGGAAAATCCCCAAGCACCCTGGTTGGTGTACACCCTTCTCAAATACGTGTCAAGGACCTGCTGAAATGCACAACAACCTACAAATCCACATGTATTGCCTCTCCTTTGCTGACATGTCAGAAGCTCAAAAAGGTTGAGACTGACTCTAAAGGAAAAATAAAGAAGATCCAAAGCAGAGATGGCAACTGAGCTTCTTTTCTTTGAAAAGAACACTAAAATCTGAACTACTGAGACATCTTGCCTCTGTTTTTCCTTTAAAACAAACTCATGAAAAAGCCCACTCCATCTCAAATTGCCAGGACACTACTGCAGTGAGTATGCTCAACAGTGATGTGCAAGACAGCTGAATAGAGTTTTCAAAGACTTTAACACCTTCATGTAATATAAAGACCTCTCTTCATTCAGCTGAGAAGACTATAACATGAACCAGTGGAGGGAGCTGGGGATAGACAAATTCTGTGAGAAAATAAGCACTGATTAATCCTTTGCTGCTGCTGTTTATTACAAAAATAACTGCCCTACCAGCAACATGGGAGATCTGCCATCATGTGAATTCCAAATTCCTCCCCAAAGTGCTATTACTGAGGTGATTTCTCAAATGCTGATGTCTGTACCACTGGTGGGAAGTGATCCAGCCATCCTCAGTGTCCCAGATCCATCAGCTCTGTGTAGCAAAAGGCTGAGCACAACACAGGCTTGTAAACAGCTCTGGAGGGCAGAGTGACTCTCTGAAACACACCTCTAACACTGCTGTCCTCAGCCCATGTTAAATCAGTCTCTCTGGCACCTCTAGCTTGTACCCATGCATCACCCTGAAATATCAGCACAAGTGTTTCCCAGCAGTAGTAAATCCATCAGTTCTGCCCATATCATGCCCAAGCTCCAGCCATTTCCACTTGCTATGGCTGCTGTATTTGACAATTTCTCCGTGCCCTTTTTCACCACTCTTCCTGGGATTTGGAGTTGTTTCCCATTACTCTGAATATGTGTCTTTGTCAATGACACTACCACCCAGATATAGGGACAGGTTTCATAACACTGCTGTTGTTTGCAGCTGTCCTTTCCCGTTTCAGACTCTCAAAGCATCACTCTCACAAAGTGCTGGCTTTATTCATGGCTCTGTACTACACTGAGTGTAAAATGGTGGTTTAAATCCTTTGCTTTATCTGGCACCTTATACACTGACTTTCAGAGTCCAACATTCCTGTTTCCAGCAGGCACAGCTTGTGCTGCACCAGTGGTGCTTCACCAAACTCCAATCAGACCAAACACTCATCCTGTAACCATGCTCAGAAGATAACTTACAGGACTGACATTGGTTCCCTTCAGTCCAGTCAATTACAGATAATCTGAATTAGTGGTGATATGGACTCACTGCAAACTGCTTAAATTTATGCCACAAAACTGTCAGAGTTAATATATCTACTGAAAATAGATGTGACAGGACTCATCTCAGGCTTTGCTGTTTTTCTTCGGTAGGACAGTGCTACCAGGCCACAGCATGTTCAGCTCAGTGTGTTACTTTTTTGTGGTACATCACTTTGAATAATCCTTTTTTTATTTCCCTAGGTCTCCTTTCTTACAGAGTTCTGCATTTGTGTGGTTTAGATATTTCAGTTTAGGTTTGATGATTTCTCTGCTTGTCAAATGCTAATTTTCACTATTTAGTTATTTTGAGGTTGTTTTTGTCCAACGTCCCAGTCATAAATACAGTGAGGATCTGAGATCTAATCCTTCCACTAAACAAGTTCAGTCCCATATCAGTACCAGATCTTCCATAACTCCAGTTCTTCTCAAATTTCTGTATACTGCTTCATCTTTGCTTTCCTGAGTTACAGAAAAAAACATAGTGAAAAATACCAACTGCTTGAGGAAAAGTTGTTGCCAAAATCAGGTCACTTTCATCCATGTTTGTATTTGCTATCACTTACACCTTGCAAATACAGAGTAAAGTGTTGGGGGCTTTTTTTTCCCCCAGATAGCCTGCATTAAAATGTTTAGCTCCAGCAGGACTTCTGGTTGTTTTGGGTTTTCACTCAGCATGATTTCCTGTTCCTTGAGTTGTTGGTTTTGTGGGGTTTTTTTCTGTTCTGGACCCATTGGTTGTTCAGAACTCACTCAGAGCCAGGACCTTTGAGAGTGGTTTGATTTGAAATGTTTCATCTCAAAGATACAGTTCCCTGTGACTCTGACCATTTGGGGCATCCACATATACTACAGAGGGGCAGAAGTTTAGCCACAAATGGCTGGAAAAAACTTGCTAGAGCTAGAGCAGTAGACATATATGAACACCAGCAGTTAGGAGGGAGAATGGAAAAATACAAGTGTTTAACAACACAACAGTAATCTCTTAGCAAAACAATCAGCAGAACAGCCAGCATCTCTCCTGGCACATAGCAAGGAAAGGGTGGGAAGGGAAAGCCTTGGGGTGGCAGAGATAAGAAAATCACATCTGTTGTACTCTCCTAATGGTGCTGGCCACCAGCCCTTAACAATCCCTAGCAAAGCTGTGTTCATGTCCACTAAACCAGTGGCCACATTATACCAGCTGGACCAATGGGCACCAAAGTTCAAACAGAGCCAATTTGCTCCTGATAAATCATCACAAAGTTGTTCATGTCTGGTCGTGAAAAGGATTTTGGCCTAAACAGACAGAGCTTAAAGATTTAACAAATGGTCAGTATAATACAAAGGAGTCACTAGCATTTCTGTTCCTGGACACAAAGCACTAGTGGTAGCTGTGCCCATACATGAACTTGCCATAATGGGAGAGGACGTTTTGCCCCCTCCCTGAGGCTCACTGCTTACTGTGAACCGAAGGTGGAGGGTAGAAAAGGGGAGTTGCATGGTACATGTCAAAGGGGGCCCAGCTACTGAGAGAGAGCTGCAGCAATAGTGTTACTGCCTGAATGGAGAACATCTCAGCTAGAAAGGGCTTAGGGGCACAGGACGAGATGCAAAGCTGAGAAGCCTGCTAATATTGCATTGTGCATGGGAATGAAAAGGAGAGATGGGCTTTATGAAAACATTAAAAAAACACCAGACCATGGACTATTTTGGAAGGGATGAAGAGAGAGAAAGTAGAGTGCTAAAGGCAAAGCAGAAGCTGAGAAGATGTCTAATTTGTAGCAGCCAGACAGCACCACTCCCACCCCTTTAGCAGCTGGAGCATCAGGCAGCTGAACTCTAATGGAGTCAATTTGTTGCTGGAAATAATGACTAAATTACTCCCATTTGCCCAGTGAAGAGGCTGAAGTCTAAGTAGATGAACATCAGGAGGTAAAAATCTGTTAGGAGCAGACTGGAGTGTTGTGAGGTTTTTCTTGCCTGTAAAAAGAAGCTGACAACCCCCAGCACCCTTCAGCATCACTGGACCCCTTATTTACTGTAGAACCCTTCCACCAAGTTAAACAAGTTTCTAGCCCCAAGGACCAAAATGACCAAAATGTCAGCTGATAAATGATAAGATTTATTTGAGGAATAAAGAAGGGACAAGACCTTCAGCAGCAGCAATTTCAACCCTGCTCTGCCCATACCCCACAGAGTTGAGGGAGAGGATCAGTGACTAAAGAGAAATGGGAGAGGGCTGGTTATTTACCATTTCTGCACAGGTAACAGCAGTCAAGCTCTTTGCTTTCATGCCATGGGGGCAGTTGAGGTTGCCAGGGATGTGAAAGATCCTGGGGAATTTCTGGACCAGAGACACACCACCTCTGTGGGAATTTGTACATCTAATGATGTCTCTAGGACAGCAATGCTGGAAGGTCTGAACAGAAGGTAAGCAGTGACTTGTTTATTGAGAGACTCCTACAAAATCCTGGCACAGATGGATACAGCTCAGCCCTTTCACCTGGCTGCTTTTGCCCATTGTGGGATGAAGGCAGGATCCCAAAATGGAAATCAATGAAAAGTACATACAAATTCCCAACTCTCTAAAATAAGCAGGAGTTTTGCAAGAGGCAGATCCAGAAAACTACTTAGATACTGAAGCCCTTGGTATGTCTCTGGTGCCTTGCTGCAGGCTCTACCAGCAGGTGGGAGACATCTCCCTGCTAAGCACTCCAGCACCCCTCTGGGACTGACCCTCCCCTGGCCCTACAGGCTGCTCATACTAGATTCTGAATTGCAGTGTGAAGGCCAGGCTCCTCATACTTAGATGCTATGATACCTGGCTTTTAGGAGCTTCTTTGTATCTTTTCCTAAGAGCCATCAATATGTTTATCTCCCCATCCTATCTAGGCAATTAGTAACTGTTCCCAGGATAAAACCAAGACTAAGGCCTTGACTATACATGCCTTATGTGTGATAAGCCCTGGGGAGGCCTGTCAAAGGGGAAACAAGACTGAAGTAGATGGCAGCCCCCCCTTCAGTACCAGCTGATGATTCATATGCTGCCTGTCACTCAATGGGAAAGATATTGCAACACTCCATCAGCATCACCCAGCCTTGATACACACAGACATCTCTCAGCCAGGAAAACTGCAGAGTTAAAAGCAGCAGCAGTAGACAGGTAGGAAGGCCAGATATTCCACAGTGACCCTGCAACACCTGAAGATGGCTATGAATATACTTCTGTAGTCATGTAGCAAGTTCAGTAGCAGGTCCCAGTCCGTGAATCCACTTGCCTCCCTAGTTCCTGTTGCCTCTGCCTCTCCTTCTTCTCACTGCAGCCAGCTGAGTGCAGGATCCCTACAATGCCCTGCTAGTGCTAACTGTGGATGTTTGTCATTTCAGAAGTGTGTGTTCATTTTATTTCTTAAAGGAGTTCAGCAGCTCTAGGCCTTCCTAGTGCTTTGCTAGGCTTGAAGCGTTTGAAAAGGAGTTAATGGAGAGCTCCAGCAATGAACCAGGACTGAACATGATGAGGAAAAAATCCTCACACCTTGCAATTAGCAGACCTAATTAGAAGTCTAGGCTGTACACATGTAAACTGTACTTGTACGGATTGCATTTACCAGGTGCCTAAGGATGGTAGGAGCAGCTTCTTCAAATAAAGCTTTGCCTTGTGAAGGGAGGGGATCTATCAACCCATTACACACTTAGTACAGTTGTGTTTTCAAAGCACGCTTCATCTACCAGCTGAACCGCTCCCTCCCTGCTCCAAGCCTCCCGGACACCCACCAGAAGCCAGGATCAGGGTGCCAGCACAAGACAATGATCTGATCTTATCTGCAGCACTGCCATGCTGTTTCAGTGGAGATGTTCAGGGCACTGGGACTGCAGTGTCATCACTGGCTCAGAGTTCAGCCCCAGAGGGATACAGCTAGCTCAGTCCACCGACCGCCCGCTAAGCAGCCTCACAGGGGGCTTGGCTTGCTGGCCCCAGCATTCAGATCTCTTGCTGTCATCTTTCTGGCATGGGCCCGTTGTGTGAGTCCTGCATTTAAGCAGATTAGGGATACAGATAAGGTGCTCTGCGCATTGCCCGTGACAGAAATGCAGGTAGTGGGTGAGCAGAGCTGTTTCGGTCATCTTCCTAACTAGAATGATCTTTCACTCTTCATTACCTAGCCTACTGCATGGCAGCATTAGAATGCATGTCCCAGTGACTCTCAGCATGACTCACCAATTGTAACATGTCACAGTGCACCCAAAGCTTTCATAAACAGGGCTCTTGGATTTTTAACTTGATCTCTATTTCCATAATAAAAGCTTTCTGTTATTATCTGTGCATGTACTTGTCAAATCAGAATATTCACAGGGATATTCTCAATTCCCAGTCACTCAATAACTTATAAGGAATGCAGAGCAGACACTAAAGCCAAGACACCTGGGTCCTGTGTCGTGGAGTACAAGTAGAGCAATGCAACTTGGAGTGAATGTACTGCATATCTGCCCTGGGAAGATTTCCCAACCTGCTTCAGACTTACCCCTGCTGATGTTAGAACCTCACAGCATTGGGCAGTTCTGTGTCTACATCTCACCAAGGTCTGTAGTACTTGACACTTATTTTGCCAGCAAGAGTAACTGGCATTCCTCAAGCTCATCTGTCAGGTCAGACCTGCACACCAAAGAAGGAGTTACAACATCTTTTTCTTAAAGAGAAAAAAACTCCAGGTAAGCTCTGTGGGAAAGGGCTCTGGTAGACACCTACCTGTATTTCCCAAGGGATGTGCCACTTTTCTCACTGAGCAGTGACCCTGGTTAACACCACACTGTTGATCTAGGTGCTATGGTGTTGCTTCCAGCCCCTAAAGTAGCAACTTTCTGCAGGCTCATCATGCCTCCAACTATTCATTTTGTGTGGCCTGCCTCACCTTGGTTTAGAACAAAAAATCAATACTCAACCTGCCTTTTGGTGGCATGCCTGACACATTTCTCTACAACAGTTCCATCGCATTTGTTTACCACCAGTGAACTAATGTTCCCAAGATTTTCTAATCAATATTAGACAGGACATTAAAAAGGTGCTGAGCAACATCAATCCAAAATAATCTAAATGAATTAGTGAAGACAGCTAGACTACCAACAAAGTTATTACTGTCATCAGATCTGAAAGACTGACAGATGCTGGGTCAGGCTGCTGTTTTTTAAGTTTGCTCCATGACTATGCAACAAAAGTCCTTGGGGCTAGGCTTCAGTGACACCTTCATAAACTCATAATGATGACAGTCATGGAATAGATATGATAGACAGCAAAGTCCCAGAAGAAAATATTCACAGTTAGAACTGGTTTGAAAATTGGTTTCAGGATGTATTGAAGAATAGAGAGGTGAAGAGTCTGGAGGGTCTAATGCTGGGAAGTCCAGAGAGATAGCAGAAGTAGGGAAGAGGAGAAACAGGGGCAGGAGGATTTAGACAATCCAGATGAAACCTAGACTGTGTAGAGAGGGCTAGAGCTGAGGGAGCGGGTAGGTTCCAAAGGGCTTCTCCACCTGATCCCTTAAATTACAAAATTAGATTGTCTCCTGGCAACAAGCTGTGACCAGAGGCATCTGGGCTGCAGCTGTGCCCTTAGAAACTTGGCATCTTTGTCCTGCCCCTGCTTTAGCCATAGGAGAGGTGCAGGGGACAGCATGGTGGCACATGTACAGTGGGGTCCTGACACTTACCACCATGCTGGAAACGTCCAGATCTCCTGTGGGTCCCACAGCAGCACCAGGGCACAGAGTTTCTGCCCTGCCAGAGGGTGTACCAACATGTGTCCTTTCAAAGGAGCAAAATGTATTCACCCTGAGGACAGAAGGAGCTGTAGACTGGCAAAAGCCTGCACTATCCCATGAAGCTTAGAGTCCCAGATAAGGCTGGAAGGTGCTCTGATGTCCCAGCAGCAGGTGTGCTGCAGACAGTGGCACTACACAAGGTCTGTGCTGCTGCCTGGTGCCAAGGAGGAGATGCAAACTTTCAGTGTCAGTGCTCTCCATGTTCCTTTCTTCCAGCCTCTCCCCCCAGCCCAAATCTTTCTGCTATAATGCCACGTGTGAGCCTGACTTTGAAACTTTGCCTTTGAACATTTATTTCCCCTTCTACAGTCAAAATAGCAGCAGCTTAACCTCAAGAGGGTAAACCTCTCAAAGAAGTGCAGAAGCACTGCTCTACACAGTGCCTGCTGAAAACCAGCATGACTCACCTGGCAGCATCCCAGGACACACTGCAGAGAGTACACATCCCTTGGATATCTCCCTCTGGGGGGTCACAGCCATTTCTTCTTGTCTTCCTCCAGCTAGCAGAAGCAAGGTCTCTCCCTGACTCAGTTAGGACTTTGTTAAATCTTTTCTGCTCAAGGGGATTTTTTTTTTCCTAGAGTTAAAAACAAGCACAAGCACTCTGTCAGAGTGAGAACCCTTGGTGATCTGAATCAAAGCTCCCTCCAACTGCACTGTACTTTTCCCCCTTGCAAAAGGCAAGCAGCAAGAAAATCACAGTCTGTTCAGATGGTGAAGGCCTCTGGTACAGCATATAATCCTTTGTGACATCCTAAATCTTGGGAGCTAAGACTACATGAAGGAATGAGACTTTCAGGCTCAGGCTTCACTCTCCAGCAAATCCTGAAGCAACTGCTGGTAAGTATAGGCTTTGGGAAGTGATTTAGGAATGAACTACTCCTTGCAGGCACAGATGGGAGAGGTTGGGGTAGACCAAGTCTTGAGCTCAGGAGAGACAAGGGAACAGCCTTCCTGGAAAGTACAGGGACTACCTGTAGAGGACACCCCTTAGGGCATACCATTCCCAGAACAACACTGGGATTTCAACTCAAAGTGAAATCGCTGATTGCCTCTGATGGCCTTTTTCAGGCCCTCTGTGGAGTGCTGGCAATCAAGGGACCAGGATGTGGGAGTAAATGATGGCACTAGTTAGTCCGTGCAGGTAAAATCTCTGAGAGTAGAGGTTAACTGTGGAAAAGGCTGTTGAGAGAGAAAAGGAGTGAAGGACCTAGCTTTTCCTTTGATAAGACATATATAAAAGGATGATAAATAGACCTTGACTATCCTTCCTGCTTCTGGTCAAGGCTGTACCCTGAGCAGGCTGACCTAAAAGAAAAGGCAGTATCAGAATTTCCTTCTGGTCTACCAATGGGAAGATCTTGCGCCTATTTTGGATCCAACTTGGCCATTCCTGCAGGATGCTATGGTGCACAGACAAGATATTCCCAGAGACTCTTTTTATGTCCCTACTAATTAAATGTATTTTTAATTGCAGAAAGGGAATTTTGAAAGCCACACAAAGAGGAAAATCTAAAAGTGGATTAGTTAGGTGGAATAAAAATGCCCTGAAAGTATATGTTCAGGTAGCAATAAAAAGACTTTTTTATCATTGCTTAGAGGCATACAATAAAAGTATATTTTCAGTGCTTGGCTGCCACAAATAACTGTACTACAATTAGATGTGTGTATTATAAAATTGTGTGGGCGTGGTAATTATCACCCTTTGCAGCAGAATGTATTTATACAGATCCAAAATTACAGCACAAAGAAACATCATTTGAGGAGGTTTAAAAAGAAAGGTTGGGAGGGGGGAGGATTAAACTTTTCATTTTATTTTTGAGAAGTATTCTGTGAAAAAGTAGAATGTATCACATGTTGTGTTGGTCTTGAAATGTGTAACCATGCAGTCAGACTAGAGACTGGGAGAGGCAGCCTGCATAAATCCCTATTCATCATAGGGTGGGAGGTGGGGGGGTGTGCATGCACATATGCTATGCAGGACCATAACAGAGCTATTCTTAGAGCCCCACACCACATAAAGCCCTCCTTGCAGTAAGCTGTGCCTAATATAGCAATCCAGACCTCACTTGGATGTATGGACATAAAATGCAACTTACACATGCATAACTAAGGTGAGAATCAGGTCTGTTCTCTCAGTGTCATCTTACCTTTTGGTAGGACTGCATCTGCAGATACTTCTCTGGTACACAGAAAAAGTCATGGGTACAGATGCAGAGAGCAGCTGGATCCAGTACCCACAGGCTGTTGTCTCCAAGGATCTTCCTTGCCTCCTAGTTTTTCCAGCTCTAACCGTGCATTTGGTTTCCAAATGCTGAAAGTCTTTGATCCTATAATCTACTCACTGTATAGCCTGAGAATTAATTGGCCTCTTATGCTGTAGTTCTTACACAGTAGCTTCAGACGAATCCATCACATCTTCCAGCTTTGCCTCTACTGTGATTTTTGAGAGATTCTTTTTATCTTAAGAAGCACTTTTACTACATGTGGATCCATCATATTTATCTCTTACGCAAGACTGCTTAAGCACTTGCTTGCAACCTCTTAGCATCTGCCTAAAGCCACTACATCTCTGTGCAATGAGATGGAGCTTGACTAGGAGCTTTTTATTATTTGGAATCCAATATTCCAGCTTGCATATTATAGTCACAGAAGCCTTGTGAATCTTTATAAAAATTCTGTTACATATAGTCTATTTTGATAGGGCTATTTTCATTGTGTTTCCAACTCTGTTATTTAAAAATTGTCTAGCTTGCTCTCTCAAATGACATTTTCAGGCATTTCATTTCTTCTCCTAAATCGATGAGCATCTAGTATTTCTTTCTCTTTTTATATAGCTGTTAAAATTTTCTAAGAGGTCAACATAGAGGGCAGAACATGTTCACTATAACTGGTATATTCTGGATTTTCTTATCTGTGCAAATGAAATTAATATATTATCCTTCAGCAATGTTGTATTGACTCTCCATCTGTTGAAGTCTATAGTCTTATTTGGTCACAGTATTGTTAACATGAACATGGGGCCAGTGGCTAGTAAGGTCATGAGTTCATTACAATACTACTGTCCTCCTGTGCCTCATTTCCTCTTTTGTACATCAGAGTTTCAGGCACAGTCTGAAAATCACTTGGGNGGACTGCCAAAGCCAGACTGATGAAATATATTTGCCTGCAAATTCAGCATGGAGCAAGACAGAAAATTGTGTACTCTTTGTGCTGATACCACACAGCAGGATGGTGCCATTGATGGAATTTTTTTAGGGCATCCTTGAATTAGTTCACAAAGTTACTATCCTCTGCTGCTTCAGGTGCTTCCTCTAGGCACTCTTTTATATAATACGTACAGCAATGCACTGTATTAAAAAGATCAAGCTGTCATGACCAACACATGCCTGTGACAGATCCACCATCAGCAGAAGTCAAGAGCTGCACCAACACGTGTCTTCGGAGGCCAGGAGAAGGCTTACATAGCATGCAGGAGTGCTTGTGCTTTCAACATGTCTCAGGTTACTGGCCCTGGGTGGCACTTAGGAGAGACCTGGCTGATGAGGTTGTGTGTACCACTGAGAACGTTAAATCAATGTACCCAGCAGCACTTCTGACAAGCAATCTGTCAAGGCAGCTTTTCCAACTTGCACAGGGAAGATTTTCCTACTTGCATTCAGCAAACGGCAGATTTCTTGCAGTAATTCTAACAGGGCTGGCAGGGTCCAGGTCAACACTGTCCACATCGCTCTGGTTGGATCCAGCAAGTCTACAAACTTTTGTGTGTGTGTGGAATATGTACTGGAAGAATCAGTACTGCTGTGAAATGAGGCTGACTGCTGAAGACACAAGGAAAGAACAGAAATGGAACAGGATCGTCAGGCCATTCAGTTTGCACTAGAACAGCTATAACAATGAAGTCTTGGACTAAGAACTGATGCCACAGTGAAACATCACTTCCAAATCTATCAGAAAAGTTGCACCTGATGATCAAACTTGAAGGTTTTAGAATGAGCAAAGAGCTGAATATCCCATCAACAAAACAGCAGCATCCTTGAGCATCACTGAAGAGGACTAGCCTTAGAGTCAGGTTTCTGAGTTTGCTTGCCAGCTATGGCATATTCTGTTACACAGTAATGCAATACAGAACCACTAGACTGGCAGAAATAAATAAGCAAAAGTGGAAACTGTTAGCAGCAGTTACCATTCTAACATCCATTAAAATTTCACTGTGAATGTATTTTCCTTCCCCTAAATACTTTAAAGGAAAATAATACTTTGGCCAAGAACTATATGTTTTAAGTCCTCATAGGAACTGTAGTTCCTTTCTTGTTTACAGTGTGAGTCTCAAATTCACTATATTTCCCATAAAACATCAAAGCTTTGGGAGACCATAAGTGAGAGAGGCTTGAAGTGCTGTTGAAAACAAACGGGCATGTCTGAGGAGCACAAAAGAATGGGGTAAAAGGAACACCTAAAACTCAAGCAAAGAACAACCACCCTGTTTTGATTCTTTAACAAAGTTTAAACAAACCCCACAAATTTTCTACAAAATGATTTTTAAAAATGCTTGTTAAAGACTTATTCCTGTTACCAACTGTTTCAAGAACCTTTTTTGCTGAGCCACTCATACAAACAACTTCCAAAGAAATATCCTCAATAGTCTTAAGAGAAATTGCCCATATTGACCCTATTGCTGGGTAGTCCACAGGATTTCACAGTGAAATGCTGGGTAGGAACAAGAAGCACTGCTATTGTATGAGTTCTTACCACTCACAGCACTTCAAAGGGACTCTTCTAAATATCTTTTAGGGCTACAGCCTCACAGTACAAGCCACATAGCAGCTACACAGACTCTGCCACCCTCCACCACAGATTACCTCTCTCAGTTGGGCCCACACAGTGAAGACCCTGCAGTGGCCAAGCAATGACCATGCTTAAGAACAACACTGCCAAGAAATAGGAGGGATGGGAGGATTTTTAAATGGGACTAGTTTATGGACCCAGTGTACCACCCAGCCATGATGTAGTACTGGATGCAGGGGATGGGAGGGAACTGGGTGGTCTCTAAGCAGGAGCTGGCTCTAAGAGGCTGCTTGAGGAACCCTGTGCAAGCAGCACCTTGGTGTAAGGTGCTACAAAAGCCATAAACGCATGCAGCATCCAAAGGAGCTGTGTCATAGTATTAAATTGAACATAACAGTTCAACAACAAACTCCTGATTAGCTGAATCCTGAGAGTCTAAACCAGTGCCCAGTGTGCCAAACCCCAGGTGCTGCCCATTGATCACATTGTTAACTGCAGAAACTCTATTTGGGGTCAGCACAGTCATATAACCACCAGACACTGCAGCTGCTGAGATGGTTTTTGTGCTCTCCCTGACCACAAGCCCCTCCCTTGGATGGAAGAATTTCTTCCCCACTCAAAGACTTTCTTTTCCCAGGCTTCACAATTGCCAAGTCTCTGCTCTTCTACATGCCTTATAGGCTACTCCCTTCTAGATACCTTCAGCCTTGCCAATTTGCAGCCTACTCCATACAGTCCCCAAAAGCTCATCGTTGCTCTTTCAAGGATTTAAGGACAGAAGCTCATTCAGTTTGTCTCACTGGCTACTGCAAAACAATGATCCATGCCAGTACTGGCAGGATTTACATATAACAGTTTTTTGATCTAGCTTCTTTCTGACATAAATCACAAGTATTAGAGCACCCATCTCAATTATAGAAAAGGCCTGTAGATGAAGTAGCACAGCCCATAATGTTCTTGTTATAGACTAACTTGGGAATCATAGAATCATTTAAGTTGAAAAAGACCTTTAAGATCACTGTGTCAAACCAATAGGAAGCTGGGTATATCTACACAGAGCAATGGAGACTAATGCCACACTTGTACCATCCCAGAGCCCTCCTAAGGCATGTGTCCCCAGTCCCCTGCTCCACATCCATTCTCTAGGTTCCCCAAGTATCTATGGTTATTTCAGGGCCGGTGAAGATGTCTTCCTTTGTGATGTGATACTGAGATTTATAACAAGATATTCTCCTGGAATATATTTACCCTTTTCACCCAGCCAAAATAAGACTTAAGTGATAGTAACATGCTCTACAAATAACTGTATAAAGAAAAAAAAAATTAAAAATTAATAAAAAACCCACAAGAAACCAAAGTACCCTTTTGAAAATGTGAAGAAGTTTTATCTCAGAGGTCTTGCTTTTCCTGCTTTTACTTGAGGTTTTGATGAAAGGCAGATTTTTAAAAAGAAGCATTTTCTTTCCTTGAAATCTTCCATTTTTAACTGAAAAAGAACAACCACTTCAAAAGAGAACAAGAGTATTCAGCCAAAACCCTTGAGATTTTTCACTGATGATTTCAACAGACTCATTTTGGAGGTCCATTGTTTCTATGTTGATGAAAAATCTGTGCAAGAATGTTTTCCCCAGTCAGCTCTGAAAATGAAAATTAGAAGTTCCTGCTTCTTTTATTGCATTTTTCTCCTATGAACCCTTCTCACCCAGGTTTACTATTTTTATATTATGTCCCAGCTGCTAACTAAGCCTTGGCTTAGTGCTCTTACTGCAATGATGAGGCATTTCCATTTCTGATTTCTAGCATATGTTGCACTTAATATAGCAGTGCCCTTGTGCACCAGTTACCCCAGAAAAATCACTGTGCCAGCAATGTAACAGTGGTATAGTCCCTCGAGAATGACCAAGGCATGAAAACCTGTGCCAATATGCAGACGTCACATGGTTAATAGAGCAATAATAGATCCTTGAACTATAGAGAGAGGGCTGGGTTTTTTTTAATGTGTACAGAAAGAGGTTTGATACTGCAATGAAATCTTCTTTTTTGGCTTTCTCTTAAATGAACTTGGAAAACAATATCTGCAAAAGAGCCAAGAGATAATGATGAAAACCGGAACGATTAATTCTGGGCATGAGGCATCCACAGACTGAGCTGATTATTTTTCTCTCTTAGGTCTATAGCTTGGACTAGATGATTGCAATGACGAGGCTCTAGTGCATGATTTATGGGACTTTATGCTTTTCAAAGAGGAAGACACACTATACTGCAAAAGCTGTCTTCTGCAATGTGTTGTAAGGTTTCTTCTTTGGGCAACCAGAGCAGAAGGCCTGAGAACTGCAAATTAGCAGTGTGTTTGAAACCACTGTTGGACATTAGTAATAATTACTTGCTGATCTCTGATACTTTGCACAATTTCATGAGTAATGTCAGAGGAGATTTTATAATGGCTGCATCCTGCAAGATGCTGAGTTTCCCACACTTCTTCTAGAGATAACAGGAGAAGACCATTGCCAGTTCTTTGCCACACCAGCCCCACCAGTGACCTGACTGGGTTCTGCATAGGTTGGGCCTGATGACTTGGACCCATTTTTTGCTTTTTTCTAGGAAAGTTCTAGCTGAATAAACAGCTTGAGGGCCACAAGGTCCAGACGTTTTTCAGCTATGTGTTGGAGCAGCTCATCTCCTTGCCCTGGGACACAGCCCAGACAGCCTTTGTGAAGGTGCAAACTGGAATACTTCCACACTTCTGGGTGGTTTGGCTAAATCTGCACAACAGATCTGGCAAGCAAAATCCATCTTAAACCTCAGCTTTTGGCTGACATAGAAGTTTTTGAAAACTAGTGTTGTCTCCCATCTATGCAGTGCAGCAGAAGTGAGACATGAAAAGGCTGGGGTGGGAACATTTGCAGAAGGGGCAGCTTTCCCTGCTGCAGGAGTCATTGTACTTCCAGCTGAGTGAGAAATCAAAAAGAAATTCTACCCAGGAGATAAACGGTATAAGAAATCTTATGTAATCCAAAATGAATTGTCATCAGATTTATTGCAGTTAGAAAAAGGCTGTTCTGTTGACATAAAATACATACTTTAAGAAGCTAGCGAGAAGGAAGAAAACAGTAGTTGGACTTCCTTGTCCTCAGGCTTTCTGTACAGGGATCTGTCAAGCTTTTGGAGCTGAAATATTTAAAAAAAAAAAAGAATATATATATATATATATATATACAAATCTATATAATTTTTTAAAAGTAATTAAAAGGTATAAGATGCAAATTTGAAGCAGGAGAGTCTTCTTAGTTTTGCTTATATGTGCAGTATTAATACAAAGCAAAAAGATCATGTTTAATACTCCACAGTAAATACTGATCATTCACTGTTTATTTTGCTCTCAAAGCTGGAGGAAAAGCTAAAATATCAAAGATCTTTTCAGAATTCAAGTTCAAAGATTATTTTAATCAAGAAAAATCTTATTTTAACATGTTAGAAACAGCTTGCTTCAAGGCTATTTGGCAGTACCTGCATCAGCTTATGGTCCTCGGTGCCTACTGCAAGTGGGTGTTTGTGAGTATATTGCTTTTACCCTTTTTGTGGGTTGGGCTTCATACCCAGAATATATCTCCTGTGATGCCTCTGTAAGAACAACTTCCATGAAGCACCACAAAGCCCAATCAAAGAAGAAATAACAGTCAAGGAGCCAGGTCTGTGCAGCAAGCAGAGCTTTTAAAGCATGGGCAGACCCAATTAAACAGTGAGCTGATGCAAAACAGGATGTTTCAGTTTGATTCTCCAAACTGAGTTTTTTTATTCAGATCAAAAAATATTGGTTTCGGGTTTTTCACTGCATGGATTTAAAAAAAAACAAAAACAACAAACAAACAAATTTGTAGAAACTGTGTATCCCACCAAAATCAATCCAAGTGCACAATTCATTACCATGTCTTATGGACAGGAATGTTGCATTTAATCAAAAGATCATTAAAAAAAAAATCACTGCAAAGACTGATCATCTCAATTCTTTGTCCTTTAAGCTGATACTTTCCGTAAATCACACAAAAATCTCAACAGACAGGAAAGACAATGACTCTTGATTGGAAAGACAAGGAGGCCAGTCAGTAAACTCAGATCACAATTAGCACCAGCTGTAACCCAAGTGAACTCCCCAATTTAATGGTTCATTGGAGAACACATACATGCAGTAAAAACTATGAACCAAATCGATACACCCGCCTTCCCCCAGACTCCCCTCCTCCCCCAGGTCCTTCAGACAAAAGTCTATTTCCCTCCTTAGCTGTTAAAAATATTTTTAGAGCTCTTCAAATATGGAAAGCAAAAAAGGAAGAAAAAAAACAATAGAATTTGACACAAAAGCACCCTTCTCATTAGGGCTTTTTAAATAGCATTAGAGCTCATTGAATTTCATGCACTAATAACATTCCTACTCAATCCAAGGCAAACCAGTCAAATCTAAATCTATCAAGTTTTACAAGCAAAGGAATATTGCCAAGTTCTAATATTTCTCCCTCATTCATTGTCAGAATGGAGTAGGAAGTCTCTTCCAAACTCCAGTTTTCCTCTTTTAAGATCCCTTTTAAAACTACTTTTCCACGGTGATTTAAAAAAAAAAAAAAAAAAGTTAAAAAGGAAGTTAAATCTCAAGAGCAACATCTATACAGGATTCTCAGATACATGGTGTTTGGGGATTGAAGCAGTTGTGAATCTGCCTTTAGCACAGCAATCAGCTGGGATTTGAGATTAAAAAGTAGCTAAGATCCTACCAGACAAAGCCCTTGGGCAGATGAAGCTGACTGTGACAGTAATAAAGCCTCCAAAGACCTCGGGGCATGTCTGAATCCTTGGCCTTTAAATCCTTTCGCCATTCAACACCAAGTTGCCTCTTCAACTTCTTAAAAGAGCCAGCAAGGTTTGTGACACTGAAATCAGTGAGACTAGGCACAGGCTTGAAATCAAGCATGGGATATTGTTTGCTCTTGCAATGCAGGGCCCAGAACACTGCTGGATTGGGCTCTCCCTTCATAAGTAGTTAGGCTTACATGGCTAATGAGAGAGATCTGGCTGTCCCAGCCATCTCCAAATAGCCTTGCTACAAGTTCCAGCTGCTTGCAGAACCTCACTAGAAGCTGTATGAGGTGCTGTGGCTGCATGAACAGCTGCCTGGTGTGTGTAGTACATTTTCATTGAATGGCTAGTGAGTATAAGTGATAAGAAGGAATAAAGCACATAGTTAGAGCTCATTCTGCATGGTATGGTATGTCTTGGGGGTTTTATGGGTTTAATATATTTGCTTCTCATGCTGGATCTCAGCGCAGACCTCTAGATGAGAAAATCTACTTGTGATGCAGGTTGCACTACAACTCATTTATAATGAATATAACAACTTGTGAAGTGGATTTAGAAGTCATTGAGTTATAGATTATTTGGGTAAACGGGACACAAGCACTGCAGCCAGAAACCCATTTAAATGTTAAGGAGAGCTATAAACCGAGAAAAGAATGGATGGCAAGGTAATATCATGTCAGAATATGCCCTCCAGAGAGGGATTGCTACTAGGTATTGATCAGAAAGAGCTCCAGAAATCATTCTGAAAACCCATAAAGCTCAGTCATAAATGTGGCCAGAAAGGTGAGCTTGCAAAGGCCAGCAGAGAGATGGGATACTAAAGTTGGAGCAAATCCTGCCAGCCTTATCTCATGAGTAATGCCACAGAAAGTTCCTCTCCCCTGATCTGTAGTGTCCTCACCAACACAGTGTTAATCCACCGAGTAGGACTGGAAGACTTATGCTCTTGGATAGAAAATACATTTCTGGGAGGATTTTCACCCTCTGTGCATCAGTTCTGTTAATGTCCACAGGAGCCTTCCTTGTGTCTAAAGAAGCATATTTCTAGAGAGGTAAGAAAATGCCTTGCAGACATCTGTTATTTTGCATCACACCCAAGGGTTCACAGGATTAACTCTCTGCTGTAAATACTATGTCCAAGGCAAATCATGGTCTGTAAACTGCCAGCTGGACCTAGCACAGGGTTTTATTCCTGCTACAGCTATTTGAGATGCTGTTTCTGAAGGTAAAGGGGGAGCTTTACTGATTTCAATCTAACACTGATGGCAGAAGAGGAGTAGTGAGATTGCCCAACACTGTCTGGTGCTGAAAGCTTTTGGAGAGATACTGAGCGCCCTCTGAGCCTGCTGATGTACACCTTGTGACTGCTCCAAAGCCATCCAGCAAAGCAGAGCCTGATACATGCACCCAGAGAAGCACATGCACAGTGGTTCAGATGAGTAACCTGAACACAACCACTACTAGTGGTCACTACTGCTTGCTGCAGCACCCACCAAGTATGCATCCAAGGAAGGGCCGCAGAAACAGGGCTGAATAGCAGCAAAAACACTCCAAAGCCCATACAAAACAGCCAGGGAACAAATAATGAATAACTGCCCAAGACAGAAACACCAATGGTTCTTTCAAATCATAATGTAAGCAGCAAACAGGCTTTTCTAACATGTCTGGTGCACAAACCTTGCTTAGTTCAGAGGCACTTCGTTAAAGTTTCTGAGCCTTTCTTGAACCTAGTGCTGTCCCTCCCTGCTGTGTTGTGGGCACAGTGAGATGAAGTTGCATGATTCATCAGGAAGCAGCTTTAAAGACTCTGCAAGAAAGGTTGGTAAGCATCAGCCAATTTAAACGCACAGAGTGCCTGAAAAACAAGAGGTTCCTGTTTGGCATGCAAGGGCCCCTTAGAATACAGCAGCATTGTTACAGTCACTTACTCCAAGTTTGTCCTCTTCCCTCCCCCCACCCTTGTTCAGACAATTCTCTCCCATTTTTTGCAGCACTAGGAAAAATGCTCTACATGTAGCTGATAGGCCAGAAGCACCTGACAACACCTACATGAGGCTAGCAGGTGCTTTTATCATGAAAATTGAAGCTGCTTTGGAGGATGAAGCACTCTACCCAGCTTAAAAAGTGCTGAGGAACAAAATTCAGGCTGAAGTGCAGGAAACTGTGAAGGTGGAACTTTCATTGAACAAGCACAAAATGAAACATGAAACATGCTCCCAGTGCGATGGAGACTAGAGAGAACAGATAGCTTTGTCCCAGTGCTATACCTAGTCTTGATACTATTTATAGCACAACATTACAACGAGTAATAATAATCTAATGGGAGAGCACAGCTGGCACTGTTGAAACTATTGGATGTGAATGTCACTCATTTTATCATCAAGACAATTTTTTAAAAGCACTGTTGGTGTGAAGCATTAACGAGAGGTGATCAAGACTTTTAATCTAAAGCCTTTTATCAACAGCAGGCTGCAGCAGCACCTGGTGCACCTGAAGACTGGGATGCCCCACTGAGCAAACACAGCATGGTACCAACTCCTGAATCAAACTGCCCAGACATCCAGGAAGGAGGCTTTGCTCTACATTACTCCTTGCAGGCTGCCGTCTGCGGCAGTGATCAATGAAGCAATGCAAAGGCAAATTCCTGCATGTGGAACTCCATCCAGAGCACCTACTGCTCTGTCACTCAGGTTGTGGCCCAGTGGAGGCACCATGCCAAAGGGAGTGGCTTTTCTTAGGGTCAGATCTCACCTGTAGCAATTAGTGGCCAAACCCTAATAACAGGTTTAATTAAGATATTGCCAGAAGAGACTAATTGTCTACTACGAGGCTGACTCTTTAACCCACTTCTGTGCTGAAAGCTTCTCAGTGAGTTGTGCAAGAGATCAGCAAGACAAATGCAGGCGTAGACCTAGAAGGAAGGTGAGAAGGAAAAGCATAGTAAAGGGAGGGAGAGAGAGAGGGAAAAATCTTCCATTCACAGAGCTTCTTTATAAAGTACATGGACAAGGTCCTGCTGAGACTTGTTGATGAAATCCACACTAACACCAGGGGATGACAAAGTCCCTTCTCTGTTAATATTTTATGAGTTCCAAAACTCACATTTTTCTAAAGGATAGGTGAGTAATTTATATTTGAATCTTCACTGAAGAACAACAAAAAAAAGCACAGTTATTTTTCTCTCAGCTGTGACACTAATTCCTTTCAAGCCAGGATTAGAAAAGCACTACATACAAGTAATCTAATGGCTTACATTCTCTATTTTACCTTTTACAGCCATTTCAACTGAAGACACAAATTACTGCCTTATTAAAAAAAAGCAAAACAAAACCAAAAACCACATTAGTTTCCGCAGATCTTTTTGCGTATATAGAAACAGAGATCTACAAACACAAACCAAACTTAAATCACTCTTCCATCTTATAAAAATCTAGGGATTGGAAATCGCATTGCACTTAAGGAACATGAACTGCTGGATATTCCTTTTCTCCAAGATAATGAGATCTTCAGTTAGAGTAAAGTCCTGAAAATGTGGTCCTTAGCATTTTGCTCTTGCTCTGGGGTTACGAATTAGGATGCCTTAAGACAGTAAGAAAATGCCACAGTACATCTGTCTCACTCCTGCATGGGAAAAACACGCTCCAGTTCCATGAAGAACTACAAAGGTTTTCAGAAACATTCCTCATCCCAAACAGTGGTAAGAGGCCAGCACTTCAAACATTTTTGGTTACATTGAAATCCCCCAGGATGGCATTTTGGAAACACCAAAGCACAACATGCTCCTCAGCATTCTCCAGCTGCTAGTCTGGCACAGAGCAGTGAAACTGTAGCTGCTTCAGATTATAACTGGCATCTGTTTCTTTCTCACCTATTCCTTGGAATAAGTTTAAGATCCACAGTTGCTTCAAAGGCCTGAACCTCTAAAAAGCACATAATCCACAAGTGTGAGTCAAAGTGGTCTGAACTTTGGTGCAACCAGCCAGTCCCTCTTGGGTGCTTAAATGCCCATCTGGGATTCATGGTTCAGCAGGCTGATAAGAAGCCAGACAGGTGAGCAGGCAAGAAACTCTCAGGAGCTCCTTGGAGAAGTCTGGTATTGAGAAAGATCTCTAAGAAAGGTCCAGGCCCTTAAGGAAGTAGAATTAGTCACCAACAGCTTGCTCTTATCCTTCTTTCACCCACACCAAGTGACTGCAGTAAATCCACCAAGGGGAATTGCATGCTATCAAGTTTCCTAATACTGCATCACCACAAAGTACTCAGGTCACACTAATTGCTGCTTAATGTTCACTGTCCTCAGCTTTTAGCAGCAGGATTTATCTCACCAGGTGCATCCAGCTT
Source organism: Bucco capensis (assembly GCA_013396975.1). Taxonomy (NCBI): domain Eukaryota; kingdom Metazoa; phylum Chordata; class Aves; order Piciformes; family Bucconidae; genus Bucco; species Bucco capensis. Next base: position 56,396 of record VWZO01012722.1, read on the forward strand.
CCCTGGAGAAAGAACCTATGCCAGCACCATTCAGGTCTGACATGCAGGAAGATCTAAACCAGGACAAGGTGTATAACGGGAAGGAAGACAAGGAGAAAACAAGTGGCATGTAGTGAGAACTGTTAATAGCTAGATGTGAGAGGAAAAAGATGGAATACTCATGAGATAATCCTTCCAATTGGTTGGGAGTTGAAATTTCCTCCTGATGAGCATAAGGTAAAGTAACCATGTGTAAGGGCAGCAGTCACCCTGGCTTCCACTGTGCAGGATCAGCTGTTAGAAGAAACTTACTTTAAAGATTAGGAGAGAATTTGTCAGCCTCCTTGTCCAAGCCTGACACCAGGATCTGATTCCCTGGCTCACAGCAAGAATACTTGCACCATCACCTGAGTAATAAGGTTTCCCAGCAGGCTGAGCCATTGCACTTCATGCTGACATGCCAAGCGGATTGCTTGCCATCTCTCACCACAACTTTTACACTATGCATTTGAGATGATGGATCATCACATGTTCTCCCTCCCTTTTATTCCCTTTTTCACTCATCCATGTCAATATTTTATTGAGTTAAAGTAGTTACTCTGTTCTGCCTTCACCTTTTCCCCCCATCACCATGTGATTTAATTAAAATGAATTATTTGTTTATTCCAGTGAAGTTTTTCCCCTCTCTGGAGTGAGAAATAAGCTTCATTTAGAAAGATTTTAAATTCTTGAAATAGATGACAGCTGAGAGAAGATTGGCATGTAAAATCATTCCACTTCATAAACACCCTACTCTCATTTAGGTTTGACAGATGTAAATGCCAGCCAGGTACTACCTACCGGTAATGCTGTCTTTCCTTTATTTATGCAAATACATAATACAAAATCCTTTTTATGTACATTAGCCATCTGCAGAAGAGTGGATCTATAGCTATTATTTTTCCTCAATTTTTCATTTACATCATGTGCAGTAGTGGGAGGACAATCTTGACGCTTCTTCAGGTTAAATAACTAAGAGTTCACCAAAGGCTTCACCTTAATCTTTCAAACTATGTCACAAGCTCTGCCAGTGTTCTGTCCTGAATAACATGCTTTTTTATGCAATCAGGGAAAATATACCTACTAGGCCTGTAGTAACTCTGATGATGAGATGGCAGGATAAGACAAACCTGTAAGAAACTCTGTCTTTGCAAATGTACACTGAAGAGTGAATGAAAATGCCTACCAGACAAAATAAGAAACTGAAGCATATTATCCATTTGGAAACCAGGCAAAAACACATTCAGTGCCAGACTGAAATTCAAACTGAACAGGAGGTTTCAAGCCAATTGCCAGGTTCACCAAGAAGCAAGACCTTCTGCTCTGCATAGCAGACTCCTGGTTGTATTGGCAGGCGCAGACAGATCTGTTTCAGCCACGGCGCTAAGGTCACAATGTGAGTTTACTGAAGGTCACTCTGAACACAATATACTCCAGAGACATTGTTTATCTCAGCTGAAGATTGTAGAGGGTGGAAGGATGTGATGGTGATATGCTTCAAACAGAACGATCCCTATATTTTATGTTTTTCACTAAAGTGAAGAGATTTTCCATCAGGAGAATTCCCAGCTGCAGTCTCAGACCCAGCAACTGCCCCTTGCTTAAAAGGTAGTTCACTCAAACAAGCAGCTGCCAAATGATGGTATTGTCTTGCTAACTGTGTGAGTACAAAGAAAATATTCAGTGAAAACTGGTTGTTTTAGAGATTGGAAGCTAGGTTATTGCAGTGCTCACTGCTTTGCAGACAATGCCTCGCTGTGGGAGAGGGGAACAAGACCCTCTTCCAACAATGAACAGTCAAAAATGCTGGGCCAAGGGATTCAGTAGTGAAAAAAAGAGACAGAGCTTTCTGTCTGATACACAGAAAACCAGCCTATGCCTCAAGCAACTTACAGAGAGTCTAAGATGCTATAATGAAGTGAAGCAAGATGGGGAAAGGGAGGAAAGGTAAAGACAAGTCAGTATCTTCAGGTTTCCTGCCTGGGGTAAGACTGCCCCTTCCAATCACCCCCACACCAAAATCTTTCTCTCTGACTTCTCTCCCTTTTTCAGCACTATATGCTGAGTGAAACCAGTTAGTCTACCTAAGGCTGACACAGATACCATTTCCCCATCACATCACTCAAGGTGCTTGGGAGAGAGAAAACAGATCCCCAGGTCTGCACTCAGATTTCATTCTCCCTCTCCCTATACAACCTCCTGTGGAAAACATATTTGGCACAGGTAAATGCTTCCTTAAAAGAAAAACAAAACAATACAAAACAAAACCACACACAAAAAAAACCTGCCTCCCCCCAAAAACCAAATGAAAACAAGCAACAAAAAAACAAATCCAAAAAATGAGGACCCCAGGATGTGTCCCAGAGATGACAGAAACCTGTGGCTCTTACTGGTAGGCAGATTCAGTTCTCTGTTCTCTATCTTAAGCCCTATTTGTAGTTGTGCATCTTTAATAGGATTGTTCACAGCTTCTTCTTCTCAAGGCATACACTGATAACAAGAGCTGAGCTCACCTTTTGTTAATCATATCACCAAAGGAATGTCCCAATGTTTCAGACATCTATCAGAAAAAATTAAGAAGAAAATAACGCACTTGCTCTCTCCACCTTCTTGTTAATTCCAATCAGTCACATGCTCTCCTAGGTCGCTCACTCGGCTGCTGCATGGGTAAGAGAGGCTCTTGTAAAGGGACAAAAAGATGCTTGACGTATTCTGAGAACTGCAGGCAGTTTCCACATTGCCAAGCACAGCTGAAAACCTTGCGGGCAGCGATTAAGAGGATGGAAGGTTTATGCCTGCAGCAAACTGTGGCAGTTCAATCCCAGGAGCCTGAGAGATGACAAGACTGAGCCAGTATAAAACCTGTCCAAAAGAAATGTATCTCAGATTGGCAGCTCCAGTGCTGTCAGCTCCACAGGGGCAAGTAGGGCAGAGCCCAAGCTCAAAAATCCCCTGCACAACCCCTCCAAATGCTCTGCTGGGACTGCCAGGCAGTGCCATGGCCAGGCCCTGGTGAGCTCCCTGAAAGTGTTTTCACCTGTATGGCCCTTTGTGAGACTTCATGGATTTCAGCTCTGGCCAGGAGGTGCTTGCATACTGGTAAGGTCAAGACTTGGGCTAACAGGAGAAGGGGCATACAGTGTCTAGCAAATTATGATTGCAGCAAGTTAGAGCAAATGTTAGCATGCTAGATACTCTATATATATATATTTAATACAAAATTCTGAATATATAGGTTGTAAAGTTTTGTACAGGACCTTAAATATGTAGAATACCAAATTCTGCACTAGAGTGACCCTTAGATTGCTGAACTGTGTGAGCTCCACTGCATTTCAGACATACTCAGATGAGAGCTCCGGCAGGGATATTTCCCTCCTACTCAGCAGTGTAGCCTATCCCCCAGGAAGGGCTCAGTGAGAGGTGTTCCACTGCAGGGAAAACAGCAGCACATTTTAAACCTACCTCTAAATAACCCTGACAGTCTCTCCAAAAAACGGATTTGGTTTCCTTTGGCAGCAGCTCCTGCTTCACACCCAGATGCTTTCTGTGACCACCCCAGTGGTTCAGCCCAGCCCAGAATCTGTCAGAGTCTCTGACAGAAGCAAACCCCAAAGAACAGCCCTTCACTGCTCAAGATGCACAGAAAAATCCCTTCCTCTACATGATGCAAATTCCAGCTCTCTCCACACCTTTCACATGCCCTCCTCTCTGCTACCATCCCTGAGTTTAGCTGCCACCAAATTTGAGTGATGAAAGGTGACAGCTCTATTATATTAATTCCCTCCAGAAAATGAAAAAAAAAAAGTCTCACATGCTTTTAATACCAAACACATAACACATCTCAGTTTCTCTGCATGTTCTGGCTTCTGTTCTGCAGGAAATGTAGCCATTGTGGGGAGTGCTCCCCAGAACGAAGGATGCTCTTTTCAAACAAGTGGCAGATTTTCACTTATTCCTATTTTCATATCATGCATACATGCAAGTTTGAGTATGCTTGTGCTATCTTTGGCTGATCCAATATTATAGCTGCCTGCAGCTGCTCTACTCTGATGGACCCAAGCCCTGCTTGCATGGCCTGAAAGGTGTGTTTGTAGAAGACAGCCCTTAGGCTGTAGTGCTCTGGTACATGAACACACACCAGAGAAAATTAACAAAAGCAAAAGCCCCAAATTTTTCCAAAGTAGGAAATTTTTCTCTCTGAACTGTCACACCATATAAACTCGAACTAAAACACTTCCTGCAATTGCATTTTCATTTTAATGACAGCCTGCTTCCATGCTCACAATCCTCTGCCCATCGCACCATTATGGATGTTTTTTACAGCTTAAACACCATTTCAATATCAGCTAATTGCACCAATCACTGCAAAGTTTCTCCACATGACAGCAATTCCCAACAAGCACTGTCATTTGATCTCATGTGTCTCAAGTCTTTTTCTTTAGTTCCCTTTTACAAAGCCTGTGCTATGGTTTGTCCCAGTATTGCACCCCGTGTGTTGGCACAACTCCTTCTTCACCACAAGATTAACCACAAGACAATGATCTGGACCAAAGAACTCATCTCCCCTGATAAAAAGGTTAATTATGGACAACCTTCACAATTTATTCAAGCCAGAGTGCACTGAGGGAGGCCCTTGTCTCTAGTGTCTTTAGGAGCTGGTGATTTCCCCACACTACATTTGCTTTCCGAGCAAGGTAGCCTTGCTCAGGACTGGGTCTTTCTAGGATGGAATCCTCAAGGCCACAGCCATCTTTTCACCATCTTCCCCAAGTTTCTGACCAGAACAAGTTCCAGCCCCAGCAGAAGCAAAGCAAATGTCCCCAGGCCACCCAACCCATGTCAGGAAAACAGCCCAGGCAACCAGCTTTGTACCAAGCATGAATCAGTCAGAAAGGCTGAAAACACTTGACTGTTTTCTCCACCCGGGTACAAAGGAAGGAGCAAAGCTCCCAGACTCCAGTCACAGCCTGAGGACTTGGGAGCACAGCGGGCCCCGGCTGAGCCTCAGCGAACAGAAGGCAGCAGGATACGGAAACTTCCCTTGGCAGCCAGACATGCCTTTTACAAAAGCAGGGGAACTAACCATGTTTTGCCACTCCTTGGTTTTGGGCCAGCTCCCAAAGCCTCTTTGTGCAACGCCGGGAGGAGGAAGCCGACCACCCGGAGGAACAAAGGGCTATGGGACAGCCCCGGCTTCAGGCTGCTGCCGCTCCCCTTGGCAGCAGGCTCTTCCTAAAAAACCCTCCTGAGCCTTTTCCTTTAAGACTTTGTCCAAAATTCTCTGTAGTTTGAGGACTGCACATCATTCAGTGACCCTGGAGCCAGCCCCCTCTTTACATTATCCTACTGACCTCAGCAGTAGGGAACAGCTTTACAGCAGTTCCTGGGAAACTAAGAGGAAAAGCAACAGGCATTCGGACACGCATCACCTCCTTAAGACAGACTTCTAGTAAAGTCCAGCCAGTGCTGCTAGATGTAGGAGCTGGACTCTGACAGAAGGGGATTATCTTAAAATCTAACAATAAAAGATTGTTCTTATTACAAAGGGAAAAAGAGAGAGTGGAAGAAGAAAGAGTGTCTTCTGCAGTAGTTTCTCAGGCACAAGAGAGGACATGAGCTGGTTTGCAGGAGCAAAAGGGGATTTAGGGGCATCCATTTAGTCTCTTACAATACTTTGCTAGAAAGGAGAGAAGATGCACATTTAAAAAGTGATTGAAGTGGATGCACGTGCAGCCATGCACATTTATTCAGCACTGTTCCTTGAAGTGCTCCAGCCAGAAGTCCCACAGAGGGGTGTCTCCCCCTATAAGCATGGCTCATGCACTCAGATGGGCTGGTTTGGGGAGCTTCCAGGAACTCCAAGCACACAGGAAAGTAGGGCTTGCTAAAACAAGCAGTCCCTCTTCATGTCAGACCACATCTCCTGCTCCATCAGCACAGCAACATCTCCCCAGCCCACCAAAGCAGTCTTTTGAGTTTGTCGATGAGACTAAAAACCTAGAAAGGACAAGGGAAAATCATAAGGATGTTTTTTACAGCAAGGAGACACCCTTCCAAGTAATTTCATATGGTCAAAATGGCCAGCAAAAGAATAGCCTTCAACTGCCATCTGTGCCTGCTGACTTCAGAGGAGTAATAAAAATCTCAGAGCTTTGGGATGACAAACTGGAACATAACTGGAACATCTGCATCTGTCAAAGTCAGGCACAGGAGACAGTGTGGGTGAGCAGAGGACAGAGAGAGAGAGGTGCTTGGGGGCAACAACTTTCTACTGTGGCTCCAGCACTGATGTACCAAACAACTTGCAATATGTCACTCATATTTCCAGCCTTCTCTAACTCAGCTCTGTGTGTGTACAGTGCCTTGCTGAAAGCTAGGCCTGAGCTGGGGCCTTCACTGGAACAGAAAATAATTGTGCTGCCTGTGAGGAGAGGTGCTCACATGAATTTACTGGTTCAGGAAGTTCAGCTGCAAGTGAGTTTAGTGAGGAGCAAGGTACCGCACAATCACATCATCCAACCCCATCATCATCATACAGCCCCCCCCTCTCTGCCAGGCCAGTGTAGCACCACCTGTCCTCCCAAAGACCAATCTGGAAATCATGAAAATAAGTTTCTTGACTGACAGAAAAGTAAGAGACACTCATGCACTATGGCCTATGTATTTTGCATTCAGGACGTTATTTCCCTGCAGCTGGGGAAATGTGGCTCTGCTGGAGATGGAGATACTGCACCTTTTTGCCCTCTTGCCCCAAGCCATGGAGCCACACCAGGCAGTGCTAATGGAGGGGTGAGTCTTTGCATCCTTCTCTTTTTAGCCTCCCTGAGAAACCTGGATTTGATATATTCAGTGTATCCTCTCTGTTTTACGTGTTAGCTTTGTGGTATCAGTCTGTATTAGGAGCAGCAGACAGGGAATTGGGGAAAATCAGGGTGGCAGTTTCTTCCACAGCTGAGAGATCCCACGTGCCTGAGGAATTTCCCTCTCTTGCTCTATTAGTAGCAGTAGATGTGAGTGATGGGGGCAAATCTGTTATCATATTACAGTCTGAAGTGTAGTGCTCTCAGTTCTGCTTTCCCACTGGATGAGAAGTGTAAACACCTCTCCCCCACAGCCCAGCACACCAAGAGCAGCAGCTCTGCCGTGGAGGTGGCCAAGGAGAGGAGTTCCAGGCACAGCTTGGGTTTCTTGCCAAGAGAGCACAGGGACAATCTAGCACGGTGAAAAATCATCAGAAGGGTTGCACTTTGAACTCACTCTGCTCTGTCTCTATCAACTATTCCTCCAGCTGCTATGAAAAAACTCCTGGAGTGCTCAGAGGTTATGTACTATAGTTTGGCTGTTTGCCAATACAGTAAGGCTTTATTTTTTCTTTTTTTTTCTTTTTTAAAAGATTAAGGCCTTTAAACTCCTGTTAGAACTGGGTCCTACAACACAAACCTTCACTGCTATGGTTTAGCTGCCAAAGCATTGCATCAGCCATCACTATAGCTGGCACCAGCTAAAGAAATACTGCATTTTCCCCTTGTACTCATCTCAGATCACAGATGTCAAAGTCATCCATGACTGGAGCTGCTTGGATATTTGGGGACAAGACTGAAGTTTTGTCAAAACATCTAGGTCCCCTGGAATAGGAATTATTTTATTCAAAGCCTCTGAACTCTGATAAACATTCGTTTGGTGCCAGGCAGAGGTTTCCCATGGGTCAGCAATGAGAGCTGAGACCAGTTCGAAGGCAGGTGATGATTGCATGTAAGACTGCAGGGCCTCGAGCAGCTGTATAATATCATTGCAATGTTGGCCACCATTCTGCTAACAAAGATGCTTTCACCAAGCAGCTTCATGGTCTAGGGACATCCACTTTGCCAGAACACTGGAAATATTTTACTTAGGTTCATAGTGAGATCAAAAGAAGACATAAAGAAACCAAAATTTCTGGCCAAACAGATTGCTGCATTTCCAGACAACTGTCTTCACGATCTCATGTTGAGCTTTCTACCCCCAGTCTCCTTGCACTCACCTCATCCTCACTCGTCGTCCTGAGTATTTATTTTACTTTCGATTCCATGATACTCTTCTGTCCTGTTTCTACTCATACTTCTCTCACTATCTCTCTTAAGAGCCTCCTCACCTCTCTTGTCCCCTGATGAGAGAGCCCTGCTGGGTTCTGCTCTAGATGTTGCCTTCTCCTGCTGCCTCCAAGACTACTTCCATCTCAGACACAAGTTCAACCATCCCTTCCATGTGAGTGGATCCTGGTTCAATCTTGTCTTCATGTCCACTCAAACAAAGCCTCAACTATAAGCCTAAACAAGCCCGAGACAGACTCTAGACTCCCACTTCTTTCCACACCAAAGCCCAGCAAGATCAAGCTTTCAGGGGCCATTTCCAGCTATATAGCCTTCTCTAGGATCAGCACTTCCAAGCTAAACCTTTCTTGTTCAGTCCAAATACAACCATACAGACATGGCCTTTTCTGTCATTCTGGACAACCAAAAGCCTGGCTGAATTCTCAGCTTCTTCATTAATGCATGTTTCAATGCACACAGAGCTGAACAGAGACCAAGATCTAAACTGACCAATCACATCCTGGGCTGCATCAAAAGAAGCGTGACCAGCAGATCCAGAGAGGTGATTTTGATTTTGCCAAGTTGTTCAAGGCCATGGTTGGTCAGTTGCTGTCTCTCATTTTGGACCCATGAAGACCAGAGGTAATGGCTCATTCTGCTTTGGACAGTCAGCCTAGTTTGTTCCTGCTTCTTATACTCATCATCAGGCATTACCAGTTTTGTCTTTGTGGGACCCAGAGTGGTAGGAGCTGCTCTTGGAGTATCAATGGGGTGGGTGTTAAGGCTATGCTGTGTGTTAGAATGCAACCCCATGTTAAGATCCCTCCTTCTTATGGGAACACATTAACAGGTATAGCAGCACAGTGCTGCACCAGGCAGAATATTTCCCCTGCTGACCATGTCCTGGCCCTCAGCATGACCCAGCTATCCTGCTTCCAGGACCAGGCTGGTGTCACTGTGGAGCCCTGTGCTGAATAGATATGCCAGCCTGCTCAAAGGCATCTGCTGAGCTCCATTCATCTGATGCAGACATAACCCTAGATAGCTACAGCCATGATCCTGCCTGAAAGGGCTTTAGGTAGCATCGTATAGACAAGTAGAGTTGAATTTGGGACACCTCTGCCTCCTTTTTAATTTTATTTTTGCCCCACCCAATGCCCTTCTTCCCTTCCCCTGTCAGTCCCAAAGACTGTCCTTCTCCTCCTACCTGTGGCATGTAGTTCACTGTGTAGTATGCTCTCACACACTCCTAAGATCTCCTCTGTGTCTCAGTCTGAGATATCCAAGATGTCTAACTGCACTGTAGACCACTTATTCTCTTGCTAGTCTTTCCCTTGGTGTCCTTGCCAAGGACTGAGACTGTTTTAGCTCCAAATGTGTTTGCACACTGCTGGAACATCATCTTGGGCTGCAGCATTTCTAGGTTTGTCAATACTGAACTAATCAAGGCTTGCAGACCTGGATCCTTTCACAGTATCATTTTTCACAAGGCCCATGAAACATGATGGCCATAATCAGCCTGAAGAGACACAAAGTGGAGAAACCATAGTTCTGTTTGAAGAGGACAGTGAGTGCTGGAGCTGACAGACTGGATACATTCCTTGGACACATCTTGACCTTCTGTTGGAACAAAACCTATTTATCCAAACTCCTACAACACCCAAGTTTCCACCAGAAAAACAACCAGGCATGGAAAATTGATTTACAAGTCCAAAACCCCAGTTTGTGTTTCCTGTGCAGGGTAGTTTTCCTCAGCCCAACAGAAGATTAAGGAAAAAGAGTTAAGAGAGTGCCAAGCTGAGCAGCCAGCTGTAATAAATGCCACAGGCCAGAGACTGCTGTGCTTAGATGTGTGTGTCTACATCTGGTCATCAAATGCTCTGTGAAGAAATGGCAGAATGTAGCAGCCCTGTTTGTGATGGGAATCACACATCACTTGAATTAGGTAAAACTCAGGAAAGAATGGAGATGGGGCTGCACAGCCGCAGGCAAAGCCCACAAGAATGGCAACAGGAGCAGGGCTTGGACCAAGAAACACCCTCAGCTGCTTCTGTCTAGATGTCAAGGAGTCAAAGGAGGACCATCGAGAGACAACCTCACCCAACAGAGGCAGTCAGACACTGAGAGCAGATCTCCTGCCAATAACAATTACACAAAGCTGACTAGACCAGAGCAGACCTAGCTATTCCCTGTTAGACCACAACAGAATGACAGTAAAAGCTGTGCCCTTAGGGTGGCCAGCATACTGGCAGTGACTGACTCCAGAAAATCAACAAACACTTCTACCATAAATAAATAAATATTACCAAAAGACATGGTAGCCTGCTTCTAACAGGGAGAGAGGTATCAAAGATGTAGAAGGAAAAACAACTCATGAGACACATCAGAAGAAAACTAGGGTAGTACAAAAGCCATCTCAAGGTACACTTTGGAAATAATCCTGCTAATAAGGAACCCATGTCATTATACAAGGAGAGAGTCTTTGTTGTTAATGTTCCCCAGCACCCGATGTACAGAACAGCAAAGGGTCTCCTATATAAGCACCAACTTTGTCCAGATCATTTTTAGCTCATGAAGTTGTTGCTGCTTCTGAACCTGTACTTCAAAGCAACCAGGACAAACAAGGTTCACTCAGATATACGTGAAGAGAAGATAAACTGCCTAGCAAGCCCAAAAAAGTCTAGGGAAAGGCAAATAATTTATGAGTTTTCTTGTAAAAGAAACTTGCATGGATGGAGGAAACAACCTGGTATTGAGCTGAAAGGCAGTGCCAGAGAAACTGAAGACTCTCACATCAGTGTCACCCAAAGAAAAACAGTACTGCAGAAAACAGATAAATCAGTTCAGACCAAAAAGCTGGGATGCAAATGAACAGATGGTGTCACTGGAATGAGACTGGCATTTGAGTGTGGAAGGAAAAGGCCCTGTGCTCCTTGTGTTTCCAGCCAAGAGGAGAACATGCAGCCAGCTCACAAGCAGAGGAGAAGACCGTGGCCAGACTCTGGGCCACAAACAGCAGGGCCTGCACACAGGCAAGATGCATACTTATTTCCATATCTAAGAAAAACACACTGCTATATTTGATGGAACCCAAAATATGACAATAACAACTTGGTGGGTGTGCAAAGACAGGGACCAGAGCATCATTTGGGTTTCACAGTAAATGCACAAAGAAAACCACACAAAACCCTCCAGAGCCTCCAGCTACTTCTCAGAAACTATCCACAGCTGGCAACATGGCTTCTCCACCAGAAAGGACTGGGATATCCCATTAATAAATATTACTGACATGCATCAACAGTTCAGCTACTGTGAAGCCTTCTGCAAACATGTTAAGGCTGGACAAAGCATGCAAGGCAGAGCTTTAACCTCCTACCTGCACATGAAGCCTCCACCCAAACCTCCACACTTCTGCCACCTCCAGATAACATCTCCCTTTATCAGGTTTTGCCTCCATTTCTCCTTTTTGCTGGAAAAGGGAGGAAGTCCAGCCTGTCCCTTCTACTCTGAAGCTAACTTTCAGAAGCACAAAAGCTCAGTCTTGAATCTCCTCAGTGTATTATATCAATTCATCTCCACTGCCATAAACCGTCTGAATAGACTTAGGTGTGCAGAGAGACAGGCAAATAGAGAAGGAACAATTCTCAGGCTATGAAAGGAAAAGGGTTGGAAAGCTCCCAAAAAAGGTCTCACACAGGTCAATACAGGAGGTTTGGCTCCCTACCGCTGTAGGGAGGAAGTGGCTTCATGTTACTGGTCGGTGAGGTGTGTGAAAGTACTATAGAATGCTTTTAGGTTATACTTGGGCATTTTATGTCACATCTAAATTAGTATGTCAGAAGTGACAGTCACAATGGCAGTAATGCCACTGAGCTGCTGCAACAAAAGCACAAGGGTTTATTACACAGGGTTTTGTGACACTCTCACTTACAGAGAGGCTCCTTTACGCCTGTATGGCACTGGAGAATGGCCTTACAGTGGGCACAGACAACATCACATTCATCTCCATGCCCTTCACACTGGCAGAGGGCTGCAAAGGGGCTGTGTAACATAAATAAGATTGGTTGGACCAAGTTCATCTGAAGGGACTATATAGCCTACATCACCACAGTAAATATTTTCTCCCACAGGAAACTAAGTTCAGGGGACAGTTTCACGAGAAATGCAATTTTAATACAGATAATAAAGTATAAGATGCTATGTCAGTTTTCTCACAGGGTCATCACAGAAATTTGCATTCCAATATGCAGCTTTGCTTTATCAGTATTTTTTTAACACTGCTGATGAATCCATACAGCACCTTCCAGACACACAGCTGGATTTTCAGCTTAGGTGCTTTGGCATTCCTTGCCTCTTATTTTTCAGTTGAATTTGGTTTTCTCCAAAGCTAGAAAAAAACCCGCAACAAACAACCCACAAACAAAACCAAAAAACCCAATGCCCTGGTCTTCCCTGAGCCTAGGGCATCTCAGATCTAGGATACTGCTGAAAATTTAGTTATACTCATTCATTTGCAGTCAATTTCTGCTTTCCCTAAAAACTTCAGTGGGGGCCCAATCTTCCACTACCAACCCCAAAATACTCTTACTTCCAGGCAGCACGGTCTACTTACAGGCAATCAGAGAAAATGTTGTAAGTGAAGCCCTACCTCCCTGTGTGCACTCACGCACCCCTGGCAATCCTGCTGCCAGATTCTGGATGTGAGGATAGCAGGAGCAGGATGGGGTGCCGAGCGTCTGGCTCACAGACAGTGCCCTAAATGCTGCAGGTTTGCACGAACACTTGACAGTGTGTGGTCGGAAATTAGGTTAGCATTGATTTGGGTGAGCTGGCAGGAGCATCCTTTGCTTTACCCATAGACAGGCTGGTCACATGAGGAACAGCTGGAGTGCACACAGAGCCTTCTTTAATTAAAGTGCTACTCGCCATTTTTCTGGCAGGGCTCCCAGAAAAGCAATAAAATGGCAGCAGAGAAAACAAATGCTACATAACACACTTCCACTCTCCTTTATGTTCCCAAGTCCTCTTTCTCCTTCAAGTATAATCTTATTACTTTCTTCTTTTTTCTTTTTTTTTTTAATTTTCTTTTCTTTTTTTTAATTCTTTTATTTCTGTTAATAATCATTCTTCATCTGTGACAGGCTATGAAAAGAAAAGGTCAAGAGGGAAGAAAAACAGGTCAGGAGAATTGAAACAGCCATTCAGTGCTGTTCATGATTAAACATGTGGAACAATGTACCTGCTTATTAGGACATCTCCCACTCCAAGAAAACATCCGCAGAGCACGCACACCTTTTTAGGAGATGCGTGTGCCGTGAGCACACGCCGGCACCTCGTGGGAACATTAACAGCATTCACGTGTCAGTCGTTATGGAAACATTTTCTTCCCCCCCCCCCCCCTNTTAAATAAGCTTGGGATTGTCAACACACCAATAGCTGCTGTCATTTCCCAAATTAGCCAAAGTTCATTGGGTTTTGCTTTGTGTTTCTCCAACCTCTGCCTCCCACCAGAGGAGAAGGAGAAGTGCCCTGTCCTGCAGCACACGGTTCATCTCACAACCTGATCAGTTCCCTGCAAGAAACCTGTCCAATGCTAATAATAACCATGATGCTATTTTTGTTGTTGCCATTGTATTTTTAGGTCCTTTTCAGAACAGGGCATGGAAGGAAAGACACAGGGACAGGCAGAACGAAAATGTGAAATCAAAGACAGGTACACATTGCTCCCATTATAGAGGAAATGCGTAATCATCTTCTGAATGGGAGCAAAGTTATCAAGGACAGATGTGCTGAAACACAAAGGGTGTTTCACCCCAGGAAAGCACCTTGGGAGTTGAAAGAAACCAGGAGCTAATTCAGTACATGGAGTATAACTGAAGCTTGGTGGAACACTAGGTCCAAGAACCAACCTTGTCTGAGTGTGCGGAAAGAAGCTAGACCTAACCAAGGAACCAATCACAGATCCTCAAACTTGAAGCCCATAACAGACCTGATCTGAAATAAGAACGTCAGAAATCTGGGTTTAAATTTTTCAGCTTGAGCCCATCTCCATGTCTGAGATTTACAGTTTGACATGTTTATATTGAAACAAGATGGCTATAAATACAGTATATTTTTCTCCCAGTAGATTGTAAGGAGAGGAATGTTTAAAAGCACTCAGCAGGGGACCAGCACAGCTCCCAGTGAATTTAATTATAAACTCACTCTGCTTTTACTCCAAGTAGTTTAGGCTGGGAGTAGTTAGACTGCTTTTGAAAATCCACTTTATTTGTATGTGGCTACAAATCATCCATATTTATATAGCTTGATGTGCATCACAAGAATGTATTTTTACATTTTACATCAGGAATTTTCCACGCAGGACTTTTTTTAATTTACAGGATGAGGAAGACAATACAAAATTTTTGTTGTTGTTGTTACTTATGCACCAAATTAGTAGTTTTGACAAAATAAGTTGATATTGTGGACATCCAAATTATTTGACTTTAGCTCAGTTGGGCCTGAACTGTCACTCCTCTGAACTACTGGCGTGCCCACGGGTAAAGTGAATGAAGGGGTAGATATGTTCTCTACAGGCTGTACAATCTGGCCCTATCAGATGTCCCATCATGCACAGGCCTCATTACTCCTTTAAAAGCAGCCTAGTATCATTCTAAATAAAAGCAACACTGCTATTAACTTATTGGGCAACACTTGCCTACTTCGGAGTTTTATCAGATCTGTCTGATAATCCACTGCAGGGACAAGAACCTGTTGCAAAATTTTATCTGTTGCTCTGTAATCCTACATGATTATTTTTCTCATGTTCTGAGCAGAATTATTTTGTCTCATAAGCAGTTCTGACCTTTCCCTCTGCACAGAATCAACCAATTTTAAAAAGGAAAAAAGGTTGAAGGCACAAAAGCTATTGTGGCTCTACGGGGCCCTTAATTATAACATTTTAACTTTGGAGAAAACTATTTTTCATTAAATGAACAGGTAATAGTATATGATGGTGATTAAGTTTAATGGAGCTGAGACCAAGGCGGGAAGATAAAGTTTCAACTGAGAATCCACTCGAAGTGCAAAACCAGCTTCTGTTTGGAGAGGTGTTTGATGGAAAACTGCACTGCTTCTAACTAAATGAGGCTTAAATAGGTGTAATTTTGTGTCTATTAAAATTAAGAACCCTTTAGGTATAAACCATGCAAGTTTCCATGCAATTACCACTCTTAAGAAGCAGCAGAGAGCATGGAGAAAACGGCACTTTTTAATTTTATAAATTACACCAAACATATGCTTTTCCAATGGGAGAAGGAAATAGAGCCATCAATGAGCTAAGTTTAGCCAAAATAACTGAACAAACTTCAAAAGCATTCACTCCAGTGAATTTTGTCTGTTTCCACCTAAGGCAAATGTTTTTCTTCTTCATGCTGGCTCTCTTGGCTTGGGCTGTATCACTTCTCTTTATTGGATCTGTCTCTTCAGCCTCTCCACCTGCTTCATTTGGACCCTCCAGTCCCTCTGCCTTAGGCTGTACCATGAGGCTGTATATTAGCATGGTCTTTTGGCATCTTTCACCTGCCTTTGGTCCTTGCATTTAACCCAGAGGTTTTTCCTGGGGAGGAAAGGGCAGATCTTACAAGTGGGAATTTCTCTTCTGCACACTAATTTGGAGTCAGCCCCCACAGGCTATGTAATGACCTGCCCCATTCCTCAAGTTCCATGAAACACAGAAAAGGCTGTAACTTCTTCATTAACTATTGTCAACAGACAGATCAGAATAATAGAGTAAAAAGGTGGGAAGATAATAAACAAGACACCATCTCAGAAAGATGTCTTGATGAGACAAATATCAGACACCAATAAAAATGCATCCCCTCTTAAGTGGCATTTCTATATTTAACACCATCTAAAATGTGATAATTTACACTGTCACAACATGTCTCTTAGAAACAGTCCCATTTTATTTGCAGTCAGCTAAAGTCTGGAACTCAAATTCTGACCTCCTTTCAAGTAGGAAAAAAGAAAAAAAAAAAAGGAAAGCTAACATCTGGCAGAACTGGGTATTTATTAGACTTTATAAAACTCCACACTTCTGTTATACATAAGACAGGCACAAAAGGGGCCCCCAAAGTGTTATTTCCCCACCAGTGTGAAACAAGTGGCTTATTCAGTAAGTTTTCAAAGAACAGAGGCAAATGGATTATCTCAAGGAGACGTTAAACACAGAGAAATGCACTGTAGCTTACTGTTGAGTTTAGCTGCCTGCTGGATGTGGAGGGAGGGGGGAAAATCTATAAAATCTATCATCGTGGTGTCCAGCTGAGACTTTACACTTCTCGGGGAAATCTGAGCTGTGAACCACCAACAGCTGCCTTTCTCCCAACTTGTGAAATCACCCACGGAAGGAAAGTGTTTTCTTAAGAAATTCTCAAAAGGCAGCAAGGAAGAACCTGCTAAATCCTCCAGCTCCTGCCATCAGGTCAAGATGAGAAGTTTTTTTAAGCCTAGCTGTGACTGTCAGGCATGATGAGGTGAGACCTGTGAGTACGGTACCTGGGCTGGTGAAAGCCCCAGTCTAGGGAGAATTCCAAGGGGTTTTGCTTGTTTTCCCTCAGTATCACCAAAACACAGGTTACTCACTCAAAGCCAGGTCCTCCTGGATCAGTTGCCAGCTCCTAACTTCCTGAACATGGGCCTGAACTTAGCCATGACACAAGGACAGGTCTAAGGTAGGATCAAGTGTCCCCTTCACTTTCCACTCTGGCATGGTGCTCCTGGGATCTGCTTCAATCACTGTGCCCAACACCTAGCTCACACACAAAACCAGTCTTTTGTGCAGTTCATGGAGTAAAAAAAAAAAGGCAGCATGGGCATGGTGGTGGCGGATTGACAGTTGGACCTGATGATCTTAGAGGTCTCTTCCAACCTTAATTATTCTGTAGCAAAGTCCAGCAAGCAAGAGCCAGAAACTGAAAATGACTTGTAGCAACAAGGATAAATTTTCCTAATTTAAAAGTAGCAAAACTACCCTAAAACCGGATTTTTAAATTGTTACAGTTGCTCTTGCTGACAAGACACCCTTTTCTGCTCATGCTGCCATCAGTAAGGCCCTGATGAGATGAGGAAGGAGAGGTTTGCACTCCTGCACCTGGATGCAACCATTCATCTCACACTGCTGCCATTGCGTTGGAACACAGGCAACAACAATTCATGTGCATGGCAATAAACTTCAGTGTTCAAACACTCTTTGGAAAATAACAGGTGCTTTTAAGGCAGTAAGTTTTGAGTCTGAGGTGTTCATGGCTTCTTTGGCATGAAGGATACAAGGGAAGGTCAAGGTTGAAGGAAAAAGAGTGATCAGTTTCATGGGATGATCAACACAGTACTTGGTCCCAGGGCTGTTCACAGGTCACAGAAGTCAGGGATCAGTACCAGAGTGAGGTAGGACTGCTAGACAGTGGGGGACAAAGTCCAGGCTGACCCCTGGACCATGACACAAGTTCCCCCTGCACTCAGGACAGCACAGGTTGCTGAAACTGAGCCCTTTGTTGGGAAGACCCAGCAGCTCTGTGCACTAGCTGAGCTAATTAATTTTCCTGTTCCACGTAGAAGAAATAGTGGTTGCCATTTGCCAAGGGAAAAAAAACAAACAAAAACCAACAAACAAGCAGGTCCTTAACACAGAGATACCAGTAACACCACTTTGCAGATGGGCTGTGTTTCTGCTTGGCACAGAAGTGCAACAGGCTGGAAGAGGCAGATCTGATACAGGGAAGAACAATTTTTCTAAATCACCCAGTGAAGCTGCTAAAAGATACTGTTTCAGCCAACCTGAAACAGTTTGGGTTTCATTCACTGAGTACTCCTAAATGTATAAATAGTTTAAGGGCATTTGGCACCTTTCACAGGCTGAGAGACACAGCTGATGTCTTTTCTGTTGCAGTATCTCAGGCATTTATTTTGGTTCAAATCCTGTCCCTGTTGAATTCAAGGTCTTTTTTCCTCCCAAAATAGTCTATTTATCCAAGTACAGGGTGTATCCAGGAGTGGGCCCAGTGGGGTGTCCTGACATACTGGGATCTGTGTGTTGTTCCTGGGGTTGGCCTCACCAGAGTGAGAGCAGAGCTAGTCTAACTCTTCTCTCTCCTGCTATTTGTGTAAAGCATGAATTGACAAAGATTGATGGTTGCCTGTGTCCAAGGCACCCTCTTGGAGGGTTGATGACTAAGTCCCAAGTCCTTATCCCAGGTTATGATCTCATACAGGAAAGGAGAGGGAGAAGGTCGTGGCAGATATTGGTGCTTGTTTTGTGGGTCCAACTTTTCACTCTTATTTATAGGGCTCATTATTGGTCAAATAAGGTATTGATTTCAAATAAAAAAACAGTCATTTTGGGACCCATCTAACAAATTGCAATAATTGCTTGACGTTTGAGTTAATTTATTCATCCAGCCTATCCACTTCACCTCAGAGTCCAGGTTCTATACCACCCATCAGGGGTGACATCCAGCTCAGGGTGCTTCTAAAGTGTCCTACCACTCCTGAGGATGGTCTTCTCTGGCAGAAACAGAGCATCCTTGCTCTACCTCAAGTCCTCTCAAAGCATCCACAGAAAAACACCAAAACAGCATCCTCAGTTCTTGCCTTATTCTGTCTGCAGCAGAGATGTGCCAGTTACCTAATGGCATCAAATTAACAAATGAACAGGTCTGGTAGACCAATTAGCAGACAGTGCAAGCCATTTTCAAACATGCTGCAATTGTCAGCTAATGACCTTGGAAGAAGCTCTTTTTTATTTTTTTTTTCTGCCTCAGGAAAGTCCATATTAAAACAGAGTTGATAGCAGCTGAGCATCACTTATTGAGCTTTCATGTCATGAAAGTGCATTGGTTAAAAAAGGAAAGGAGGGCAAAACTGGGAGGCTGAACTGGTGTAATTCAAACAACACCTCAGTGTTTTACCAGTCATTTAAGAGCAGTGCTGCTTTGCTCAGCAGATAAACAGGCTTCCCTTCAGGAGCATTAGCTTCTCCACTCTGAGTAATGTACCACACATGCTGTAGTGACCACAGGATGAGCTGTAAGATCCTTCACGTGTCCTTATGGGCCCAGGTCACCTTAGCTACACTGTGCTCTTTTCAGACTTAACAAGGGCTCAAGGAACAGCCCAGAACTGAATCTGACCAAGAGACTTTCCCTGCTGCTCCTCATGTTTTTAAAAGAAAATCAAAACACTATGTGACCCACAAGCAACTGTTCACCCCCATCCAGGAGTGAATAACCTGCATAACCATACACTTCAGTGTCTCACAGGAAGGCATGTTGCTGAACATAAGGTGGGACAAGATAGGCATTTGCACACAGAGCATCACATTTGGGACCATGGCTCAATGCATTTACAGCATGTGTTATTTCTTTTCTCCAGGTGGCCCCTTCCTGGGAGCAGCAATCAGTCCTGGACCAGCGAGAGAACTAACAGCCAGTATCGCATGATCCCTCTGTCCTGAAGATGCAAGGCCAGGTCCTTACTGAGAGAAATATGGAATGGTTCTGTCGAAGCCAGCAAAGTCCCAGTGATTTGCATCATAGAAAAGACACAATATCACAGGGAAGGAAAACCCTGAGTCCTCCGAGCATGCAGTTTTGATTCACATTCTCATCCGTCCAATGTGACACAGAAGTCTCAATAAGATAGCAAGCAACTTTGAACAGTTTTCTGGTTTGTGATTCCACACCTCCCTCCTCAGACAACTGGGTTTCATGACTCCCAGGGAGCTTCCACACAAGACTTTAGAGAGGTTACTTTTCTTGTGTACCCTGGATTTTTCTTTTTCTCTTTGCAACAGTCCACATCCCTTCCACACCTGTAGCAGTTCAGGCACTCCCCTACCTACCACCCAGCTCTGCCTACACCTGGGAAGGTCATGTTGGAGTCTCCCATGGTGGCCCCTTCAAGGCTTCCTCCTGCTGCCAGTTCCACAAAACCCCCAAGAACAAAGTATCTTTAAGATCTCTGTCCTTCTGTCAACAGTAGTTAGAATCAACTGAGGGGCTCACCCTTATTAAAGGTCAAGAGGAAGATGGAGAAACTGCAGGTGGATATCTCCTGCATTTGTATATGCCTCATTCTTTCAAGGCAAGCAGGTTAAAAACAGAGGGGAAGGGATTAAATTCTCTGAAAATGCTTCAGAACAGCTTTTCTAAGAAATACACTGCATATCCACAGCTTCTCCCAGCAAAGAACAAGATGAAAAGACTTTAATAGCTATTTGCCTAGGAGGAACAAGTTATGAATTACTTCTGGCTTGGATGCTCCTGAGTAAGGGATCAGACCAAAATGAGCCTGACAAAGCCTTAGTAATATCTCCTAGCTATGAGGTAGTAATAGCACCATCTATCCTACAGCATCAGGGCCACAGATAATTGTGTAAATCAATGAAATAGACAAGCATCTTTCTTCTGAATCAGCTTTCTGTGTGCTGTTTATTTGGCAGTACAGTGACTCAGAAATCTCAATTCTAATTCTGTTATTGGGCCTGGTCTGAGGCCTTAGCAAGTTCCCATACCTTAGTTTCTCCACTACAGAATGGGGATTTTAGTTTCAACCCAACTGCAGAAAGGGCTTCAAAACATAAAGTGATATTAAAAGGTTACTGTGAACTACAATAAGTCTCCTGCTATCACATAGCCTTCAGTGTTAGCGCTTTCTTGTCTTGCTATTGCAATAAAAACATAACACTCCATTACATCTCCACAGAGAGGTGTAGACAAACTGTCCTTTAGGCACCATAGGCACTACCAGAAGCAAGAAGAGATCAAAATAAGGAGCAAAACAAGACTGCTATCAAGACTTTATCACTGTTGGTTTGGAGTTGCAGGCACAGAGGTACCTGATGCCCTGGGCTGGGGGTTATCTTCTTCCACCCCAGCCTGCCCTGTTCCCTCACTCGGAGTGTGGGGTAGCTCTGCTCTTGTCCCCTTCTTTATGTAGCATTTGTCATGGTAGTCATGAGATTTCCATAGGTATGACACACGTATTGCTAGTCCTTGCTTGTAGCTAAAGAATTGAAAATGTAACTTCACAAAGAACTTTCCCAACCTTGTTTTCTATGATCTGTTTTATGTCAAGCATTTTCAGGCAAGTTCAATCCCTACATTGCATCTGGGAAGCTAAAGGGCAGAACCATTCATGTAAATAAGAAGCGTGAGCCAAGAAGATTCAGTAAGAGAGAAGACATTTTCTGCTGAGATAGGAAGTGAGATGATGAGCTGATAAGCAAGAGAGATTTTATGTGTCTCTGAATACACTGAGTTTATATGGCCTTATACCATAAGTATGAGTTAATAAATAAGATGTACTTATATGGCTATCTATCACATCCAGCTGGAGAAAAGTACATCGTAATGACATAGCTATACATCCCATATATCCAGATATAAATGCATTGCTTCTCTCAGCAGTACACTACACAGTTTCTGAGCATGTGTTTACTTGGTATTTACTTGGCATACATGGTGTGTGTATATGTGACAAAGATTACGTTACACCCACTTTTCTCTGGAACACCTGTGTTTGTATTCATGTATAATGTTTGTTACAGACTTATTCAAACATGCCCTACTCCTGCTGCCTAAAAGCTCACCTGTGTGTTTCTCTAAATATGTTGAGTTTAGAGCACTGCCAGACCGGGTTAGTACACAGCATGAGGGATCACCATGCTGCAGAAATAAAGACCCTGATTTTAGGCTATCACTTTGAAATCACACTTAAACCAGGCTAAGCTAAAACCTAACACACACACAGACACACAAAATATCCAGAGAGGACCATAACATTTCAAAGGTTCGTGAAGACAACCATCACAAAAAAAAAAGAAAGAAAAGGGCATTTCATATGGGTGTTGCAAAGTCAAAACCAACAGGAAACTTCCTCCACCCTGCTGAGTAAAGAGCCTGGAGATACATATCTCGCCAGGGGCTTGCTCATTGGATGACCTTTCTGCATTTTCAGTTTGCATTCACAGGGAAAAAAAAACCAAATTACAGTTGGTTCTTCTCCTCCTTAAATTCAAAGCTCCCTTTGCCATTTCTTCAAGGATGCATTGACCACTCCTCAAGAAGAAGCGATTTCATCAGTGTTCCCTCTGGGTTCAGGAGAGCTCTCC
Organism: Bucco capensis; assembly: GCA_013396975.1. Taxonomy (NCBI): domain Eukaryota; kingdom Metazoa; phylum Chordata; class Aves; order Piciformes; family Bucconidae; genus Bucco; species Bucco capensis. The sequence continues at coordinate 78,632 of VWZO01012722.1, forward strand.
TGTCTTTGGAAATGCAAATATGCTGTTGGGTGGCCAGGTGCAGTCATCTCCTGGGCTTGAAAGCCATTAGCAAATCATCCAACTACTAAAGGATAAGCTGATCTTTTCTACCTGGGCAGGTGCTATGCAGCCCTCAGTCTTTGTGCATACTTTGTCACACGGGCATGCAAATTGCTAGCTCAGCTCTGTCTCCAGGTATGCACATATGTTAATTTAGGGAGCTTACAAAGGCCTCTTGATTGGGACCGGACCCACCTGAAATCAGTCACTTTAGGATGCAAATGGCCTTTGAGGGGGGCTGACACCCCACTCCCACCTGTGACATTCTGCTCTGCTGGAGATGAATCAATTGAACACTACTGAGAGATGTGCTGCAGGTGTGAACACCTGCAGGAGAATGCCCCCTGTATTTTCTTTGAGCATCTATCATAAACAACATTTGTCATTCATTTACAGGGAAATACTTTTAAAAGCTGAAGTCCATTTAAAGTGTTCTGAAATATGCAAATTACAATGTTTCAATTCCTCCCATCAGGTGAAGAGAGTCAATTTGCAAAAATGTCATTTCTTGAAATCTCAAAACTTCTGTCACATCCTCCTCAACTCTAACTATGAAATAACAGTTTTGGTTTAGATTTCAATAAAAGAATGGTAAATTTTTTTAAAGAGCATTAGCCATGGCTTAAAATGACAAAAAGATGCCTTAAGCAACAGCTTTTGAGTTTCTTTTTTTGCAGAGAAGTACATCTAAATCACCTCATTTCTGATGATGGAATTTTATAAGTGATGGAGGGAAACTGTAAACTTGGGTACATACAAGAAAGCAGTGAGTCACCCCAAGGACACCACTGCAAGGCACCTTATTTTACAGTACCTTTGCAGGGAGGAGAAAACATTTAAACACATTAACCAATTTCAATAGGCAAAATGAAAGGAAGCTACTTCCTTTAGAAGCTATAATGCACTGTAAATCAAAGAAACTTTCTGGAAAATGTAGAAGACATGATAACAGATAAATGACAAACCATAAGAAACTCAACTAATTGCTATAGAAAACAAAAAGTATCTGTGTTCTAACCCTGGTGTGTTAGATCTCTGTTCCCTGGACTCAGTATTTTCCTTCAAAAAGAGACAAGGAAGAGGCATGTAGATCTGCTTTCTGTCTGCCTCAGCTCATCCAATGTGTGCCCAAAAGATAACCAAGAGAGTTTGGTCTATGCTGTCATCCGTCTTTAATGTCTCGACTAGCCAAAGGGATGCTGAAGATCTTAGGGAAAAGAGCAGCCCTATTAGACCACCTTTGATCTTTCATACATGAGCTATACAAATAAAACACTGCACATTAAAATTGGCTTGGTCTTTGAGTTTACTATGATAAAGAGGCAATGCTGAAGCACAAAGATAACTGAAAAAGAGAGTGGTTGCTGGGTCAGAGGATGCTGTCACATTAACAGGCAAGACCCTGGCCCAGCAGCCTCCTGACTCAGTGCAGAGCAGACTGGTAACATTCAAGGACCAATTTATGAACGAGACTCCTGCTGATGTTCACAGACCAATTTCAGTGCAGTGGTGGAGGTACACATACCCACTCATGCTGTCCACCCAGCCACAGTTAGCAGGACTATTGTGTGGGTTGTAGGGCTCATCTACCAGTATACAGTCCATTATATCTTTGAAAATTGCTGGCTGTCTTTGTTAATGCTTTTAAATAGTAAAGAAATCCCTGAGAACCACAGAATCATTAATATTGGAAGAGACCTCTAAGATCATCAAGTCCAACCATACCTATCACTAACATACTACTAAACCATGTCCCTAAGTAGAGCATCTAAATATTTCTTAAATACCTCCAGGGATGGTAACTCCACTACAGCCCTGAACAGCCCATTCCCAAGACTTAACAACTCTTTCAGTAAAGAAATTCCTCCTCATATCTAATCTAAACCTCACCTGGTGCAACTTGAGGCCATTTCCTCTCCTCCGCTCACTTTTAACCCCGGAGAAGAGACTTGCCCCCATCTCGCTACAACCTCCTTTCAGGTAGTTGTAGAGAGCAATAAGATCACCCCTGAGAACTGGTAGAAGTATGAAGAAGAAGAAGTATGGTTGCTCAGGGACTATCACCCTATTCAGCCAGCCCTGCTCAAGGAGGGATCACACTAGGCAGAGGAGCAGTGTGGATAAATGTGGGCAGAACCTGGTTTGTCTCTCTCAGCCCACCCTGCCAGGTAGCATGTGTCACAGCTTAGTTTTGTGTGTCTCTACCTGCTTTTATCTACAATGGGAGAGAGGGATCTGTGATTTAAATGGCTGAGACCATCACTTTAAATCACACATATCCCTGCTGAGAGCCTGAGACAGATGCCAAGGATACTGTTTGATAGTTGGCAACATCAAGGCTGACTCAAATTATGAGAGGAACCCATCCTCTGCTGAATCAATGACATTCCTACACAAAGTGCCCTACTGTTTGCTTTGTGAAGCATTAGACCCTGGGAAGCCATTTGGTATGTATAATTTTATTTTTTTTTTAGCACATTTCATTACATAGCCACTTGGCATTTCTTCCAAAATGGCTCTCTTCAGCACAGTGAATGTGCTTGAGGTGTGATCCAATGCTGGGCGGCAAAGGAGAGCATTTACTGCCTTCTCTGTCTGCAAGGTTAGAAAGGTGCCTGAAGGCTGGGAAGGAAAGAACAATCCATTTGTTTTAGCTGGGAATCCCCATGTGATCCTTCCCCTTCCATCTCCCAGCACTTAAGATGTGCTCAGTGTGGCTCAGTCCTCACAGGTCTGCTGGTGATAAGGGCTGAACCCTGCTGGGTGTCACAGGACCTGCTGTAACAGGTGAGGTACAAATCAGGTACACTGCAGGCAGGTACTTGGCCTCCTTGCAAATCTTAATATCTCTTCAGCCCTCCATTCCCTCACCTGCCAGCAATGGGCAGGAGAAAAACCCAAGAGAGCTTAAAGTGAGCACAATAGCTCATGCCTGGGGCTGTGCATCGAACAATAAGGAGCAAAGTGTCTCCAATAGCTGCTCAGTAAGTGAGCCATCCCTTCACTGCATTAACTGAGACAGGCTATAGGGGAAAAAATAGACTGTGACAGGGTAAGTGAAGATGAGATCATGGTGAATTAGGCTTGCATGAGCAACCCTGAACCTGGCCTTCCCCGACACTGAGACCTGAACAACATTCTCTGAGTGGTGTTGGGATTTCTGAAGAAGCAGCACGTAACAGCCCACACTGAGCAGGACACTAATCACAAATATTTGGATAAGGCAATTTAAAATACTCCAGGTTTTCAGTTTTTTTTAAATCTACTTGTTTTCCTCATACAGAAAGCATATAGGAACTTCATAGCATCACATGTTTTTCGAGGCCTTTTCGAGTCAGCTTCGAGGGGGAGCAGCTCTGAGGGCCAGGTGACCTCGGCAAAGCTCTTTTTAAGATCTGTCTGCGCAGGGTGGGGGGTTGACCCCGGACTTGTGCGTGCCCTGTGTCCTGTCCCCCGGGCGCAGTTTCTGGACGCGGTGGTCCGGGGTAACTCCCGGGTCAAAGCGGGGACGAGGAGGGGGCGGAGCTGAACTCCGTACAGGCTACAAAAGGCGCTGATTTCAAAGGCTGGCTTGCTTTTTTGAGTCGGCTTCAAGGAGGAGCAGCTCTGTGGACTAGGTAAGCTCGGCAAAGCTCTTTTTAAGATCTGTCTGCGCAGGGTGGGGGGTTGACCCCGGACTTGTGCGTGCCCTGTGTCCTGTCCCCCGGGCGCAGTTTCTGGACGCGGTGGTCCGGGGTAACTCCTGGGTCAAAGCGGGAGTGAGGAGGGGGCGGAGCTGAACTCACTGCTCCAGTGAAGTCAGCTGGGTGGCTCAGTGCTGCACTTGATACGCCCTGCCCCATATTAACCAGGCTTAGGGAGCACGAGAGCACAGGTGAACAGGAACATGGCAGTTTGTGAGGCAGTTCATGAAGGGAGGAAGTGCAGGGGCACTACGTAAGCAGTCTTCGCCTGCCCACGAATCAGACCCAGAAATGGTCTCCAAAAAACAAAAGCTATTGCTGCTGCTGCTGGGAGCGTGATGGTTCAGACTGAACGCCCCAAGAAGGATGTAGTTGTCCAGATTAATGGCTGTATAGAATGTTTAAGCCTGGCATCAGTCCTAGAAGATGGGGTGAGGGACACCTGTGTAAGATGTGAGCAGGTGAATGATTTGATTTGCTTAGTGGCAGAGCATAAGGAGGAGGTGGGGAGACTAAGAAGTATTAGGGATTGTGAAAAGGAAAGAGACTGGTGGACTCACAGCCTTTCCACTGAAAAAGAAGTCCGGCAGGAGGCAGAGAAGCCCTGACCCTCCTACCATTGTGCGGATGGAATGGATCTGGTAGGTGGAGGAGAGTGGAAACAGATCCCTCACCGGAGAGGTGCAAAAATCTCTTTCTGTCCTCTTTCACCTCCTCAACCTTAGGACTAAAGGGTGGGTCCAGCTCTGCGCATGCTGTGTCTCACCTAAAAAAAATCCATAGCGCAGGCTTGAGGGTGCTATCCACTATCCTCTTTCTATGAGCATGCTTGTAAAAGGTGTTGATGAGGAGAGTGGGTGGAGCCCTCCCTGGATCTTCCACCATGAAGACAAAGAAGGTGATAAAGGCATCTTCCAGAAGGTGGTAAGATCAATAGCCCAGCTGAAGTGCCTTTATACAAATGCATGCAGCATGGGAAACAAGCAGGATGAGCTGGAGGCCCTGGTGCAATTGGATAACTTTGATCTGATTGCTATCACTGAAACATGGTGAGATGAATCTCATGACTGGAAAACAGCAATGAAGGGCTATAGACTGTTCAGAAGGGATAGGTTAGGAAGGAGGGGTGGGGGTGTTGCCCTCTATGTTAGAAAACAGATAGACTGTGAGGAACCGGTTCTCGGCAACAAGCATGATGAAGTTTAGAGTTTGTGNGGCAACAAGCATGATGAAGTTGAGAGTTTGTGAGTTAAACTTAAAGGTCAGGCCAACAAAGGCCAGCTTTTGGTTGGGGTCTACTATAGGCCACCTAACCAATTGGAGCCTGTGGAAGAAGATTTCTTTCTTCAGTTAAAGGAAGCATTGAGTTTACTGACCCTCATCCTGGTGGGGGATTTTAACTACCCAGACATCTGCTGGGAGAACAATACAGTGGGGTGTAGGCATTCCAGGAAACTCCTGGAATTTATGGATGATAACTTTTTGGCACAGGTTCTAGATAAACTGACTAGGGATAATGCATTGCTAGACCTGCTACTGACCAATGAAGAAAACCTCATTAAAGAGGTGGCAATAGAGGAAAGTCTAGGATGTAGTGACCATGCCTTAGTCAGGTTCACAATCACTAGAAGCACTGGAGGGTGGTTAGGCGCTGGAACAGGTTGCCCAGAGAGGTTGTGGATGCCCCATCCCTGGCAGTGTTCAAGGCCAGGCTGGATGTGGCCCTGGACAACCTGGTCTAGTGATTGGCATCCCTGCCCATCTGCTTGATCTTCCTATTCTTGTCTCTGACCATGGTCTTCCAAAAAAGCAAAGGTTTCTGGTTATAGGTGAAGGCTAGTTGAAAGTGTCATGCTCTGGTCCCCTGGAGGAAGAATGAAGAGGTAGATTAAGACTAGCATGATGGGTTTGAGTCTGACAGTGTGAAACACTAATGTTCAGCACAACAAGGCACTAATGAGAGCCCTTGGAGAAATGGTCTTGATTTCTGAGGATAGACAGACACATCTTCTAGGAACAAGTCAGGCCAAGATGACCCTGACAAGGGCCAAGGGAGTAGGAAGATGAGCTCCTGCAGTTTCCTCTAGCCTTCACTCCTGTGATTTGTGGCCAATGTAAAGGCCTTGGGGTTAGAAAGGAAACACAGAAGTGGGAACATGGGTAGCTTTTTGGGTTTTTAATAGCAATCCAAAAGTCTAGTTCTGCAAGCCCCAATTGTCTGACCACTTCTCCTTGCTCTCTAGACTGTTAGAACATGGTTGGCTAAGCAGAGTTTTACTTTGTAACAGTATCTCTTTCCTTTTTTCCAGACCACTGCTTCTCTTCTTCTTGGGGACATTTGCCATCCGCTTTATAATTTCACCATTATCTGATGGAAGGACTCAATGACCTTTCTAGACTTTAATTAAAGTTTCTTTCTTTTCAAATCATCTTCATCAAATTCATGTTTCCAAGCCACCTCTCTTGTGAATATTTTATCATTCTGACTGCAAGGAGATACATGACAGAAATATATTAATTACTTTTTATTTTATCAAACTGATGAATTAATCCATGATTGGGTCTGAAAAGGGTAGAAAATGTCTGCTGAAGTCTATATAGTTGTCGTGTTAGTCATTTTATGAGTCACTACAATTTTTACACTATTTGAGTTTCCAACTGCAAATGCAGGCTTTAGCAGATCAAACCCAATATATAACCACCTAGTTAAGCCTAGTTAAGCATTTACAGTGCCTGGACTTTGCTACCTCATGCAAAGAGTAGTAGGATCACTTCCCTCTGCAGCACGTGCTTAATGTGGTAGACAGGAGGTGACAAGGTCATTACCTATCCCAGATAGAGGGACCAGGATGGGAGCAGTGGTGACATGAACTCTAGGCAGGCAACCTGTGAACGTGGCTGTGGAGGGGGCTTGGGCCTGTCTCCAGAGCATGGGCCTGCCCAGCAAGGAGATGATCCCCCAGTCCCAGCCATGGCTTCCCTGGTGCTTGAAGTGGCCCTGTTTGCCAATGCCATTCTGCTCCTCTGCATGCAGGAGAAATACTTGATGTCAGGTTCTGTTCTCTATTGTGGATTTCTTTGATGGCTGTGGGCAAGACAGTCAGGCTGAGCTTTAGCATCTCTGCTCCACTCCTCATCCATAAAACAGAGAGAGGAGAAGGGAACACACTCCTTAGTGTCCCAGGGAGCTGAAGATAAACACATCAAGCTCCACTATGCTGTCAGATGCTGTGTCTGTGCAGGGATGTGCAAAATCACAAGCTTAGAAAGTCAGCCTCTTCTTTTGAGTAATCAGCAGGACAGGAGTGATTATATCTGCCCCTTTGCTGGCTTCAGAAACAGACTCTTTCGTCCAGGCTGGGGAAGAAGGGAAGAACCACCATTGCTCTATTTACTCCACCAAAGGTAACAGATCCCCAGCAATGAACTTGCAAGTGCAGACTGGGCTGTATCTGTTCACCTGCAGTTGCTGTCAGGACTGCTCTGATGGTGCATCCCAGAGCACAGGCTTGTATGTGCAAATCTCCACAAGGGCTGAAAGATGTGATTCAAATTAGGAACCACATTTCTCATTTAACCATCTGTGGTACAATGACCTTTTTCTTTTGCTTCCACAGGAGTTATTTCATGAACCACATTTCTTATTTAACCATCTGTGGTACAATGACCTTTTTCTTTTGCTTCCACAGGAGTTATTTCATGAACCACATTTCTTATTTAACCATCTGTGGTACAATGACCTTTTTCTTTTGCTTCCACAGGAGTTATTTCATGCAAATATCATAAAAGATTGTACACTTAATATCTTTGTCATATGGCATAGGAGCCTTTACAAGAGTATGTCCAGAATGGAGTTAGAGAAACAGGTAGTCTAGTGTTCAGACTGTTAGTTACAGCACAAAGAAGAAATATTACTCAACAAACCTCTGCGGAAAGCAAGGAGTGGATAAGTTCATCTCCCTCTGATCCAGGAGTATCATGTAGTGTCATGCACCTGAATTCTGCAAACAATGAAGGCAGGGCTCTGAAGGAGGGCACAAGCAAGTCTGGACCATTTTAGCTTCAGATGGCTTTGCATTTGTGCCTTCCCCTCCAACTAGGCAAAACCCTTAGGCAAGGAAACTCCAGCTTGAGTTAACAGAGGGTGATTCCAGATTCATCTAAGGGAAAGAGAAACAGAAACTGAGGGGTTAAGCCCTGGATATTAAAAATGGGGTCCTGGAACATTATAGCAAATGTCCAGCTCCCTAACACAATCATTAAGCTATTCAAAGAGCACTCAATGTACTAACAGAGCAAATGTACACACAATGTGGCATGAAAATTGTTGTAACAGGATTCAGGAAAGGAAGAAGTGACTTTGTCTAGCTTGGTCAGGAAAACTGTCTGGCATGGACTACTACTAACTATACCCATAGAAGATCAAAGCCCCACCACTGCACTTCTCCATCTCAGTATAACCTATACTTAAGAGAAATCTGCCTTCTGTTTAGATGCCCAGTACCACTGTGCAGAGGTTATCACACATGAAATATACATAAATTGACACTTGAGTTGGGAGTTTTGACACAGAAGGAAAGCCCTGGCTTTATGAGAGAGCAAGAAGGGAAAGGGGACAGGGCATAGACTGCCTCTCTTCAAAGGCAGTGACCCCATCATGGTGGGTGGAAGCACAAACAGTGCAGTGAGTATCCAGGTTAGGGATGGTGGGAGGATACATGGAGGCTTTCTGTGTCATCTGAACACCAGACTGACACTAACTTCCAGTACAACAACCCTCAGAGACACTGCATGTCTTGAAAACATAGAAAAGAAACTTACTTTTAAATTGAGGGAGAAAGAGGCACCTTTTCCATTAATGAGGACAGGGAGCAAGGATACAGCTGCTCTGTTCTTTGATTTTCTCTATCTGTACTAATTTCTGAAGTGTTTTGTGCCTCATTTTCCCCATCTTTGTGAGGAGAAGAAGGATGCTTCAGCCTTGAGAAGTGTTCTAAGAGTACCCATACCCTCTTTAGGGACACAATATTTTCTTAACATATCTGACATTCTAACTGGACAGTACTGTTCCTGTCCATCTGTCCATCCATCCCTCCACCTGCAGGAAGAATTGCATGCAGTCTGCTCAGAGAGCTTGTTCCTGTATCCCTGCTCTTGTGCCTCTCCACAAACCCTGCAGCACCGTTGTGCCTCTGTTTCCCCACTGCCCTGCCTGTACTGCAGAAAAAAGTAATGCACAGGGCCTTGGGACCCTTTGGGACTATCAGCTGTTCTGAAAACAAACCTTTCCCCTCCCATGCTACAGTCTGCTTCACATACCAGCACCTTGGGGAAATAACTCAGCTCCACTGCCTGCCTTTCACCTCCCTGACCAACAATCCCACTGATGATTTCCTCCCACCAAGCAACTCTCTGCTGATTTTATGACACAGTCCAAACAAACACACTGTGCTTGGGTTGTTTCTTTTCCCACTTCAGTTGGAGAAGGAGGAGTAATTGCATTTGCCACCTCTGAGCATACACCCACAACCCACTGAAAGTGAGCCATTATTCTCATTTACAAACAGGTAGGTAATCTCTTCTCACATGCCCTTAAAAATCATTGTGCTATCAGAGCAGACTGTGCAGATTAGCCAATATTGGGAGATTGTCTTCAGCAAAGCAGTAAAAGCCTTAAGTGCACTAGATTGGTTTTTGATTGACTTTTGGAGGAATAGTATATCAGAAGAATCCCAATAAGCTCTCCCTGTGGTATTTTAAGTGGGTATAATGGTCAGAACTGACAGACAGTAATGAGCCTTGTAGACAGGGGCAACTGTATGTTATTTAATTTCCACTAAAGAAGATATCTCAGCAAGGAAGCTCAGGTTTAAGACAACACACAAACACTCAACAGCCAGATTTTGTTTCTGTCAATGCCAAAGCATAGGGTGGTCCAGTTCCTTCTACAGCTTAAAATTTGGGGGCAAACATCTTAAATGTCACCAGTCAAGGAATGCAAATAAAAAATTACTTCCTCTTTGTAAAGACTAAGCAATAGCATCTCTCATACACCTCACTTCCTAGCATCTAATGGCTTTCACACAAATCGTTTCAAGCTGAAAATGTGAAATTGCTGATTAGCGCCTGGGGAATTTCAGCTTGGATGTGGGAGAATGAATCCCCTTTGCATCAAATGTCAGACAGCAAGACATGGACACCCTGCAGCCAGAGGTACTGTGGGGTTTTTTCTTTGAAGTTATGAGACTTGAAGGAGAGTTTCTTAGAGAACATGGATTAATTACCCCGTCAGGCACTCTGCACTGGGTCTTGGGAGGTCTCTTTGGCTTTGCACTCTCCCCTGATTTAGAAGGATGAGAAGAAAAATTAAAAATAACCCTTTCATGAAAATTCCTGATGAACCATGAAACATTTGCTAAAATAAACAGGGCCAGTTGGATGCCTTCCCCTACTCTACCAAAGATGTAAACATGCTCTTTTCTGACTCATGACATTGCTGTTTTCTCATGGTTTCTTCCCAATGGACAATCAGAGATTGGATTTTGGCTTTGCTTGGCTGGGTTGGTTGGGGCTATAAGCAAAGCAGGCAACTGCCAGGCCAGCAGGGAGGAGCCATCAACCTGTCCATACATAGTCAACACCTCTCCTGGTAGAAAAGCTGGCACCAGCCCACATTGCCTTCCCTGCCCCAGCACCCGAAGCATCACAGCAGAGAGTGTGCTGCTGCTCCCACCAATGCTGAAGTCATCAGTGGTAACGTTTTAACTGGGAACTGTCCCAGTAGACAGTGGGCTCTCCTGGGCTCCCTCCCAGCACCTCATCCTGCTGTCTGGCAGAAGCTGTTTTCTGCCTGGCTGCTTTCCTCTTCATGAGGGGCAGGTAAAAACATGGAAGTGCCTTTTTGCCCCTCTTTTCATACAGTTGGAAGTAGTTTTAATGGTTTTACAACCCTCCTTCTGGGGGTATAATGTCCTTCAGTTTTTAAAGAGCTTGCAGAGAGACCAGTGGCTCCAAAACATGCAGTTATTTTTAGTATTACTTCCTATTTTTCCTATTTTCATCTTGGTTGTCTCAGCAGTCACCCTGTTGGTCTCTGCTGCTGTCTATCCACTTACTTGCTTGCCCTCTTTTGTGGCTTTTAAATTATGGGCAGCCAAAGACATTAAATCCCTAGAAGATTTGGATAAAATGAGCCTAAGACCTGAAGGTATGCCTTTATGGTGAGAAAATGGTTGCTATGACTTGGCCCCTCACTTATTGTTAAATAAGTTGGTGGCACATGGTACATGTGTGCCAGCCCACCAAGCAGTAGGCATCATGCCCAGTAGATTTGCTTTAATTCTACTGCTTTTTGCCACCCAGGTGGGGAACGGACAGGGTGGGAGGTGCAGGAGATAAGAGGCTAAGGCAGAAGGAAAGCAGAAGGTAGTACTTCTGCTTGCTTAATGAAAGATTCAGAGGCTGTGGCTTGGTCTGCTTTCCAGAAAAAAGGAATTAGCTTTTGCTCAATCTGTCAGCTGCTGAAGCCAAAAGACCAAGATTGGGAGATGCTGCTTGTGTGCTGCAAGATGTGTATCCAAAGGGTCCTAGCTAAAATTTCTGGAGCCCTGTGCAAATGACAGCATGTGAGTTCCCTGACAGCCCACGCCTGGAGCTGCACACATGTACATGCTCTCCCATGGCGATCCTCAGTCCATGTGGCAGGAGCAGATGGATGCTTTTATATGTCCCAAGGGAAGGGAAAATGTTATGTCAAGGAACTCTAGTGGAGTTCAGAGCATGCCTCAACACAGCTCTGTAAAATTTCTTTGTAGTGTTTTGTGCACAGGGGCAAGAAGAAACCAGGCTGTAGCCGGGGCTGGCCACCACCACTGCACGGCTTCTTCTGCAATGGCTGAAAATGATGCTCAGGCATAGGTGTGAGGAGCTGATGGCAATGTCTGCATTTCAGCTGGAGTCTGAAAGGCCAACAAAGGCACCCCATCATGCCATGTTTCTCAAAGCCCTGCTTTCTGTTGGCATTCAAACATGATGTCTGAGTGCATTGGCAGTGAATCAAAGGGTTAAAGGCTACCTAAAAAAAAACACATTAATATTATAAAACCATCTCAATATATTATCTTTCTTTCTTTAACCTTTGTGTTTAATTTCCTTGATTTTTTGTTCAGCTTTTGCAGCATTCTAATGTTCTCCTGAGATGGTCTAATGGGCTGCACTGGACACCCATGACCTCCAGCCATCATGCCACTGTCCTCCAGCCCTCACAAAAACCCAAATCATGTTCGCTGAACTCAGTCCCAGAGGTGGTAGAGAGGCTTCTTCTCTTCCCTTGTTGTAACAGTGGGCTGTGACAGCTGAGAGACCTTACTCACTCTCCATGATTTAAATGGGTTTCACTGGAGTTAGATGCGAGCTGGACAGCCAGCCCAGACAGCTCTGGAGCTTGCTTTGTCTGTATGTAGAAGATTTAAATAACAAAAGACACTTACATAAAGCCCCTGGTTGTCCTGCCTCCTAATTATAATCCCAATACACTAATACCTGCCACAGCATTCAGAAACAAAAATTCACACAGCAGTAATTCAAGATGCCTAGCTAGCTACAAAAATCTCCTTTCTAAGACCATCTCCTGGTACCACCCCTTCTCCTCCCAGTGTGATAAGAGCTCTCCTTTTCCCAGAGGCATTGCAGGGAAAGCTCATGGTTTGTAACTTGGTTTTTACCAGATCTCCATACCTCAGCAGTAGCTCAATGGGCCTTGTCCTTAGAGGAGAGTTCAGGAAAATTAACCCACACAAGAAACAGCTAAACAGGCTTTGACTTGCTTCTCACGTTGGGAGAGAAATGGCAGGGGAGATGTGATAAGGGTTTATAAACTCAGGAGTAATACGGGCAGAGTGAGCAAGGAATGATATCTCACTGCCTTCCACTGCGCAGGAATGAGGTGGTATCAAACTAGTGGATGGCAGGTTAAAAACAAACAAAAAAAAGGTTTTTTAAAAACAACAACAACAACAACAAACCACACAAAAAAACCCCACCAAAAACAACAAAAAAATCCCTCTGGAAGATCCTTGCAGCATTGTCCCAAGGATGCTGATGGTTTACCCAGCTTTGAGGGAAGGCTGAACACATCCACAGAAATTAAATCTTCTGGGGATGGTTAAGCATGCAGACACCACATAAGGCTTGGGACTTCCCTCCCTGAGCCGAACACTAATATGGGCTGGAAGTTGTTGAGGAGAATCATCATCTCATCTTTGCTTTGGTCTTACCTTCTTCCCTGCCTGGTCAGGATCCAGGCATGCCAGCAGTCTGCAGGGTCCCTGAGCTGTTCCCCTGCTCAGCCAAAAAACAAACAACCCCACAGATTTAACATGGAGAAGCTGCTCCATCACCAAGCTTGTCTGGGGTCACCTGCAACACACGAGAAGCTCAAGGCATGGATTGGCTTCATTAAAAGTATTCACACCTAAGCAGTCTAAGCAAGCTAGTTCATAAATTCAATCAGATAAACTGCATGGGGCACACCCAGGCAGGCAGCTGAGGCTGCATCCTGACTTAGCCCAGAGCCTGAGCCATGTAGACATGTCCCACCACACCATCTCTGATGGGCTTTATTTTCAGGTGTGGATTCAAAGCAAAAAATAGTATTGAGTGCTTAGATAGTAGTTTTCATTTTCCACCACTATCTAATCAGCTACTAATTAATTCTCAATGCCCCTGTGAGGTAAATATATCTGTTTCATGCATTAATACATATATATATTATGTTTGATCTTTCCTTAACAAGTCCCTGTAGCCCTGGAAATTCACACTGAAAACAGAGCAGGGGAGGGAAACAGCACCAGCTTTGAAATCCAAAAGATCTTCATTTGTATGTCAGATTGAAAGTAAAAAGAAAATAGCTATTTGGCAGGTCTGTTCCCACTGAGGGATTGGTTTGCCTCAATTTGTATTTAATAAGTGTACCACCGAAAAGTATTTAATGCATAATGTATAATATAACTAGCACTACACTAAATAATAACCTGTGACTTTAAACATTAATGACTGTTTGTGACTATTTCTTTTGAATTTCAAACTACACAGAAAATATTTGTCAGCAGTAAAAATAAGCTTGCAATAAATAAATAAAATATTGGTGCAATAAACCCAAGTCATGATATGCCTATTTAAATTCATATATGCTTCTATTTAATGGAGAACAGTGAACATTTTTTTTTATAATATTCTACTAATGTGCATACTAAAATGCAGTAATATTCAACATCTTTTCCCTTCAGCTGCAGAGAAATTGCCAGTTCAGTACAACACTTGCAGCTGAAGGATGCATTTATACTTTCTCACTTTTTTAACAGCTTGGTTTTTACGCAAAGATGAAAGAAATCCTATCCCCAACATACAAACAGGAGATTTCACACCAAAGAATATTTAGATGAGATAAATGCAATTATTGCCATTTTATTTAATTATCATTTTTACACTTATGGAAACTGTGCATTAGGCTCGTTTTCTTTACCCAAGGAGGCAACAGCTTCCATAGGGACCTTTTGGATGGCAGTGAGCTGAGCTCTGGAAAGCATGTAAGCATTTTCAAGGGCATGCTTAGGTCCAGTTTAAGTACACACCTAAGTCTGGGAACACATTTAAGTGCTGTCCTAGCTAGGACTGAGTTGAATCAACTTTATAACTGTTTTCTGAGCCAGGGCTTACACTCTTCTATTTTTATTGTTGTATTTTAAATTGGATCTGATATCTGATAGCATAAGATGCCCTGCTATAGCTTGGATGCCATGCAACATGCAGACTTTTCACTATGATGGTTATGTAAAGCAGAGCCTAGAAGTTTGTGTCTCTCAACATTTTTTAGTCCTTCTGTTGCTCAGAAAATTCCCAATCTCTGGAGTGCTGCCCTGAGTTGTCAGTGGAAACCATCCTGAAGGACCTGCTATGCTTCAAGCCAAAGTCATGCTTGACAACACAAATGTCATTTCACCCAGAGCCTTCCCCTGGGGCATGGTGCCAGAAGCAAGACTTGGGGGCATCAGATTGGATACTCCATGTAGGAAAATCAGCCAGAAATATTAAGGTGAAGCAGGAATTTACTGAAAAAAATGAAGTTTTCAAGATGGTCAGACTTTATTAGCTTGGACTGAACTTCTTGGGTATGTTCCAAAAAAAGAAAAAAAAATCTATGGAGGAGTGGAATTCTTGGAAAATCAGGCATGAAATACATGGCTTTGTTTCAGACTTCATAATGAAAAAATAACAAAGTGAAGTATCTGAGCAATTAGAGTTTATGTTCTTGGTAAAATAAAACATCTTGCTATATATTTCACCTTGCAAAAATACTTCAAAAAATTCTAGTTCAAATTGATCTAACCTGAGCTTCCTTTTCAGTTTGGTCAATGAACAAAGAAAGAAATCCAGCATTTTGTACAGTCCTCTTGTGTTCAAATGGATGTTCTATTCTGTTATAACTCAAAAAAGATCTTTCACTCCTCTGATATCTGGTGAAAGGGAGCACCAGCAGCTCCCACCTTGCCCAGCTCCTCTCAGGATATGGAAGCTGGGCACAAGCAAGTGTCCCAAATGTCTTAAAAAGCCTTAGAAATTCTGTTTCCAAAGAAAAGCTATGAAGTGTGGAACAAATGCAGCTGATGCAGAAATATTTTCTTGAGTTTGCTGAGTGCCTGGAACAAAGCTCTCCAAGATGCCTCACTCAGCTGACAGGGAGATGGCTTGCAGGGCAGCCATGCTGTTTTACAGGTCTTCAAAGCAACATAGGAAAAAAAAGCTAAATTTATAATCTGGCAATCTACCTAAATAGCAATAGGTCAAGGACATACTCATTTTGGTACACAGAGGCCTTTACAAGCCACTCAAATTACAAAAGCTACAAAAGTGCTGAGTTAACTTCTATGCTGGTCAATGCAATTTAAATCCATGGCACAAGCATTCTCGCAGCACACAGTTGTCAGGGTGGGGTCATAGTCAGGAAAAGATGGTTTCTGAAGCATTCAGTTCTGTGCTACTGCTTTATTACTTGAGAACCACTGATAGCTCTGAGGTATGGGCCACATGCTGCTCTCTGTTATACTGGATTAAATCTGTAACCCATAGGGTGCTAAATCTGGATTTATACTTGCTTTGAAAGTAGAGTCTGGCTTCTGCTCCTGCAAGGTGTCAGAAGGTGTAAACACTTGAGATAGTCATTGCAGCATCCTCCACAACCCAATCCTCATTCACAAGCACCCAACCAGTTTTCCAGCAAAATGAAAAAAAAAAAAAGACAACAGAAGAATAGAAGTATTCCCAAAATATAAACTACACAGTGTTTGAGCTTGCTACTATACTGATTTTACTGAGGTCTCTCCAAAAAGGTACAGTGGACACTCTGTGCTTTTACAAAGAGCCCTGCAATCTCCATCAGCTGAACTTCAATTATCCAATTTCCTCAGTACCTGGCAAGGCAATGCATGTTAATCAAATTGAAAGTTATTTTAGTAACTCAATCATTCAAATTTCGCCAAGCTTCTCATAAACTCAGAGAAGCAAGGTGATGCTGTAGACATGGGTGTGTTCATATGTCAGCTTCACCTATCTAAAAAAACTAAACACTTGACAGCAATTTTGAAAATGAGTCGCTGAACTTTTTTTCAACACCCAGCAGATCAAAAGTTGGATGCAGTTTAGGGATATGTTGTAATTGTTAACTATTTGAGAAGGGATCTCCCAGCCAGATATTCAGTTTGAGCAATTGTTTGCAAATGTGTAGGATCACTCTGGATCTTCCAGCCTCAGAACTAGCATAGAAATATGCATGTGATTTACTGCAGCAGGGAAAAAAAACACAAACCACCTCCCCGTTTGGAGTTGGGCTAATCTCAGAGGGAGACAGCTGAGGCAGGAAAAGCCATTTAAGTAATGTGGTGTTTAAAAGGCCTGGACTGACCTTCATTTCTGTCTATCTGCTTTCTTGCAGTGCTGCCTCTGAAGTGCTGTACAACATAAATAGCATCTGCCCTGGGAATTTTAGCCTAAGCCTAGCAGAAAAGACTCTGGTGGCTGTGATGGACCCTTCTGCAGTGATAAGTCACTGAAGTTTTTCTGTTCTTCTGCCATTTGGGGAATATGTTACACTTTTATTTATGCAGACATGATTGGGGAGGCAGCTGATGAGGAGAGACTGAGGGCACTCTTGCTCAGCAAACCTGCGCACCAGATAAAAATAGAAAGCAGAAAGCACATACAATGGGAGGAGGAGAACTGCCAGCAGAGAAGGCAGCTTTAGGACATAAAGTTTTCCTTCAACCTCGAAGTATGCTGGAGTTAAACCAGTCAGCAGAGTCAAGTGATCAGATTGGCAGGAACTGCAAGAACTTTCTTGCCCCCTCTGTAGCGTGGGAGCAGAGGCAGCTTCCCAGAGGAGGCTATGCAAGAAATTATTATTGCAGGGACTTGGGCACTGCTGATCTTAGCCTCTTCTGCACCTTTCCTTCTGCATTTGGTCTTCTTTTTAAACAAAAACAACAACAATTAAAAAAAAAATCCCACCAAAGACAAACCAACCAAAAAACAGAAACCAAGCAAATAAAAAAACCCCAAAAGCCTTGAGTGCTGTGGAAGGACTTTTCATGACTCGTCCTCAACATGACATCTCTCACTCATGACCAAAGGATCTCATCTCCAGAGCCCCAGTGGTCTCCAGCATCCCATGTACCTAGCCATGACTTGGTGGTGCCCAAGGGCCAGACTCAGTCCTTCAAATTCTCATCCTTCAAGCACAAAGTGCACACTGCTGGCTTGTAGGCTCTGCTCCAGGGCTTGGCATTCAAGTGGACACTGTTCTGTGCTAGGCTGGGAACATGCATTCCCATGCAGCCCAGCACAGGAGCCCCTCTCCCCTTCCCCACAGCACTGCCTCATGTCCTGCAGAAGAACCAGAGGCTCTTGCAGTCTACATATTTCATCCCAGGCACAGAGCCTGGGAAGAGATGTCAATGCACAAGCGTGATGACCACAATCCCAGGCAGACACAGTGAGGGCCACATGCTACTTTTTCTCCCCAGAAGAAAGACAGACATGAGGGAGCTGCATTTCACAGAATCACAGAATCACTAAGGCTGGAAAAGACCCCCAGGATCATCAAGTCCAGCCTATGACCCAATAACATCACAACATCTAAACCATGCCACCCAGTGCCACATCCAATCTTCTCTTAAACACCTCCAGGGATGGTGACTCCACCACCTCCCTGGGTAGCCTATTCCAGTGCACAACCACCCTCTGCATGAGGAAGTGCTTCCTAATGTCCAGTCTAAACCTCCTGTGCTGCAGCTTCAAGCCATGGCTTCTTGTCCTGTCACTAGCTGCCAAGGAGAAGAGCCCAATCCCTACCTGACTACAACTTCCCTTCAGGTAGTTGTAGAGGGCGATAAGGTCCCCCCTTACTCCTCCTCTCCAGGCTGAACAGTCCCAGCTCCCTCAGCCTTTCCCCATATGGCTTTCCCTCCAGCCCCTTCACCAGTCTCGTCACTCTCCTCTGGACCCTCTCCAGCACCTCAATATCTTTCCTGAAGTGAGGGGCCCAGAACTGGACACAGTATTTGAGGTGAGGCCTCACCAGTGCTGAGTACAGGGGTCAGTACAGGGTCAGTAGGTCTTAGAACCACCACACAAATGGACCAGCCTTTTAGGTGGAATAAATACCAACAGGGTTTCACACCACTCCCAACACAGCCACAGATCAGAATGGGTCCATTCCCTACTGGGCCCCAAGGAGGGGACAGTGGTGATGACAAGGACTGTGGATCCTCTCTTGTCTGTTTGCACACAAACTACAGAGCCAGAAGCAGAACTGAAGCAGAACTTCAGCAAACTTCTATGCACAGCTCAACCTGCAGCTGCTGCAGTTTTTGTAACTCTTCACTTTAGTTCATTGCCTCCTGCCTGATTGTGTTTGCAGTGTCATCAATTCTCCAGCCTCCAAATTACGTGGCCACTGACTGGAGCTGGGGAACAACAGGGGTAACACTTGCTCTTCCCTTTTGCTGCACAAAATGCTCCTGCAGCAAGACAGGCAGAGGGGGACCAGATGATCCTGCAGTGAGTGAGTTACAAAGGAAAGGAGGTACATCTGGCCAGCAGGATGGCTACATGCAGAATGGGGGCTTGGAGCAGACACAGGGGAAGGGATGAATTTGCACAAGAAGGAAGGCTGCTATAAAACATCAAAGCCTAACTGAAAGCAGAGCATCAAGCAAACCAAATGCCAGGCACAAGAATGTTCATATTGGCTTTAACAATATTATTTACCTGCTGAGAAACAAGTACACACTTAGGCACTTTGCAGCTGAGGACCTCAGAAGGGCTGGCAGGAGGGTGCAGTGCTTTCTTGCACAGGACAGCAAATTAGAAAAGCAGCTCTTATTCCAGCAAAGATTCTGGGACATTTTCAAGGTCTGTCTAACCTTTTGGGGACCTTACAAAGTTTCTCACAGAACTGGCAAGGGCAGGCTATATATTAAAGGCCTTTTAAAAGCCCAGCAATTCTTAACACATCCAGCAAGCTGCCAACACCTGATAGAGCAGAATCAACAGTCCTGACTGGACAGTGAAATCATTCAGAAACATTTAGCCTTAGGCACTCACTTGTAAGAGCAATCTGGGCACAAAACAATTTGAGCATTTCTTCTCACCACATCTCAGATGTTATACAGGGGAAAAAAAAACAACCACCAAAGTGTGAGACATCTTTCTAGTGCAAATCTAACCTGTCAGTCTCCTAATGCAAAACTTTGGAGAGCAAGAGAAATCATTTCTCCATAGGGATACCCGACGCACCAGGAGGTGGGATTCTCCTTCAGCTCCCCTCCTGGAATGCCTGGGATCCCTGTTAACTCTTTGCAAGTTTGTGTTTGAGGTTTCTCTTATAGTTCCTACCTGGATATAACAGTGCTCCTGAATTTTCCACACAAGTCCATAGGCACCTGATGTGATCCTGTGAATCAGAATCACTGCCTATTGTCCTAGGTTTACTGTCTTGGTTGCATGGACAGATGAAGGATGGGCGAGGAGAACAGCAGCACAACCTTAGGTTGCAGACTAAAGTGCAGCCCCCCCAGACAAAGTGTGGTTTGAGCTTCCTGTGCCTGCTTTTTTGAGGAGGCAGCTCTGTTACAGCTGAAGGGATGAAGAATCTGGAGCCCCCAGTTTGGGTGACAAATCCGTTTTCTAAAGTTCCTCCTTCCCACCTGACCCCACAGATCCAGCTGCAAATAAGACCACTGAAATCATCCCAGGTTTCGTTTGGCTTTAACCTGCAGTTAAAAGGACATGTATCAAAGAAGAGCATTTTTAACATGGATAATTTCAGAGATTCAGGATTCAAGGACTCATAAAACCCCCCAGCCATTGTTGGGGCAGAGAAGGGCATGGCGATATGTCCCTGACATGTGTGTGTTTCTGTCACATCTAGATGTGATCCCACAGCGCTGCTGAGCCCCTGGGGATTCTGGTTAGATCATCGGTCCCACAGTGGCACCAGGTAAGCCAAGGGTTTGCAGAGATAGTAGAGACACTGAGGAGTGTGCCCACACTTTGAATTTCCCTAAAAGCAGTAAGCGTGCTCTCTGGTGGGAATGGAGGCCTGGCTGCTTCCTTCTGCCAAGATGGAAGTTCACATCCCTCTCTAAAAAGACCTGGAGCAACACACACCTCATCCAAAGTCAACTGTCATGAATGGGAGCCTGCTTTTTACTTCCAAGGTTGAAACTTTCAATCCTGAAATAAATAGAATATAAAATTAATACAAAGAGAAAGCACTCACCATTTCCAGCACATTTCCAAGGATTGGTGTTTTCTCCTCAAGATTGAGGAGGAATCCCAAGAAGACAGCAGGAAGAAATTGAAGTTTTTCCATGTGATTTTTATCTGGTGTCAAGTATCAGCCAGGGTGCCCATCTGGGATATTAATAATGCAAATAGTGCTAAAGGTTGCTTTGCTCAGAATAAGCCACAGGAACTTCTAGAGTTCATTATTTCCTCTCTTCCCATTTAAATAAAGAGAGGGGACGCTGTGCCGTCTTTCACACAAAACTGTTGGGCTTTGGCAAGGTTTTTACCTTATTTAATTAGCCCACTCAAATTTCACTGAATTGGGAATATTCTAGTGACAATAATGTCCTCTCCTGCTGAGTATCAGAAGGTGGAAAATAAAAAGCTCTGTCATGCAAATGCAGCCTCAGCAGAACGCCTAAGGTGGTCGGAAAATATCATTTAGTCAAATTATTCTTCCTGCATTTGCCTGTGAATTTGGGGAAATGAAAAGAAAACAGAGTTTTTCCCCTCTCTAAAAACTGCTGCTGCCTCATCCCATAAAAAACCCCCCACACTCCACAGTTCAGTCTTACCCACTGTTGGTGCAGTGTCCCATAAAACCCTGCAAACACAGCTTGCAATTACCAAAAAGAAAAACAACCAACACAATCCAAAATACAAGCAGCCAAATACCTGATTCAGAGCCTAATGTAAAATATCCTTCTACTGTTCATTGAAGTTAGCAAGCAGACATGTTACTCACTGATTGATATATTATCCTCCCCTGCCAACGCATCTGGGCACATCGCAGAGTGGAAAACAGTACATTAATCTCTGTCAGAGGGAAATCAATGGGAATCAGGCACCTAATTCCTTTAGCTGCTTTGGGAAGTCCCACCCTTCCTCCACTTACCATAAATCAAATTGAAGAGAAAATCTTTCTCTGTCTGTGAACATACTGCATCTGCCCAGTCGTGATCTCCTCCCTTTGAACTTCATCCCTCAGCAGCTGGTCCTGGGGTCTGAGAACCATGTGCCACAGCAGTGCTTCCCAAGGTCCATGGGCAAGGCTGCAAGAGGCTGTTAATGGCTGTGCACTGAGTGAGAGTCAGCTCCTCTGTATCCAATGATCCCTGAGCAGGTAGGTACAGCAGAAAGTAAAAATGAAGGTGATGTCTCAAAATAAATATGGAATTGAGAGTCAAACATTAATTTTGCAGTCGGGTACTTGCTGGCTGAGTTATACTGCTCCTCAAAGCATTGTAGCTTCTGCCTGCAGAAGGAACATTTGTCAAAATCACATTTGTTATTTCGTTGGTACTAGTTCAGCAATTTAGATACACATCTATGAGCAATCGCTTTCTATTTTGGGTAGGATTTTCATAGGAAAATCTGATTAATTACAGGAATCTGAAGGTAATGTCAGAGTGACATGACACCTAGTAGATTTGCCCTCTGCCCTCTGCAGGTTATGCAGCTGAGTCCACTGTATTGCAAAATTTTCCCTGTGAACAAGCTTCTGAACTTCACTCTCAAATCCATACCTAGTGGTGGGCTGAGCAGATGCATGTTTCTCTACGGTTCTCCGAGGTGTTGCAAAGAGAAGAGTACATATGGGACTTTCCAGTACTTAAAGGGAACTTACAAGAAGGCTGGAGATGGCCTGTTTGCAAAGGCCTGGAATGAAAGGACAAGGGGCAATGGTTTTAAACCGGAGAGGAGGAGATTTAAATTGGACATTAGGAAGAAGTTCCTCACCGTGAGGGTGGTGGAACACTGGAACAGGTTGCCCAGGGAGGTGGTTGAGTTGCCATCCCTGGAGGCATTCAAGGCGAGGCTTGCCAGGGCTCTGGGCAAGCTGCTCTAGTTGGGGATGTCCCTGCCCAGTGCAGGGGGGTTGGACTAGATGACCTCCAGAGGTCCCTTCCAACCCTAACCATTCTATGATTCTATGATAAGGTTCCTGGGAGTGTCTGAAGAAAAGCTGGTGCTGCCTTCAAAGAAGAAACAGATGACCACCTACCTCCTGTTTCCACACCTCTGTGGCAGTTAGTGCTCTAGCCAGCAACTCAAACCAAAAAACACAAGTATAGGGCAACCACCCTCTGCTATGTCTAAAGAGGCTCTGCTAGCTTTGTTCCTGCTGAGATCCCTCCACCATTGAAGATTTGAGTTGCCTCTAGCTCTGCTGTCCTTAATGCCTGGGCAAAGAAACATCAGCCTCCAGCATCCACTCCCACTGCAGTGCTAAAAGCAAACACATTTTCTTTTTTGTTCCTTAGGTGGTGGGGTTTTTCCAAATCTTCCAGAGACATTCATTCATGTTAAATTGTATAGAAATAATTTTTCTTTCACAGCACAGCCCAAGTCCCTTTCTGTCACAAAGTCCCACCTCTACAAAGCTGCTGGCTTCATCCCTATTAATTTTCTCTTTCAGAAATCAGCAGGACGACAGGCAGAAGCTATCCCCACAGAGGCAAGAATATAACCAGGAGTGGGGAACACCACAAGGCCCCAGCCACACCCCTGAAAACACAAAGATCAGTGCAGAATGGTGCTTTCTTACAGTCTGAAATCATTGCAGGACTAAAGGAACAATGTGAACCCTTCCTAGCTGAGAACAAACAGCAGGAGAGGAGCAGGAGCAGGTGACTGTGTTGGGGGCAGAGGAAGTGGAGCAGCTTTCTCCAATGCAGGAAGGAAGCCTCTTTGTTCAGAGCTTATGCAATTGAAAATGCAGATTCAGATAGACCCAAAGAGTTCACAGATCCATGTCAGACTGGTGAAAGCAAAAGAAAGCTCAAAGGAGGAAAGTTTCATTACAATATTATTATTTCCTTCTGAATTAACTTTTTCTTTTTAAGCAATGTTTACATACAGCCCCTCACTATAAACGTTAGAGCAAATGTACATTAAATGTAACTTACACTTAATTGTGGGTGGAATAAATACTAAAAAAATACACCATTTATCGGAAGTAAAATAAGGTATCTGGATTTAGATCAAGCAACATGGAACTGCATTTTTTTCCCCCTTCAGTGTTTTAGCTCAGCTGGCAAATCTAAACATCCATCACCACCCTGCTTATTCTTCCATCCTGTCTGAGATAATGTATCTCCACACAGGGATCAGAGGCAGTGGCTTCCCATAAAGCCCACCTTCCAAACAGCACAAGTAAATCAGCCCCAACAAGCCCTACAAGAGCTGCCAAGGAGCAGAAAAAACACACAGATGAAAATGAACTAGATCAAATCAGGGGCTGTGCATGCATTTTGACAGGTTCTGTCCTCTGTAGTTAAAATAAACCTACTGTACCAGAGATGTTTTCATTGTAGTGCACAAACATCAAGTGCTAAGAGCATTTCAGTTTATTGCAGAGTCTGTTTCACAGCAGCTGCTCTGAATCCAATCTCATCTTTCTCTGATCTTGTGATTTTTGCTTCTATCAGAGACTTCAGTCTCCTGTTACTTCTACAGCATCTTAAACTCCAGCTCTGACAGGCTTCTGGAAGAAGGGCAGCCCGAGAAACCTCTGGCAGAGTAGGACCTCCTCTTGCAGGCTGCTTTCCAGCAAAGCAGTTTGTTCCTGCTGGCACTGAGATAATGAGGGTTTGTAGGCATGGGAGAGAATTGCATAACCTCCCTGAAAACAGGAACCACCAAGGTTTGCTTACATCCCTTCTTTGGCTCAGTTCAGCAAAGTCCAGGTGAGTAAAACAGAGAACAAGGTTTGCAGCTTTGCCTGTCATGCTCCTCCTCATAGCATAGGGTTAGCAATCCTCCACATAACACCCTATGATCAAAACCTGAGGTGGCATCAGTGGCACCCGTGCTGTACCGCTATTTAGGGCTTGGGCAATGAGCAACAGGGTGCTCACACCTGCTTCTGTTGAAAACTGCACCAAAAACCCCCAACTTCTTGAGCTTTGTGGGGCCGTAGGGTGGGCTCCTGGACCTAGAGCCCCAGGGAGTCCACCAGCCAGTTGCATTTTGCTCTTCCTACAAGAGGAAATGGCCTCAAGTTACACCAGAGAAGATTTAGATTGAATGTTAGGAAAAATCTCTTTACTGAAAGAGTTGTTAGGCATTGGCACAGGCTGCCCAGGGAGGTAGTAGAGTCACCAACTCTGGAGGTGTTTAAAAAACTTATAGATGTGGTACTTAGGGTCATGGCTTACTGGCATGGTGGTGATACGTAGATGGTTGGACTTGATGATCTTAGAGTTCTCTTCCAACCTTCATGATTCTGTGCTCTTAGGTTTTCTGCAAACCACCCTAAAGCAGAGATGGGCCCAGCTTATTCAGATGATGGAATCAATCACCCTCCCCTCCTCATAGCCTGCTCTGGGTACGCAATTAAATACAAAGGGAGACATGAAATCTGCTGCTGCTTTTCTTCCTTCAGCGTCTGTGCTGGCCTGCCTGAGGCCAGCACATCACACTTGCCAGCAGCACAGCATCATAGTAAAACAAGGATAAAATGCATCCCCTAGCCACCTGAGCCTCTGCTGGCTGTTTTCCTGGGAGGTGAAGGGTTGATCTCCATCAGGATAACAGTGCTGCCTGCATAATCCTACAGCAACAGTTAACATTGGTGCTTGACTCTATTGCAAGCACAAACCAAGCCAGCACAGCAGGAGGATGCTACCCAAATCACAGAATCATTAAATTTGGAAGAGACCTCAAAGATCACCAAGTTCAACCATCTACGTATCATCACCATGCCATTAAACCATGTCCCTAAGTACTCATCTATGTTTCTTAAACACCTCCAGGGATGGTGACTCTACCACTTCCCTGGGTAGCCTATGCCAATACCTAACAACCCAGCAGAAGAGACCAACACCCAACTTGCTACAACCTCCTTTCAGGTAGTTGTACATAGAGATAGGGTCTCCCCTGAGCTTCCTCTTCTCCAGACTAAACAACTCCAGTTCCCTTAGCTGCTCCTCATAAGACTTATTCTCTAGACCCCAAATGTGTCAAGACTGGGGATGAGAGGTCTTATCCCCAAGAACCTGCAGACATGAGCTCCTGGGAAAGGCAGATAACTCCATTTTGGATGGAAGTCCTTAATGCAAGTTGGGAAAGTCCTGTTTCATTCATTGCAGCAAACAAACTTTGCCCCCATCCCTTGTGGGGAAGGAGCACTGAGTGGGGTGTAGCTACTGGCAGGGTTTGAACCCTGTGGCTGGGGACACATCTGCAAAACTGGATGGTGGCTTGGCAAACAGAATTACCTGAATGTTATCACATTCCCTGGCCTCAGAGTGGCTTTTGCAGCACATTAACACTCCTGACTTTTCTCCTTGCCTGGCCAGAGCATCTCACCTTGCCTTTGTTTGCCAGCTCCACTGACATGGTGTCCCAGCACACACCAAGCTGGAAATGCTGTCGTAGCTGGGGAAGCAACGGAGAGGTTTTACTTAAAAAAAGAAATGAATGCAAAACTGGTAAAGTTCTTTTTAAGGAGACTTTTTCCTAATCCCTCTCACTGGGTCCATTCACTAAGTGATTGGTGTGATGCTGCAATATGATGGCATGCTAGGAAGTGTTAGGTGGGAAAAGAGCTGCCAAGGGAAAAGCTAGGAGCTAAAAAGGTGCAGGGAAAAAAACCCTTAGGTGAGATTTCAGCTGTTAACACATAGCTTCATGTGTTCAAGTGGCACTTGGCATCCACTGAACAATGGGAGGGAGGTAGGCTCACTGCATTCACAGGTCACCTTGCTAGGCCCCACCTCTCCACTGGGCAGGCAACCAAGGTAAAGCTCATGTATTAACCCACGGGAGGGTTGCTGCACGGGATCCGTGTGCCAGAAATCTTCAGCTCCCAGAGAGCTGGAGCCATCTCAGGTCCCACTTGCCTGATGTGGTGGGTCCTGTGGAGTTCAGGCACTCCTCCTGCACACTAGGGTAGCTGGCTGAGAAACCTGCACCCACCACAGATTGAAAACTGTATTTTATTCAATTAAATGCCAAGAGTGGTCATGCAAATCAGAGCAATCCCATCCCTCTTCCCATGACATATTTCTGTTGGGTTTAATTGACTTTTCTATCAGCCTAACATCTCTTGGTTTCTAACCAGGAAAAGTTTTGCATCACCAGTGCTTTAACCTATTCAAGACACTTCCAGGAGTCAGCCCCAGGCAGCTCTGGGGGTGTGATGGGAAGAAGGGTGCTGCCCATCAGGGGTGTGGGGCAGGGCTCAAGATCATTCACAAGCACATGCATTCATTTGATGCTGCTGGCAGAAGCAATCAGCAGCAGGACTGGCAGTGATGTTAGCATGGACCTCGTTGGTCATTACATTATAGACATCCTCTGGGATGAACAAAGCAGCCTTTATCTCCCTTTCCCAAATAAATAGAACATAAAACCAGGAGACACTCCCCAGAATACCAACAAACCTTCAGGTTTTCAGCCTAGATTACTTCATGGTTAATTTATTCTTATGCAATTTATTCTTGTTTTCTTTGCTTTTTCCTTTCCCTGGTGCTTGTCCCTTTGAAGTATTTATAGATTGAACTCAGATCTCCTCCTTGCCTTTGCTGGGACAGACAAGCCATACTCTCCTGAGTCTTTCTCAAGATAAAAGCTCTATTTTCCTACCACATTGTAGAAGTGACCAGGACATGAGATCTAGTAGCCACACTGTCAAGG
>VWZO01012734.1:0-21175 GCA_013396975.1 Bucco capensis
GAGCCCTCCCTAAATCTTCGTTCGTGAAGCCAAGCCATTATGATGACAAAAAAGTATCTTAAAACCACAGGGTAGTATCCCACTTCTCACATTTTTCCCAGGCTTATACCTGCCTTTTACAAGGCTCTAGTCATGTGAAAGAGTGGTCTGTGATTAGCTGCTGTGGAGATGTATTGCACCATGGCAGCCCCCAGTTGCTTGGGGGAGAACCTGGTTGGGACCCTCTCCAGCAAAGGCTAGGGTGTGCAGAGGCTGAGATGTTGACTGGATTTTGGAGTTGTCTGGCTCATGGTTGCACGAGACAGCTGGGCCCAGGGCCATTCTGTGGAGGGCTTGCCTCCTCCCAGATCTGCAGTCCTGGTGAGACAAACCATGGCTGCTGTGCAGAGCAGTGGGAGAAAAGCTACCCAAAATGTCATCTCTGCTATTTATAGATATTCTAGGCCTTTCCTGAAGCTTAACCAACAAGATGTTAATAAATGTTTTTCTCAACAAGAAACCCCTTCCTCTACTGGTTACTTGGGTTTATTGATTTATTTTGAACCAGTGCTTATTAGCATATTACATGGAAGGATTTTGTTGAGGAGTATCTGATAGATCTAGTGGTTCTCTCCTTTCAGTCTTTGCATAGTCATAGGAAACAAACATGGCAACTTCAACTTTCACTCATGTTACCATCCTGCTTGCTGGTGTGCCAGGTGGGACTGATATTTGGTATCCCTATCTATCCATCCAAGACAGTTTCTTTCCAACTCAGGCTTTATCAAGGTGTGGGAACAGTTCGGCTTGTCTGGGGAGAACCAGAGCCCTGTGGATGTTCCAAAGGCACCTGATAGTTACTGACCAAAACTAAGCTGAGTTGAGGGTTCTAACCAGTAGGAGAAGAGATATTTCCTTTTAGTGAGAACCTGCAGCTCCTTGCAGGGCAGCAGTGCTCATAAGGTCTCTGTGCATGTAGCTTTTCTTCCCTGTCTGTGTGTAAAAGAAACCACAGCAGATGCATCTGAGTGTCCTGAGGTGTTTCCAGTGAGCTGTTGCTAAAATGTACTTTGGATTGAATGCACAGAGAAGAGAGGTCAAGGTTTGGTTGCAAGTGGCAGGAATTAGTGCATGTTTGTTGTTGTTGCAGGGATTTGAGGGTGAGAAGGTCAAGCAGATGAGATTTAATGGCACAGAAGTCATTGCAGTTAATGGTAGGCTGGACAAATTTATAAACCCATATATTTGATGCAGCTCATAAGTTGCTCTCAGATGCATTTAGTCAGCAGAGTTTGAGCAATGACTTTCTATCCATTCTTGAGGTAACTAGAGAAAGAATGGGGTCAAATACCTACTTTGAGTTTGTATTGGCTTTATGTCTTGTATGCACACATCTCAAATGCTTTTCAGCTCCTTAGAGGAGCTGAATGATGTACAGCCTTGAGGAGAGTGGTGCAAATTGTTTAGGAGTAACACCCTTGCTAAGGCAAATGGATTTTAAGTAGAGTTTCAAATGTCTGTCTCAGCAAGCAACTTGCCTGAGACACCCTAATGGGCAGGTGTTGAGCTCCAGTAATTCTTTTGTATGGGTGTGATGAGACTGCTTAGGTCTGCTGCAATAAACAGTAGGGTGCAGTCAAAGAAGTTACAAAATCATTTTGTCCTACAGAATATGGATCTGTGAAAGCTTGTTTTCCAATTGGGCACTTTGGAGAAGTGAATCTGAACACTGTCTTGGCATTGTATATGTGTTTATGCCTCTGCATCCTCGAGATTCTCGTTTGTCAAACAAGTTAATGTTCCACAGGTGATTCTTTGGAAAGTGAAGTCATCCCTGAGTGGTCAAAAACAACTACAGATACCCTGAAAGAGGAAAAACCTGTCCCTATTTTTCTTGGGCGCTTCTGAGTTTCTTCCCCTCAAAATGCATTTTGTGCTTTTCTGGAAAGTCCCAGAGCCTAGAATACAGCAGTGTTGATGATGACAGAAGAAGGGAAAATAATATTTTAATTGATTTGTTAATTGCAGGTCAGGGTCAGACACTTTCTGTGGAAAAGTAGTTGCCTTATCTTGACCTGATTCCATGTTGGACAAGTGTCTCTGTTCCAGAACTTATTAGCTTCAGGTACCTGTGTGGTATGCAATGAGACAGTGGCTTTGGGGAATGAAACAAAGTGGGAGGGGTGTGTGGGCAGTACCTATTGCTGATGGAGTAAGTGGTACCTGACCTGGTGAGACGGGATGGACTTCAGCCTCAGGTGGCTGCTGCTCAGACAGGCTTTGGCAGCACAGGATTCACACATTTCCAGGATGTTGTTTAGAGGAGTTTGATTACCCAGGATAGGTGTTGCTAAGCCTGTGCAGCTCTTATTCAAAGATGTCAGGACTGGTGGTTGTTGCGTAGCTGAAGAGAGGCATATAGGAGGGGGATGGGAAAGGGGACCAACTGATTTCCTGGTTTGAACTCCCAAAATAAGCCTGAGATCTATTTTATTTTGCTCTGAAAGAATATTCTTCTTACTTGGGAATTAACAGGGTTGTGATGCTGTTCCAGCACTTGAGGTGGGATTGAGGCTGTGATGTTCTGTGCCCTAAAAAGTCACCACTTCAAATATACTGGGTCTCTGCAGTTGTCACTTCCACATTGTATCAGCATCCTCAGCCTCATTGGTGCTTCATTTTGAAGTAGCATGGGCTTTTGATCGTAACCCATTTTACCTTCAGGACAGCATGAAGGAAAGTGTGTTATGCTTTGCTTGGAGAAGGAGAGTGAGAGATGACTGTGCCTTTGTGTGTGTATGTTTTTGCATCACACTGAGCCCAAACCGTCTAACTTAATGGGACAAATTTGCAAATTCACACCTGCAAATTCTGCCTTCCCAGGGTTTCTGTGTGCAAGCTCTTTATTCATGCCCCAGAGAGCAGACTCCACCTGCTTCATCTCACCTGTGAGATAGGCAGCTCAGATCAATAGGCATTTTGCTCTCTCTGGTAATAAACGCTTCATCCTGCAGCACTGAGCCCCCCTTTAGAGCTGTAGTGAGGCTTGCATAGGTGAACAAGGGCTAGGAACAAAAAGCCCTGTCCATACTGCAAATACTGTCACAGCACAAGTCCAATAGAACATGCATAAAGCACTGCTGCTGTCTAAGCCCATAGATCACCATAGGTTGTCAAGGAAAGATTTTTTTTGTTGTTTTTTTTTGTGGTTTTTTCTTATGCCTGCTTTTAAAACTTCAAGGAGCTGTTAATACACAGCTGCCTGTACGTCTGGCCTTGTTTCTACTTCTTCCTGACAGTGGTTTGTGCATTGCATTTTTCCTGAGACAGGAAGCTCAGGCTCCAATAACCATGGAAACCTGGTTTGTCTTCCCTAATAGCTTCAGCACTACTCAACATCTCTCTCCCTGGGAAAAAGAAGGCTGTAAGCTACAGGTTAGTTTTCTGCACCCCGAGGATGCTAAAACCCTTGAACACTACCAGCAGGCCCACCAGAATGAAGCAGCAGTGCTGACATAATTCTTGAGGGAATATGCCAGGCAGGAAGGGAAAGCAGGGACTGATGGAAGGCTTTCCTGAGGCAGAGAAGTGTTACAAAGCTAAATAAGAAAACACTGCATTTTTGGTTGTCTTACTCTGTGTTCACTTGACATGGTGGGAGTGTGGAGCTTTCTGTTGTGACTTTAATTCTTTAAAAAAAAAAGCAATTTTCCATTTTAAGTTAGCAATGCTTTAAACAGCTTGTAGCAGAGAAGGAAATCTTGATATGAGCTGGTGAGCATAAAATAAGCTTTGAGATGTGGTAAGTGCCTCTCTTTGGTAACTATGTGTCTCCATACAGCCCCTCACGTCATTATTGGAAGAATGATTGATGATCAACGTGTCTCACTGCTCTAATTCAATGCTAGGGAAGTTTCCAGAATGATTAACATGGGGAAAAGTGGAGAGAAGTGCTTTAAGAAGAGGCTTAAAAACTAATTCAAAAGGCTTCTTTTTGCTCCATTTCTGCATAGACATGCATGCATCTCCTATGGGCTGCAATTTAAACTTTTCTCTTTGACTTTGAAAGCTAGATGCAGCAAATAAAAGTGAAGCACAGTTACAGCCCTGGACTCCAGGCTTCCAGGAGAAGCCCTGCAGACTGCCAGCCCCTCAGGATGGCATGGCAGAAGCTGGCAAAGTTGTGCTCCTTTCCTGATGTGCTGAGTCCCATGTTTCTGTTAAATGCAGGAGCAGGCCTGGTGCAAGCTTTCAGAAATGTGCAGAGGAGCATTTTCCCACACCAGGAAGGTGTTTTGTGCAGTGACCTGTGCCAGGTCACTCTGTGGCAGAAGCAGAAATAGAAGCAACCTTGTCCATTGGCAAATCACAACCTCAGTGTGTCCATCTGTGAAATGGAGGAGATAATATTTCACTGTGGATGCTTTAGGGCTTTGTGTTTATGAAATGTTCTGAACATTTGGATGGTACCTGCTATAGAGGGCACTTACAATGGTCCCCAAATATCTTTGATACAGCAGCCACATGAAAACACTAGCATCTTCCTAGCATACAGTATACAGAGATGTTGGAATTGCTCACAAGTTAGTGAGATGTTTCTGAAACAAAGTTATTAATCTGATCTGGAGGTTGTGAACATGAAGAAAAGGAAAATAATCGCAGCTAAAATCTGGTAAAATCCACAGTTTCAAGTTAGTGCCTGAACATTAAAAGCTATTTTCGAAATGCTTTGTACCTCTGCTTAATATAGCTATTAATGCTTTACATCTGAGCTCAAAGCCACTGGTCTGTGTGATGAGTCCACATTTCTTTGTGGACATTACAAGCATAAATCTCTTCTTTCTCCATAGCAGCCTAGTAGGAAGGTTTTCATGCCAGTTTCTGCAGTGTTAGAAGGTTGGACCAAATCAAAGAGCCAGTGCTCCAAACTCACCCTCTCAGCAGGGACTCTGGCCAGCAGAGCGTGCAAGATGTAACCTCATAATGACAATATGCTTCATAGAAACAGTTTTTAGTTGTCTTGCTCCTTGAGTGTTTGGTAAGCAGAGAAACAAATGGCTGTCTCTCGTCTGTAAAATCCAAGGTGCTGATTGCTGATCCTGCCTGTGTGAATCCACATACACAGCAACTGCTCTAGGTTATTTTACTGGCAATTAGAAATTTTTTTTTTTGCCACAGCTTTTTTTTGGTATTGTAGGTGCTTTCCCACTCCATGTCTACCGAGAGTGAAATGATCTTTGATCAGGATACCTGGATCCCCATCTCTTGAGAGTCCTAGTCTCTATTTCCAACCTGGACCTGCGGAATCTTTTCCTCAAGTCAATTTAATCAAGATTGCGCCTTCTAATTAAGCTTCAATTAAAAGGGTTTTATGACCATTTTTAAAAATTTTCTTTTTAATGGTAAGAGCCAGTTGGGAGCACGTTTGCCCTATTGGAGCTCCTGGGAGCCAGCAGTTTCAACTGTTGGCTGTGTCAGATGTCAGAAGCCAGAAGTGCACCAGGAGTACATTGAGCTGTCCCAGTGCTTGATATTACTGCTGGAAGGTAACCTGAATTGCCCTGGGTTTGTAGTTCTTTCATACTCTTGGATTTCTTAAAAAAATCAGCATTTCTCTGGTAACACCAAAGAGCAGCTCTATTTGTCCAGTGACAATGGACTAGAATGTACATACCCTGTGCATTTTTTTACGTGTGTACTCACACATGCTTGTTAACTTCCTACAAAAGCTGCAGCTTTTTTACAGCACTGTCTATGCAAACAATGGGATGTAGTGATGGCAAATGCTGACTTTGGTTTGTTGGGGCTAGTGATAGGTACTGGTTCTGTCTGCTGAATTGCATTTTCCTGGTGACTTGTTGCTTGCCAATACAAGTCTATTTATGGATCAAGTGGTGAATGAGTGACTAATGTTTGGACTATGTTTGTGGAGCTGAGGACCCCAAATGAATGTGAATGCAGAAGTGACAAATCATCCTGTAACTGCTGAGGAGAATATCTGATGATGATTGCAGATGTGGTGCAGGCTCAACTTCCTGTTAATATTTTTGCATCAAAATAGGTTTGCAAAGAAGTTACAGTTAAAGGTCAAGTTCAGCAAGCTGGCAACTGAGCAGGGAAGGAGAACAAGCTGCTGAGATGGTTTCAGGATGCCCTAGTAAGAATCTTGCCCTTCCACTTGTTTGCTCTGTGACCTTAGTTAAGTCCTTTTTCTGTGCTTTTGATGTGCAGTCAGGGATTTTTTTAAGTAGCTGTTGAGACTGTAAATGCTTGACAGGCACTATCCCTTTTTGTGTCTGTGTATGATACTTGGTGCTTTCACTCCAGTTTCCAATTATTCCTTCAGGGTATTACTGAGCTGGAAATTATCTAGTAGCACTTATGACATATAAAGGATCTGAATATGACCATCTAGGGGAAGTATCTCCTCCTTCAGAGGATGTCTTTAGAGAGTCTGCTAATAGTCTAACATGTTCCTATAACAAGTAACAAAGTCTTGAAAGCTGAGGGAAATCTGGAGGCAGTGGGTTGATCTTATTAATGCCTGAAAGAAGGGAGCATAGAAAGCAAAGAGGAGCTGGGCAGAGCTGGACACCCTGAGATTCCAAAACCAGTGCAACGCTCAGACCTCTTATTCCAGTAGCCTGAGGCCAGCTAGAGGTGGCTGTGTCTCATTCAAAGCAGCTCTAAGCAGTAGCAGTTTGTAAAGCTCTGCATGTGCCTCAGCTCCTACTTGCAGATGTTCTCTCTCCCTTCAGTGTCTTCAGAGCTGCAGCACACAATTACACTGTGGCAGCCTGAACTCACTGGTCAAATATTTGCTATCTTGAATTACTTAGGCCTCTTAAATCCTACTAAGATATTATGGTGTAGATGCTAAAGAAGATGTGATGCATCTGAGCCAAAAGCATGCAGATGGAGCCGAACGCAGAAGGATGGAAACCTGTTACTGTCCACATTAGAGTGGCTAGGGCAGAGGCAGATGGCTTCTGGCTCCTGCAGCATGGTAACGTCACAAGTGCCTTAGGGCCTGTGCTAAGAAGATGCATAAAGCTGCTTCTCTGAGTAAAGGAAGTCAGGGAGTAAACCAAATAGATCTGAGTTGCAACGCCAACGTTTTGGCTGTTCTGAGGTTTAAGTTTGGGGTTTATTTCAAATTGTAGAGAAGGTTTCGGTTTTTTTAAGAAGCAAGTCTGAAAACTCTAAACTACCCTGTTTTTAAAGCTACTATGCATGTCTCCATAGGGTTACATCTGTCATTGCAGCCCTGTGTGACCTGTGTGTGAAAATGTGCAATGAAAACGTGGCAAGATGTGGCAAGGAATTTTCTAGTGATCAGGGATCGTAATGCCTCTTTTTAGAAATGAAGTTAAAGATGCTTTGAAAAACATTAGATAAATGATTGCTCACTATTTTAAATGCAATTAAAATCCATATGAAGAGTCTCATTTTAAGGCATCCTTAATCACCAGTTGCTTCTGGAAAGTACATATTTTTTCTCATTAAGAGTGCATACACCACTAGAGCTGTATAACAGTTTGGAAAAGGGCCTGATAAAAATCTTTCTATTGCTCCCTATCCAGATCCAAAAAAGCCAGAAAAATGCCTCTAGTGAAGAGGTTCCTCCGTTGGCCAGTTGCTTGTGTGTTCTTTAAAATAATAGATTCTTTCCATCCCTTCCTCTGGCAGATCTCTCACTACATGCTGTCAGCACCTTCCTCACTTTACTCTCCAAGATTTTTAATATTGGAGAGTCAAAACCTCACTTTCCTGTTTGAGAAGGCTCCTACAGCAGCTGAAGTTAATAAGTGAAAAGGGTGTAAACAGCCCATACAGCTTCCACAGACAGATAAAAGCTTTGGGTTCATGAATTTTGAAGTGTATTTTGCCCATGCATTTTGAGCTTCTAGTAGTTATGTTACACAAAGAAAAACCAGACCCTGAATGCCCTGGATTTCCATGGTCAGTGTGGATGTTTCCGCTCAGACCAGCACCTAGAGGTGACAAGCATCCCTTGCAGGATGGAGATCTATTTCATGTTCTGTCCAGCCCTGTGGAGTTTGATAAGGTTTTGAGGACCTACATGGATCTCAGAGTTAGTAGAGAGTAGAGCGGATGCCAGACTGCAGCCCTGCTGATTCAAACCCTCATACGTTTAATTGGAGCCACTTCTTCAGGCCAAGTTGGGACTAGGAGTTGGTAGTTACTCCAAAATAAAGGGAAAAGGATTACCTCCAGCTGATTCCAACACAGCCTTCCTATTCCATGAAGAGCTGAGATTCTGCTATTTCAGATGACTAACAAGCCCACATGGACTGATTGGAGAAGCCAAAGCACATGTGAACATTCAGTGAGGATGCTCCAGTTTATTTTCTAGTTATTTATGTCTGCTGGTGCTTTGGAAAATCTTTGTGGGTCTCAGCTACTATGGAGCCTTATCAAGGAGATAAGATTTTTAGATTTGTCTAAAAATTCAAGGGCTCTAGAGACTGATGTCAACCTCTAGGGGAAATGCAGTTTTCCTCAGCTTAAAATAACTATTTATAATATCCTTTACTTTCCAAGGTCTCTTTCAAGGCTTTGCCAGGGTTGCATTTTGGCTTGTGCAGAGCAAAGTTCCTGTGAGAAAGGAGGGGCAGGAAATTCAAGGAAGACAGTTTGGAGCAAATAGGAGAGGGAAGGGGGAAATGCTGATAGGGGTGATGAACAGTTTCACCTTCAGGAGTGATGAACTGTGGGAGAGTTGGCTGCATTGAGGGTCTGGCGCAGCTTCAGCATGTGCACGTGGGGATGGATCAGCTGAGAAAAATGACTGCATTAATTCAATGAATTTACATGAGATGCCTGCATTGCCAGAAGGGGACAGGCTTCCTCCCCCTCCAAAATATCGGCAGCTCCATGCAGGAATAGCAGGAGTGGAGCAGCAGGCTTGGCAGAGAGATGGGGTTGG
Organism: Bucco capensis; assembly: GCA_013396975.1. Classification (NCBI taxonomy): domain Eukaryota; kingdom Metazoa; phylum Chordata; class Aves; order Piciformes; family Bucconidae; genus Bucco; species Bucco capensis. Next base: position 8,930 of record VWZO01012734.1, read on the forward strand.
GAATTTTTCAGCAGAGGCTTTCTCGTGAAGGCTGCTGCATGAGGCATCCACATGCAGCACAGGGTTCAACTCTCCCCTGCTGTTCCTGGGCTCTGCCTCCTATGAACTGAATTAATAAATGACTGCACACAGCCAGCCTGCTGCTGGCTGCTCTGTAGGCTGCTTCTGCCTCCAGCTTCTTCCCCAGGCCTTCATCTCTAGAAATCCAACAGCAGCTTCTTGCACATCTGATTTGAGGTATCAGCTTCTGTTCTGGGGCTGCATTTCCCTGAAAAACATTGTCTATATGCAGGGTGTATGGCAGGAAGCATTGATTTGCAGTAAGTGTAAGGGATATTAAAGGAGGAATAGGTCTGTTCTGGAAGCTTGGAGCCAAAAATGCTTTTATAGCATAGGGAGAGAAAACTGGGGCTTGAGATAGAGAGTCCCAAGGCACCTCATGCATCCTTTGGGCTCCCTTGAAGTATAACACACTCTGCAAAACAAACTCCACCTGCTTCTGTGCTCCTATTCCTGGACATAAGCAATGGCACACAGGAGTCAAATATCTCGTTAAGAAAACATGCTGAAGAGGTTAAATTACTTATTCCTTAACCCTGCTGGGTTATTAACAGGATGATTGTTAAATAGGCTGCCCAGGCCTGTGACTGGGGTGCATTTATCCTAAAGAGCCTCCCACAGACTGTTCTCAGCACAACCTATTGGGCCAGAAAGAACTAGTCCACATTGGAAGCTAGTGGCAATCCTGCAGCTGATGCTCTGCTTCCTCAGCATCCAAAGCCATCTTCCACAATCCTTCTAAAAAAATTAAACAATACACACTAAACAATGACTATTTAATCATAAAATAGGATTTATTTAAATAAGGATTGGATTCTTCACTTTTTCTGGTTATAGCTGTTAGCTTGCTGCATGATCCAGGTTGCTGCAGGATGTGAGCTGAGCTGAAGCTCCATGGGGTTTGGGCTCCATGTGAATGTGGATGCTCTACCACCAATAGTTTTGTGAGAATTGCTGCAGGATGAGATGCTATGATAAATACCAGCTTGTCAGGAGAATGCTGGCCAGCCCATGGTACAGCAGAGATGCTTCAGTCTTAAAACTTTCATTCCCGAGAGCTGCCTGAGGAGGGGCAGAGACTGTCCCCAGTGGCATGCCACAGTCTCCACCTTGGAGCAATACTCCTGCTTGTAGGTGCCTTATGAGACACACAATGCTGCTCATGCAAAGTCTGTGCTATTGAAAATAATTACCTGGCTGCTCTGAATTAAATCCTTTTTTAGCTATAAAGTTGCATGCGAGTAGGGAAAAAAAAATCATCCCATCATGTTTTTAATACATGATGGAGCTTTTACTGTCCTGCTTTCAGCCTTACTGACATGTATCAGTACTGGTAATATTGTCAACATTGGCATTAACTGAGAGAGTTAACTCTCGTAGACATATTATTTGAGACCTGAGTTTGGCTTTGTATTGCCTGTTATTAGAGTGGATTTGCTAAAGGACAGAGCTCTTTGATTGAATTTCTGTTTCTTACGTAGGTACTTGCAAACTGTGATCAGATTGTCCTATTAACCTTCTCCCTTTGTTAAGGAGAGCAGATGGTGTTCCTAGAGCCTTTCTCTAAGCTGAGCTTTTGGTCCTTTAATCATCCTCTTGGGTTCTTTGCACTGGATCAAGTTTTTCAATATCCTTCTTAAATTGCAAGCATTAAAACTTACTTATCATAATTTTGACAGTATGAATGTCAAATGCCACACACTGATTTTTTTTCCCCTCATCTGACCATCCCCCCTCCAAAGTCTCTCTGAGCTCTTTTGACCTTAGGACCATTCCAGCACAGTGTGCTTAGCTGCTGTTCTTCCTTGTTGACCATGAAATCAGTGGCTTTGCAGGATGCTGTTCCCTTCATTTGCATGGCTAGGCTTCGTGAACGAAGCTCCNGTTTGTGTTGCTGTGTATATGTGGCAGTACTGAAGTCTCTACTTTATTCTTTGGTGTAGCTTGTTTAACCATGCATGTCTGTTGGTCTCTTCTCAGTTATTCAGCAGTCCTACACTGTTTGTCATCTTCAGGCTTGATAAGTAATGATTTTAGGCTCTCTTCTGTACATTAACATATGTGTTTACACGATAGAGCCAAGGACCAGCCTCTTCCAAGTCCTTAGCAGGAACATACATGTATACCTGTGACCCTTTAGTCTCTGCTGCATGAGATGATTTTCATCCATTAATACATGTCAGATTATTTCCTCAACTTAATTAAATTGTCAAGTGTGAAGCTAAATTATGTATGGAGAATCAACAATGTCATTTTAATGAGTAAAATCATGATTAATTGCTTGGGGTTTTTTTATGTCAATAGTACTAGATACTGCTTCTTCCAGAGTATTTCCAGTTTATACAGATTAATTTTAACACTCCCTTAGTTTACAGGAGATCATTGTTAGGATTTTCTATTTACTTCTTAAAATACTTGGCACATCAGCAGGTTTGGTTCCAGCCACTACGACTTCCATGTGCCCAAGATATATTTAAAATTGCTATCAGTAATACAGAGTGTTTCACGATGTTCTTTTTAAACTGTGCTGCAAGTCATCCAAACCTGCTGAATTTAGGTTCTACTTAATTAGCTGCACTTTAAGGTTCTGCTTAGTTGGTACTAGAATAAGGAGCACAGAACTGATGATATAACACCTGCATACACCACCGAAATACAAATACTCTCCCCATGCAATGAAAAGTGTCAAAAATATTTTGTAATTTTTATGACCCCTACTGTCTGGAAGTGATTGAAATAGCACTGAAGTAATCTTTAATTGCCTCAAAGCACGTCTATATGGTTCTTCATTTTACCAGCTAGACTCACCTCCCTGCCTTTATTTATAGATTTACAGTTCCTAGCTTTTGGCTCCTTGTCATGACCTTTCCCTTTCGTCAGGGTGATGTGTGTTTAATCCTGTGCTTCTAAGTGGCTTGGTGTTGGACAGAGAACTTTTGAGTTAGTACATTGTCATCTGCATAGTGGAGTAAACATTTGGAGGGCATTTCAGTAACAGCCATGTGGGACCTCCAGTTTTACCATGCTGAAATCCACTGCAATATCGCAGTTAGTATTCTCCCATTCTTGATGAAGGCTAAAGAACAAGAATAAAATCTCAACTTTATCTTTTTCTGAGCTATCATTAATTCAAGGACAGGAAATACTGAGACTTGTTCCATTTCTTCTCTATTTACCATTCTCAAAGAGGTTAAAACCACTGATTTCTCCATATTCCTGTTGTGACTGTTTGCCAAGATGCAGTACTGTCAAGTAGTGGAGTTTTCAGAAATGAGCAATCTTGGCTCTTCTTATGTGTTGTAGTCCTACTTCTGCTGCGTGGACAGATAAAACAAATTAACCTAATAGGAGACATGCAGAGAGGAAATAAATCCTGAGGTATGTTTCAGTTTGCGTATTCCTGTTGGTTTCTCACTTCTCTGGCCAAACAGAAAAAAATATCTTTCTTTTGCTAAGACATACATCCCACTTCTAACAGTTAGTGGAGCATTGTTGCACAAAGCCAACATCATCTGTGCCCTGCAGAGTTCCCTGGCTGAGCACCTGCAAGCTGAGAAAGATACTTATGGAGAATAACAAGGAGTTCCTTTCCAGTGAACTGCATGGATGTGGCTGTATGCAGTGAAGCACTGCATACAGGTACTAATAAATCCCTCAGGATATTTGTCAGCCAACTTCAGAAGCCTTTGGCCTCGCCCCTTCATAACTGAAAGTTTATACAGCAGCCATGTGGTTGCAATATAGGCAGTTGTGACATCTTCAATTCTCTCTATGCTGTGATGTGGTGGGAATGAAGATGTGTGTTGTTACACCAGATAACTGCAGAGACTGTTAATGTGCAATGGTGTTGTTGCCAGATGGAACCAGTGTTCAAAGTCACATGGGTTTTTCTCCTAATATTTTGACCCTCCCACCTGAATTGGACAGAATTGATATGAGGTAAACTCAGTAATTAGACCTTTGTGCTTTTAACCTTCGTGATGTTGCAGGTTAGCTTAAAGTCTGGTTGTGCCAACCTTGGAAAGCTAAGTGTTTGCTTCTGACAACAGGCAGGTCTCTATGGGTGGTTAGTTCTGTATTATTGGTATGTATGCTTTCAGCCTGCACTCTGTTGTAATGTAGATTTTTATTAGTAAATATATATGAAATGAAGTACAGCCCTTGTCAATGCTGCTAGTAAGGTGTGCTCACAACTCGGAACCCTTGATAGTTACTGCAGGTGCCATCAAGCACATGCTGCATCTGCAAAAGTGAAGATGTCCTCTGGAAAACACAGTCTCAGGTTATGGATGTCTAGAAACTGATGCTGTAAATTGTAATCTAGTGTCAATGGGAATCACAAAAAGCATTTTTCTCTCCTTTTGCTTTTTATTGTTTTTTTTCCTATGCTTTAAGCCTACTTCATCTGAATGTGTAGATGGAGTACTGGAAAGGGTAGCAACAACTGGTTCTGACTCCTAGCCATCGGCTGGAGGCACTGAGTTTTTATTAATTAGAGTGGTATGGCAGGATGTCTTCTTTCCCTGAATAGTGGCATGCACAGTACTATGCCACTGGAATCCTTTCTTCTACCAAAGACATAGTTACAAGCTTTAAATTTAGTATAACAAATCCAAGACTTTTAAAGATTCCTTGGAGGCCTTATTTGTTATTGAAGATACTGCCTCTCACGTGTGATGATGTCTGAGAGATGGCTACTGTCTGCTTGGGAGAAAGTATCCTGTGCCCATGAGCAAGTCTATCTCTAACACCCTGTTAGCAGTGGGATGTGAATTCATTGTGGAGTAGATACGTTTTGCATAATCTCAGAAATGACTTATGGTAAATGATCTTAACTCGAGCTATATTTTTGCTACATTTAATGCTATGTTTGGGATGAGATTTATAGGATGTTTTTCACTGGAGCCAACAGCTGCTCCTGTGAGCAGGGTGGAGGGTCAGTGCTGTGTATGGGACATGCCTGGGGGCCAATCAGCCCCCGCTGGCATGGGGATGCTGCCTGCCTGCAGCAGGGAGCAGGAACTTTTGTTCCTGGGGTTCGGTCTCAAAGCTGCTGTGTGCTTGGCGTCACAAAGCTGCCCAACAGTGAGGTTCAGAGGGCTCTGTCGCTAGAGCACCTACCAGGTCCAAGGACATGTGTCCTGTCAGCAGAGCAGCTGACTTTGGGAGGTGGTGCAGGTTTGTAATCTCCTGGATAAAGCCAGTGTCTCTGAGCATCGCCAGGGCTTTTGCTGCAGACGTGCTGGCAATGGCCAGGAAACTATACTCTTGGGTCTCCCATCTCTGCTGTGCTTCTACATCATTGATACTCAGGGTGATGTTGGAACTGGATCCTGGTCTGAAATGACTCAGGAAGGAAATTGAGGTGTACCCCTGAGATCTTCCACAAAGGAATGTGGGCTTACCTGTGAGAGGTCATGTGAGCAGCTGCACTTGTCAGGAAATGTGGATGGGGTTAATGAACACTGAATTCCCTGAGTGTTGTTAAAAAGGATTCGTCGGTTCAGGAAATCCTGAAAAGTGAAAAATGATCAATGAATATGAGAATATTAGAGGCAAGTAGCTAACTTTTATGATGTGTTCCTAGATACATTTCCCTGGCTTTTTACTAATACGCTGTAGGGGACTGGATACTTGTCTATGCTGACCATCTTTATGTTGAGAATAGAGAAACCTAAATGAACTGGAGTTGTTTGTGACAGTTCAAACTTTCTGTTAAACTTCATGTTCCTCGTGGTAAGTATTAAATCAAATACCATAATGCCAGTTCTGTATTTTTATTTCAGTGTATCAGTGTCTCAGTTCCTCCTTAGTACTTCTCCTCTTTTGTTTGGAAAGACAGTTCTTGGCACAAAAGACAAATATATTTGTTCTCATTGTTAATAAATATCCAGTTACGTTAAATGACAGGACAATGAATCAGTGCAGCAACACGCTGCATATGCTGAGGCCACTTCTCAGATATGTGATGCTGCAGTTCACTGTGAAACAGAGCATGAGTTCCTCATGGCTGTATTATTTAATGCTGTCCAGCCCAGGGAAAATTAATTACAGAAAATGATAATAGGACCTTTTATTTTTGCAAGCTATACATGCTGTGAGATGAATGGAAAAGGGATTTTCGAAATACCTGAGTTGTCATTTTGGAAAAGTTGGAAAAATAATGTTGGCTAATTCATCCCTGATGGGATTGTGCTGCAATAGAGTTAATCACATGACAGATTTGTCCTTACAGTGTGATATTTCTGTAACAGCACAAACTTGCTTGTTTGGTGGATAGAAGAGGTTTTACAGCTTAGCTATGAAAGAGGTGAGAACCAACCTGGCTGCCCTGTAAAAAGAGATGTGCTAATGTGATTTCAGTGTGAAACAGTGTGCTCTATGAAAATATTTTAATGTTTCAAAACAGTTTATAATTTCAGAATTTTGAAGGAAATTCTTTCATCTAGTTTCCCCATTCTTTCTTTACATTTTACTTGAACTAGACTGTATAAGAAATTAAACTATTTTGCTTTTATGGACAGAGAGGTAAATCTCTGCTTTGTAATAGACTTTTTTGTTCTTGTTTGTGTAATTACATTAATTTATTTTTGTCTTCAGGCTAAGAATATTCTCCTGCTCTCATTGCTGTAGATGAACATAGGTCCTTGAATCTGTGTCTGTGTTTTTCAGCCTTTTTTTTCCCTATGGGCAGACTTTATCATCAATAGGGCTTTCTTCCACTGTGCTTCTTTGATCCACACACAGGTAATGATATCCAGGACTCTGACTTTGCTCAAGCAGCTACAATTACTAATCTGTAAATTTCAACATCAAAAGCAGAGATAACCAAATAGAGGCAAGGTCAGATAGAAAAAAAAAAAATCTAATTTTTTTTATTACATTTATTTTTTCCAGCTGAGATAGGTTTCTTTAAAAGCATATATTAAAAGCATACATATTTTAAATAAGTCCCACTGGCCACATATGCCATCAGCAGAGTGCAGCATAGCAAAAAATAATTAAACTAATTGTTTTTAAGGACAACTCACATTGACTTCAATTTTGCTAGGGTAACAATTTGCACAGCTGAGAAGAAATTAGACATGCAACTCTGCATGGAATTGTTTTCCCAACTAGGGGTAATTTTTTGGATTCTTCTCTGTGAAGAGAGAAGCTCCAATTTGTAAGGGAGTCATTCCTACCAGCAGCCTATTGGATCTCATATAGATGTGGCTTTGCATCCCATCATATCCTGTCACAATGTATGACCCTTCTCTCTATCCAGTCCTATCACTCACATCAATCTTGATTATTTTTCATACAAGTGTGAATGGCTCAACATGGAGGAAGTCATGGAGATGGGGACAAAGCCTGAACAGAAGGATGACCCTTAACTGCCAGTTAGTCCACTAGAGGAGATGTAAACATTTTAATTTACCTTAATATTTGCTCTGAGTTTGCCCATACTACTGTAGTGCAGCTGATCCCTGTGCTGAGCACACAGCCCTGTCATGCCTGCATCTTGCCTCGTGCTGTTGGCTGTGTAGGGTTTGGGGGCTGTGCAAATGACTGAGCTTTGATGCTGGGGTAGGCATGGGTGCTGGCATGGGGACTGTGAATCACTCGTGGAACACTGATGGTTCAGGAGCGTAGAAAATTCATGTGAGCCCTGAGCATCACAGCACTGTGTTCCCCAGGGCCTGGGAGGAGTCCCCATAGTCCTGCACTGTCCAACTTGTTCATCTAAAATGGACCCTAGGCATGGGCAGCAAGAGCTTTGCCTTCCCCTTGACTAGGTCTAAGCAAAGAAGTGAGCTTGGGCATGAGATTTGGGTGGGAAAACCCAGAAGTGCTAGCAGGGAATTTAGTGTGCTTAGCTGCATCCAAAAAATACTTGGTATTCACTTTGGTCTACTTCAAAAAGTGTTTCTTATTGAAGGGATGAACATGAGAAAAACATCACTGCTCTGGTCAGAGGTCTCTTATTGTATGTCGTCATGGCTAGGCTTTGCGAANGTATGTAACCAGGAGATAACACTATACATGAGGATTGAAACCCATCTTTGTCAGGAGCTGCTCAGTTCTCGGGTGTGTGTTACACCTTCCTCTTCCTGGAGCTTCTGCAAGCTCCAGCAGAGACAGGAACTGCAGGACACTGAGGTGCTTGTGCTGGCAGGCTGGTAAAACACCCGAGTAAACAGTTGCTCGTTCATATGGTCTAGGAGAATCTCTAATTTAAATGCTGGTGGCTGCAGAAAAGATGTTAATGAGGCAAATCTAGTAGCCTTATTTACCCATGTGAAATCATTACCAGTGGATAATTCATTCTCCTGGAAAATACAATAATAGTAATGTAATACACAGAACACAATAACTACCCTTTAATAAGTCTGACAGCAGATTGCAGTGTCTATTTAGACTGTATTAGCCAGCCAGCAATTTCAAATGCTTTCATGTGCAGACCCTTGTTGCTCAACTCCTGCTCTTTGCTGGTTGAGCTAAACTAATTAAAGAAAAATGTACTATAGCTAAGAAATCAAAAGGAAAAAAAGCTAAACCCAGTTCTTCTAAACAAAATGATCCTCCCAAATGAATAGCTCTTGGTTGTTTTTTGCAGAAATGAAAGTGACTTTGTTTTTCTTTGGGAATGGACATGGCAATTTATGCTATGTTTAATAATTTTGTCCAGAATCTTGGGTTCATAAATGTGGATCTTTATTGCAGACTACAAGCACTCAAAAAGACTTGTACTACCTGGTTCTTTTGGTCTTACAAAATGAGGTGACAATTCTGCTGAGACATTTAGTCCATGATACATGGCCTGGAGGCTCTGAGCACCAGCACTTCTGACATGTGTTTAAAGGTCATTGTGGCTGAAATTTGCAGTGCTTTAGTGTTGCCTCAGTAGACTTCTGCCTCAATAGGCAAGCCCAAGGACCAGATATGGGCAAGGAGCATGGGTGGAGTTCAGGACTGTGCACTGAATTGCTCAGCAGAAGTACCATCCTGATCAACCTATTCATGAAAGATGGTGATGGTCTCACAGGTGCACCCACATAGCTAGGAGTCCTTTCTATATCCTATGCCATCCTATGAGTTGGAAAAGAGCCCAAATATCCTAATCTCATCTATTTATTTGAAGATTGATTGTTTGGGTGGTTTGGTTTTTTGTTTGTTTGGGTTTTTTTTTTTTTTGATATCTGAAGAGCAGTTTTTCTTTCTGAAGCAGTGAACTTGTGCTTTTGTCTCTCCAGACTGCAAACACTGCAAGTACCTGGGACTGTCATTATTTTCATCTGGGTTAAACCATCATAAAGATGCTTGGGCAGGTTCAGGATTCCTCTTGGTCTGTTTAAATTTGGCTTGAGTAGCCTGTTCTGGTCATCTCAGTGGTGAAAATTGTTCCAGACTGGGAAAACTTTGTCTGTGCATGTAATATAGAATAAATATTTGGTTACTAACTTGAGCAGCACTTGAAGTCAAAATGTAGAGGCTGCAGCAATCAGTCTGCTCACCTTGCAGCCCGAGTTTGAAAGATGCATACCCATTTGGTGTTCGAAGAAATATTGGCAGAATGTGCTGTTGAATAGTGGCCCACTTCAATTACTGACGGAAGGATAAAACACATTTTGCTCTTGGCTGGGTTCCTTGCTTGCCGATGCTAATAACATCATGAGCTCAGCATTTCAGGGGTCATCTTGAAAGAAATGGAGACCTGAACCCTCCTGGTCCTGCCTTCCTACTGTTTTTTCCACTGCAGCGAAATGCTGCTGGGTCAGAGACCAGTGTTTGCACTCCAGCAAAGTGAGTACCAGAAAGGCTGCTGTGCACTAAGAGTCATGATCCAAAGCAGGGTGGTGGTGGTTCTCCTTCTGCCTGGCAGGTTTCTCGATGAACATCTCATCTTTTATTTTGCACTTGTGGTAAGTCTTAAAACCTGCAGGACTGCAGCTTTCACAACCATCTCTATAGGTTACAAGGCTGAGGAATATTTGGCTGTGTGTGTATAGTATATGTACATCTTTCTTGTCCTCTAGGAAGTCTTGTAGTCTTTTTGTCACTTTGTAGCACCCCAGGGAGCATCTCTGTCTCTGTCAGTTAACTTGCTGTGGTTATTTTAATTTTGTTCACAACCTGCTTGACAAAAACTCTTTTAAGCTAAACTCTTTACATCAAGAGGGAAAAACATGAACCTAGTCTGAATCACAAGTAACAGTAGGAGACATAATGCTTAGCCACAGAAACTGTATACAGGCCTATAAGCTGATGCAAGGAAAACTCAAGTGCTTTCTCAGCTGCCTGCCACTATGAATGATACAGATGATAGAAATAAACTTTAACTTGTTCATTAGTGTGAAAATCAAATAACTGCAAAGCCAGCTTTTACTCACCTTGCTCATAGGGAATGGGTTTGCTGTAACTACTTAATGCCAGTTATTTCTCTGCATGTCATTGTCTCACACCAAAAAGTGATGGATTTCTTCTAGTTGAATAATGGGAACTTGTGAGTTTAGCACCTAATGCTGGAGACTTCACTTTTGCCTGAACACTCAAGAAAGATGGAAAAGAAGGGGCAACTTGTGGTGCTACTAGTAGGAAGTGTTCCTACCTGCTGAAGTATGGTGACAATTCTGAAAACATTTCATTGTGAAATGAACACACAAAGTAGCATCCAAATGCTCAATGAGATATAGCCACTGTCTCCCTTTTGTTCCTGAGAGAGTAATATTGAATAAAGAATTGCTTAGGAATTCAATGTGTATGCTGCTTCTAGCTTCTTTTTGGCAAACTACGCAAGCCTGCAGGTAGCAGAAAACCAAGGAGGAGAGCTGCTCTGCAATGCTCTAACTTACCTTGGAGATGCTGCTTCATCTCTCTCTGCTCATGCTGTCAGACAGGCTTTAACTCATGGATGTTAATAACCCAAAATTGTTTTTCAGTCCTCAGTGTGGAATTTTTCCTTCTCAGCACTTAGACTTCCATGTGGAGTCAGTTCATTTATCCCACATCCTCCCAGAGTGGAGAATTTTAATTCTGTAAGCACCAAATGTCTCTTCCCCTACATACTGCCTTTTATTAGCCTGCTGCTGTAGATCACTAATTAGCTACACAGGTGATGTTTGAAATTGTCTTTTCTACCGGAGAGGTTACAGTGGGCACAGGATGGCTGTGATTCAGCCAGGCCATATACGAACATCACATTGCCAGCTCCGCTCCTGCTAATGCTCTGTCTCCTGGCAACTTTCTCTAAGGGTGCTGCATAATTGCTCTGCTGAAAAAAGTTTTGTTAATAATGGAATTTAACTTAACATGCTATTAACTAAATTTCCTTCTTTTAGTTTGACATTAGCTGTGGCGGTTCATGGGGCTTTTCATATGTATGCAAATATAATTGTGTGCAGAGCTTGGTCCTGTCCCTTGGGGTGATGATTCCCAGGGCCTTGAGTGAACTTTGCCAGCTGATCTGATGTCGCGGCTAGGCTTCGTGAATGAAGATCCAGNATTGCTCTGCTGAAAAAAGTTTTGTTAATAATGGAATTTAACTTAACATGCTATTAACTAAATTTCCTTCTTTTAGTTTGACATTAGCTGTGGCGGTTCATGGGGCTTTTCATATGTATGCAAATATAATTGTGTGCAGAGCTTGGTCCTGTCCCTTGGGGTGATGATTCCCAGGGCCTTGAGTGAACTTTGCCAGCTGATCTGATGTCGCGGCTAGGCTTCGTGAATGAAGATCCAGGGAGGGCTCCATCCACACTCCTCACCAGCGCCTTTTCCAAGCGCACCGATAAAAAGAGGATAGCAGATAGCACCCTCGAGCCTGCACTATGGATTTTTTTTTTAGGTGAGACACAGCATGTGCAGAGCTGGACCCACCCTTTAGTCCTAAGGTTCATCTGCCAGGGCCTAGCAAGCTTGGACGCTGGCAGCCAAGTCCTTAGGATGGAGGTTTAACCTCTTAGATGGAAGGCCTTACAGGGCTAAACGAGCTCCATCTGCCCGGGTTTGGAATCAGAGTTGTCCTTCTCCTAGGATGACTGCCAGAAGGCTAATGAGCTCATCCTACCCATCCAAGGATTCTAGGAACATGGGTATCACTCCCCACACTTTCCCGTGGGCAATGAGTTTAATGCTCCCTCTGCTGTGGGCACAGTTATGGCACCAGGGGCCACAGGAGACCACAAGGGATTTTCAGACTGTGCC
>VWZO01012734.1:23177-35946 GCA_013396975.1 Bucco capensis
TACAAAAGTCCAAGTAAATGACATCAGTCAATCTCCCCTCATCAACTGCTGCAATCACTCCATCATAGAAGGCCACCAGATTGGTCAGGCACGATCTGCCTTTAGTGAATCCGTGTTGACTACTTAGGATCACCTCTTTATCTTGTACATATAGAATATAGATCTTCACTCTGCCTCTTCTACAGGATACCACTTACCAAAAGGTGTCCCTGCGTATTTATTTGCATGTGTACTGTGTAGCTTAAATCATTTGGATGGAAGAGCCAAGTGTTGTTTGCAGTAGCCTGATGTTAGTACTACAGGCAGAGCTATTTAAGCATAATAACTAACAGTTCCTTTCTCAAGATTGCTCTTTTTACTCTGTTTTGCTCTTATGTTTTCTGCCTTAATGTGTAACTGAAACAAAAAACTTGTTCATCACTTGCAATGGTTTGGGTAGTTGGCAGTATGATGCTTCTGGAAAGGCACATGTAGTAAAAGCTTGAGGGGAGTTGTACACTTTTTGATCAGTAAAAGACTTTTTTCTTGCCTATGGGCACAAAAGTTTTGTTACACATCAATTTGTTAATCAGCTTAAAGACAGCCAACAAAGTTTGCTAGCGAGCCTAATGCTGTTTTGAAATTAAACAAGGTCAGAGATGCACAGGCAATTAATTTATCATGTTGTAGGCAGCCTGTAAACTTCACAGAAGGCTTGTGCCTCCCAGTGCTGCTTTCATTTTAGAGGACAGAAAAACCCAAAACATAAAAGCTCAGGTAAAGTCTGTAACCTTGTGTTTCCAGAAAGGAGTTAATGCAGAGGACAGGGCAGCTTAAGGCAGAGAGTAGGGCTGCTTGCAGCATGCAGGAGGGGTCACCTTCTTCTGCTTAGAGAGGCTGCAGTTGTGTTGGCCTTGCAGGCTTCCCTGCCAGTTCATCTGGGGAAATGCATCTGGGCACCAGAGCTGTGAGTCTGGAAGCTGAGCAGGGTGAGGAGAAAGGAATGGGGCTTCACTGGACATGCCACTGAGATCGGTGCTATGCAGAGACTCAATTGTGGTTGGTTTTGTCATTGCATAATTGTGTGTTTGCGTTTGCAGCATGGCAGAGGCCCACGCTGGACTGGACGTGGGCAGGCATCCCTACCGTGGTGTTGGAGCAGCTCCAGCACAACCATGGGAAATGGCATATGGGACAGCATGTTGTTGGATGCACTTACACAGGGTGCTGCAGCTGGGCCAGGGTCCCATTCTCCCAGGGAAATAAAAATTGCAACCAGCATGCTGTGGCTTCAGGCGAGCCTGCTCAGAGCCCGTTTGCTGTTATGTTCAAGCTCTTACCCAGACTGTGCAGAGGCACGTGTGACAGTGCTGAGAGCCAGCCACACTTCTCAAGCAAGCATAGCCGAGCCCTGTGGCAGGAGCAAAAAGTGTGACAGTATTTCCTCACTCTGACAAAACAGGGCTATTGCAGATGCTGCAGAGTTAAACAGCTTGCAACAACCCCTTTGCCACAGCAAGAAGTGAGACGTTGAAAGCTGGATGGGACAAATACTTGCAAGCTTGCACCAGGGAGCCATTTTCCTTAAAGAAGTCAGGTGAATTTTTACGTGAAATGGCAGCAGATATAAACTTCCACAGTTTTAGAAATAATTTCTGTCATTACCTTAAAGAACTGCTATGCTGTGGTTGAGAGTAATGGGAATTTAAGATACATTGAATAATAGGGGGAGTGGGGGGAAAAAGGCAAAAAAAAACCAACCAGCAAACCAGAAGATCTGGCTGATAGAGTCATTTCTGTTTTCAAACCTCAGTTGGGTGTCTTTGCACCATGTTTCATGTTGTTCCATGTTCATAGAATCATAGAATCAGTTGGGTTGGATGGTGGTGTCGATCTGCAGCCTAGCGAGCCTGCCCACAGCAGTGGTTGGGTTTCTGTAGCACACTGAGCAAACACCAACAAGTCACTGCTACTCAAGATGATCTTAAAAAAAGAGCCTTTTTTTCCTTTTTCTGAAAATGGATCTTCGCTAAACAAACCTTCTGTACTTTAAAGAATACCTGACAACCAGCCTGGCTTTTACAGCATACTGGGATTTAATGCTGAGTGAAGGCTTGGTTCACTTTCAGTATCTGTTTTCTCATTAGACTTGTTCTAAGAAAATGCACTGTCAGTTCAGCAGGGAAAGAAATTAGACTAATCCTCTGGGAATTTTCTGATTTTTACTCCAAGATATTGCTTTATTAATGAAACAGGAAAACAGGAGATTTTGGAATTTCTTCTACAAAACCACTGATTTGTAATAACTTTTATTTTGAATTAAGAACTGCTATGAATTAACCAAAATATCTGTTCAATAGTCTTGATATTTTTATCTCTGTAGGAAAAGTAACAAATACAGAACTATCTTAAGACTTGAAATCTGAGCTGGAAAATCACCTTTAATACAAAAATGATTTGTTACCCAAGTTACAGCTTCCAACCCACCAAGGCAGAATGAGTTTTTACTTGCCCACCCAGTTGTCTCTCATCTGTAGGTATGACAGCTGCTCCCATACAGTCTCTGTAAGCTAAAATCTCTGGGTTTCCTCATGGTGTATCTAGCCCATAGCTCTCAGCAGGCTTCACTGATGATTTACATGTTTAAAAACTTTTTCTGTAACTTATTGATGATGTTCTTCGGTTCCTGCTAGAGTTTCACTGAGTCTGGGCTGCATAAGAAGGGAAATAAATGTCACTGCCTTCGCTAGGACTGTTGTACTTTGTGAGCTTGCAGTTAAACTAAGACATCCCTTGGGATTGCCTTACAGGCAGAAAAAGTCCTACAGACTGCATATTAAACTTCCTATTTTTAACATTATGTCAGGTTTAGAGAGCATAGCAAGACAACCGGAGTTTCCCCTGAGGATTCAAGTAGAAATATCAGTCTGTCATTTCAGTTCACTACTTTGGGATAATTAATTACCGCTGAGGACAATTAATCATTTTTAAAAATTTGTTTCTTGTGAAGGACAGAGGCAAATGCAAGATAAAAGTCTCTGGATGACCCTTGTGAGGTCAAGCTAAGGAACTGTGATTTGTTAAATAAAACAGTAATTCCCTTCCCTGAGCCTTGGTGATTCAAAGTGGTTTTGGTGGTGTTTGAGTTCCATGGTCTTGTCCTTGATGGGTGAAACCATAACTTAGTTGGGATGTACAGTTTCTGACCAGTTTGTTCAGTAATGGTTCCTGATTTTGTGTGACTGTAGAGAAAGCTCAGTCTATGGCAAGAGCCAGAAGGGCTCAAAAACATGAATGACTGGTTCTTGCCATGCTGTGTGGACAGCTGAGGATGAAAGGACCTTACTTTTCCTAGCTTTCTTCTCTGTCAGGCCAGCACCATGAACCAATCTAGGAGGTGGTGTGACAACAACTGGGGTTGGCTTAATATCCTTTGCTGTAGGTGTGATTGGCTCCAAACTGAAGCATCTCTGAGTGCCTTAACCTGTGTAATAGCTGCTGCTCTTCTACCTGTCATCCAATCTCATACTGACTGCTAAATGCTCAGTGCATTGCAGAAACAGCCTCCCCATGACATAGAAAAAAATAGAGCTTGATAGGAACTACTTTCCCTCAAGTTCAGCTGTGTTTTCTTGTGGTCTTGGAAGGTCTTACTGCCATGATGTTTATCCCCAACTTTATGAAAACAAGGGAATTAGGTGATCCTTTTCACAGGGTTTGCTAAGTTTGCTGGAAGAAAACACTAACCTTCAGAGACCTTGCTGCCTTCCCCATATCACCTCTAAATATATGTTTCATCTTGGCAAAAGCATTATTCCACTGGTGCTACTGGTACAATTTCTATGCACATTTGTGGTGACCTGCTTATAATCTGATGGCAGTTTTGAGCCCTGGCAATCAATCCTCCTGAATGTCACATCTGACATTTCTGGACTGTGTCGGCAGAGCAGAGGACACACGTGCTCTTAGCTTCAGGGTTTTCCCTCTGAGGTCAGGACTACCTGCCTCAGATTCTGATGGTGTTGGAGTCTATGGAAGTTTCCCCCATTGCTCTTGCAAATATCCACCAAGGGTTTCCGAGTATACTTGCCATTGCTTCTCTACTCACTGCACTCAGGGAGGATCAGGCAGTTCTGAGCAATTTCACATTTTCAGTGCCAGTGAACACAGCTTTCATCCTGAATGCCTTTAGTTTGGGATGGCTGCTGAGAGCTGGGGCAGTTTCAAAAAGGTTACTGGGAAGAGCAGAAGCAAGAGTCCATTCCTGATGCAGCCAATGAGACTTTTGTGTTGCAAGAGGCAAAAGGAGAAATAGATGGAAAACTCTTGGAACTCTGGTCCAGCAGGATGCTAGAAGACATCTATTTTCCTGTTCATTTATTGCATAGCCTCTGTGTTACCCCTTTCACAAGCCCATGAAATCCACAAAAGCATTACAGACTTTCTGAAGACTTTCTGTTTCACAAAACCCTGCAATCACCAGAGGCTGCACAGACAGCTGCAGGAAGTCTGGAAGTGCAGGAAGCAGCAAGCAGCAGCACTGCTGGTGAGCATGAGGATGAGGAAGGAGGGGAGGCAGACAAGCACACTTCAGTGTGCCCACAGAGGAATGAGGCATCATCGTGCATGTTTTAGGCAATCTCACTGGTTTAGTGAAGGATTTACCCAAGGGTAATGTAAAACCAGATGTTTTTATTTTCCTCATTGTATATCCATCTTCTCTAACCTTCCTGGAGTACCAAGCATACACACAAGAGAATTGGGAAAGCAAAGGATCAGTGAAACTGATACTTTAAAGACTTGTTTTGTAAAAGTAGTATTTTAATTTATGTAATTTTTAGACCATTGGCTCAGCTGAGCACTGGTCTGATCCAGTAATGCATCTGCACTATTTCAGTGCATGGCCCAGCCCACCACTCCCAGCCATCCATGTTATGAGTTCATCCCAGGTCTCCCAATGAGGAAAAATATGAAAAACCAGGTGCTAGTGGTACTTACTTAACAGACTTGTCATGCCTGTGGTTGATTCTCTTTCCATCCTTAGGCCGTGGTGCAAGTGTTAACACAAAGCTGAATATCTCTCAATGACTAAAGTAGCAAGATGGTCCATACAGGGCAATCATTATAGGTATTGATCTCTGATAAACAGATGCTTCAGAGCTAAGTGGAACATATTTTGGAAACACATCAGATCAAGTGTGCTTTATAAATAAATTAAAGCTGTGATAAACAGTATGAAACTACCTTATGAATAAGTTAGACTGCTTGGAGTCAAGCACACTTTCTTTAGGTCATCATAAATGTGTCTGAGAAAAGTGATTTTTCTGTCTATATTGTAACTTGTCTAGGAAATTGGAGCAGACTCTGTGGTAGGAAGGAGCACCAGCAAGTTTCTAGTCCTAAAGAAAGTAGTTGGATAATGTTGCCCTAACATTTTTTTTCTTTCTAGACTTTGTAATAGTATCTTAGTTTCTCAGCACAAGTCTTTGTCAGTGGTCAGATAAACTTCTTTCTCAGTTCATTCTGTCCCCAGTTAACCTGGTTATGTCCCGGTCTAGCCTCTCTTAAGGAGAACTGTGGTGGAGCTGTCTTGATGATTTAAGTGTTCTCCACAAGTGCAGTGAGATTGATTGCAATAGCTACTTGGGATTTTGAGATCCAGGTGTGGGGAACTGTTTCTTGAGGAAGCACAGAGAATAAACATAGCATGAAAGTGTGTCTCCAAGCGGAAGGTCTTTCATCTCGCAAGCACTTAAGTAGACAATATGACTGTGTGCATGCCCAGACGTTTGGCATGTACCATGCAGCTGGTATCCTCTCTTGGGGTGTTTTTGGCAGACTGAAGTGGTGCTTTAGCATCTGACCTGAGTTAGAGGTGAAGTGCTCGATGGGCAAGGACAGTATTGTAGCTGGGGCTTTGCTTCCTTCATGCAGCAAAAGGCTTCTTCTTGCTGCAAATGACTTATTCAGCCATGGCTGCTTTGCTGCTGGCTGCCTGCATTTTACCCAGAGCCTACAAATACTGCTAACTGATGCAGTGGCAGATTTTTTTCCTGCACAGGATTGAGGACATCTGAGCTTTTATGTAAGTAAAGTTTACTCCTATACACGTGCACACAAGTCCCAGTGCTGACTCTTACTTGAAGAAGACAGCAGGTTTGGGCTTTAGACCTCTGCTAATCAAAATCCTCAGTTCCTAGTTTGTTCTTCTTCCTGTCAAACCTTCAGTGGGTATCTAGTGAGAGTAAATATGTAAGAAACACTAATAGGGAGCAGCTGTTATTATCTTGAGAGAAACATCAATGTGAATTTCCCATAAGGTATTTGCGTTTCAAAACAGAGAGAAAATGTTCAGACAGCAGCTGGCCCTTTAGTGGGAAACTGAAGCATGTTTGGAGAGGGGGAACTGATTAAAATCTCCCCTGCCACCTTAACAACCTGCTATTATACCAGACAAGGAGGGACAAAGACCTCCCTGGCCAGCTGGTTGCTGGTTCCTTCGGCTGCTGAAAACCACCTTGGTACACCACATTCATGAACTTCAAGTGCCCTTTTAAAAGACATATTTCTCCTGGGGAACTGTTTCAAAGCCTCCCTGTGCAGCTCAAACCTTTCTGATTTCTAGGTTATATGTATTCTTGGCCATATTTATCTGCTCTGGGCTCCAATGCTGTCCTATAAATACCTCAGGGACAATCATATTCCCTCTTGCGTTTGGATTTGCTAGGTTTAAATGTGCCAAACTACTTCTGTCATTGCTGTGCACAGCTCTGTTCATCAGCTGCTCCTGCTGACCCTGCTCAGTACTTGCTCCAGATGGACTTCATCTCGCTCAAACGCTGTAACATGAGCAAGCCACTTGCTTTAATTATAAAAGTCTTTCAGGTTGACAAGCTTAAAGATCAACATCTTGTCTGGCATAAGGCTGGAGTCTGCATATTCAGCATTTGGACTTAAATAGTTTTTCATTTTTCACACATTTACAAGAAATGCAGTATACACTCTAAACAGATGATGCTCAGCAGGGCACTGTATAAGCTGCTTTCTGTTGTGTATTGCTTGCAGTGATGGATGAAATTAGGCTTCAAGAGTTACTGGCAACCTTTCTTCTGGAGGTTGCATATCCAGATCTAAGGCAGGGACTATTTTTTGGTGATTTCAGTTTCAGTTCTTGTGCCAGGGCTTCTTAAAGTGCCTGTTTGTCTCTGCCAACCTCCAGAGTGGCTGAAGAATGTAGAAACATTTGGATCCAAATACCTTGAAGGCTTTATGAAGTTCAGATCCAGCTATGAGCCTGGCAAGTGCCAACTAATGGAAGCTCTCACGCTAGCTAAGATTTATGGTTGATTTTGTCCATTATCTCTGACAATGTCCAAGGGCCAG
Source organism: Bucco capensis (assembly GCA_013396975.1). NCBI lineage: Eukaryota > Metazoa > Chordata > Aves > Piciformes > Bucconidae > Bucco > Bucco capensis. The sequence goes on from VWZO01012734.1 coordinate 30,540, forward strand.
TGCTTCATGGGGACCTCTCAAAACACAACAGCAGCAGCAGATCAATGCTTCTGTAGGAAAAGTGGCTTCCCAACCTCTGATATTTGGCTTATTCCCTAAAGCAGGAGTGTTATATTCCTCATGAAATGTGTCAGCCAGTACCTGTGGATTTTCTTTTTTTTCTTTTAAATGGGTGATCTTTTGTGGTTTTGTGCCAGTCCCTTCCAGTATAAGGCAAGATTACAGTGAGTTTCAAGGTTGTTGTATCTGAACTGTGCAAGGAGAAAATATTACAAAATTTGGAAGTGCTAGGGTCCATTTACAAATAAAACTCCTTTGCATTTATGAATTACATGGAAAACATAGCACTGTGCAACACATTCAGTGAAGGCTGAGGCTTTTGTAATACAAGTTTTTCTCTGGCCTTCTAATAGAATGACATGAATTCGCCAAGACTTGTATTGATATCTTTAGTTCCATTTTGTTACTGAACCCTAAGTTAAGCTCAAATAATTGGTAGAATAAAAGATTATCAGGAACATGAGAGTTAAATGATTTCTAACATGGATATGAATGAGTGTGGATATGAATGAAGCAGCAGAGCAGCATTTTTGAGGTGACTGGTTCCAAAGCTGGTATAAGCATGCTGTTAATTAACATTTTTGAAGCACTTTGAAAATGTAAATTACTCCAGGAATGTTAAGTATCATTATTATGGCAGTCTTGAAAGTAATAACTTAATCTACAAAATTGAGTCCATTTTCCAGAATTACAAGTGGAATCATGATATGGCTGCTAAAGTAATAAACTGCAATTCAGGACAACGGGTTCAGCTCTTTGGGCTTTTTAGTGGGGTCTGTCTGAGGTCAGCCAGTGGCTGCTTAATGACAAATGACCTGGAAGGATAAGGAAGATGAGGACAGATCATTCATGGAGAGTCATCAAGTTGCTCAGTGAATTAACACAGGCAAATGTTATGTAAAGTGTTACTTCTGAAAACAGGTATTTAAATACAGAGAATTGAGAGGGTGGCCTATTTCTGAGAAGCAGGAAGTCTGAAAAGTGTAGGGCCACTGACTGGTCAGCTGAACCAGAGCAATTGGGATTTAATCTGAGCACTCTACAGCACTCCTATAGATCATATCTGCTCTTATGAGTGCAATAGGGGTTTGAGTGCTTCCCCAGCAGCAAAGATCCAGCCTCGGGGAGCTCCTTGCTGCTAACTGAACACAGGCAAATGCTGTCTGTAGGGGAGCAGACACAGAAATTTGGAGTAGTAGTAAGGTGATTACATTTGCTCTGAAATTAGCACTGATGATTAGCACTCTTGTAAAATACCTGAGTTGGTTTCTGATACCTATAATCAAAATAGACAGTGGGGGAGGGGAACATATCCAATGTTAAGTCAGAGAATAGCATGAGAATGGCCAGAGAACATGAATTAATGAAAGGGTCCAGGAATATGATTAAAGAAAGAGTGATTTGATCTGTTGGGTATCTAGATGGAGAACAGCTCTATAATGTGCAGCAAGATCCAGTGATTGGAAATTAAAGGTGGGCACATTCTGAACAGGAAAAAAAAATGAAGTTTAACTGTGGAACTAATTAGCCATGGGAACAGTCTCTGATACTGAGGATTATGGTGAATTTCCCATCACTAGAAATGTTAAATTCAAGACTGAAGGCTTTCCCATTTCAGCTTTCATAGAAATTGATTCAGGACTGTGTCTTGATCTGTGTTGTGTAGAATACCAAGAGATAACCCTCAGGGCAATCCCCAGCATTACAGACTGAAGGAACGAAGAGACTGAGAGCAGCTCTGCAGAGAAGGACTTGGGGATACTGGGGGGTGAAAAGCTGGACATGAGCCAACCGTGTGTGCTCACAGCCCAGGAAGCCAACTACTATCTTGGGCTGCATCTAAAGAATTGTGGCCATCAGGTCAAGGGATGTGATTCTGCCCCTCTACTCTGCTCTAGTGAGACCCCACCCACAGTGCAGTGCCCAGCTCTGGAGTGCTCAGCACAAGAAAGACCTGGACCTGTTGGAATGTCTACAGAGGAGGCCCACAAAAATAATCAGAGGAGTGGAACACTCAAGAAGAAAGGCTGAGTAGGGATTGTTCAGCCTGCAGAAAAGAAGGCTCCAGGGAGACCTTATTGCAACCTTCCAGTACTTACAGGGAGTCTATAAGAAAGATGGGGACAACCTTCTTATTAAGGCTCATTATGACAGGACAAGGGGTAATGGTTTTAAACTAAAGGAAGGGAGATTTAAACTAGATCTAAGGAAGAAATTTTTCACAATGCAGGTGGTGAAGCACTGGTAGAGGTTGCTCAGAGAGGTGGTGGATGCCCCATCCCTGGAAATGTTTCAGGTCAAGTTGGACAGAGCTTGAGCAACCTGATCTAGTTAAAGATGTCCCTGCTGACTGCAGAGGGGGTTGGACTAGGTGACCTTTAAAGGGCCCTTCCAATTCTAACCATTCTATGATTCTATGAAAAAAATAGTGGCCTTATTTATTCATTCACGGTGTGACTTTGTGCAGGTTTAATGGAGATGTTGGAATTCTAACTACTCTCAATGTAGTCCCAGCTCTAGGGGTGTTCAAAGGCAAAATTATGACTAAATTTGCTAGGGTCAATTTTTCTCCTATGATTACTTTTAAGAGTGTTAAATACTCCAAAGTCTATTCATTTCAACTGGAGTTTGCTAAGCAGCTATGAAACTACAGCAGTCAGCTGGGAAAGTGAGTGTCTGAAGAACTGGAGGGCCAGAAGAGCTGTGTTTTCAAATTTTGCCTTTTCCTTGCTCTGAGGATGAGACTAGTTTCCTGAGAAACAGGATTTAATATTGACCATTTTCTCCAAGGATGTTTATGTGACCTAAAGAGCATTTGAAACAAGTCTTATTGAAAGGTGTGTGCAGTTAAAGCTGTCCCTCCCCAGTGCTGTTGGGTGTCTGACGCTCGCTGTGCTACTTGACACAGAGCAGCTGAGCTGACCTACTGTCTGGCCAGAGAACACCAGGTCTGTCCTGAAAAAACAACAACAACAAAACAACCCAAAATCCAGACATCAGGATTTGGTCTGTGATATCTCTATCTGAAACATTTCAAACTCTCTCTTATAAAACCCCAAGGAGAGGCTGTGTTGGTTATGCGTTCAAGCACTGCTCCAAGCTGGGCAGAGCAGAACTCTGAACAGACAAGTGGTGCAGGAGGAAATTTGAACATCATGTATCCCTGGTTTTTGTTGGTTTGGGGGTTTGTAGGTTTGTTGTTGTTGTTTGAGGGCTTGGGGGGGAGAACTTTTGTTTGTTTTGTTTAAATGGTAAGCTGCACTTCTACCAGTTCAATTGAAACAGTTTAGTTTGAGTGAGTTGGTGCATTCCCATATTGGCACTTTTACCTAAACAGCTCGTGGTAGCAGCAGAATGGTCCCCTGCCAAGGAGGACCCTTTAAGGTGTGCTGCCTCTCACAGGGATGGGGATGGTTTGAGGCAGGTCAGCTGGGCAGGGATGGGAAAGTTGTTCCTTGCACTAGTGTGCGTGTTCCACATTGCAGAGTGAGAGAATAAAGGGGATTTGTTTTACTGAGTTTTCCTTGGTTTGCCTGAACCCATGTCTGCCATCAGGATATCTGCTAAGTAAGAGATGTCGTTACTGCTCTCTGGTGGGGCTCAGCAGACAAAGAAATAGTTGTCACCAGAAGATGATGGTATCAAAACGAGACCCCCGTGCACAAAATGCGTGGTTTTGCATACGAACTGCCTAAGCCGTTATTAATGGATACATCTTGCATATATGGGGAACCTAAGTCACTCCAAATGAGCAAGCATTAAAGTTTGACCTATCCAAAGTCACACATTGAAGCAGGGAGCAAAAGCCAAGAATAGATTCAGGGTCCTGAACTTTCCCAACCTCTAGCATGGGAGCCAGATTTCATCTCTCACTTGTAATTATGGTCAAAGCCTGGGCTGGAAATGAGAAGCACTGATTTCTGTTTTTACTCTGCAGTAGGTTTACTGTATGACCTTGGAGGAAAACGTGTCCTTCTGTGTCTCAGTTTACCTCCCCATTAATGGAGATAATTGTACTAGTATGCAGTAAGCTTTAATGGACTTTGTTCCTGCACCTATTGAAGTTAATGGCTCTCCTTGCAATGGGAAGAAGACCAAATGCACCATTTGTGGAGTGTCTGCAGAAGTGAGACAGACATTGTTTTAACATATGGGCCTAGACAATAGCCACATATGCTTGAGAGTCATTTGCTTACGTGGATAGTGAGGGATAGCAATTCAGTCTCGAGAACATCAGCTGCCTCCACATTCCTTGCACTGCTGCTGTGTGCATACATGGTCTCACATGGCTCAAGTACTGCTGCAGCACTAGGAAAATTAAGGGGGGGGGGGGGGTGTAAGAAATCCAAGACCCAAATCTGACAATAGTTTACTGCGCCAGGGTAGTGCCATGGTTGTAGTAAACAAAGAAAATGTGTGGAGAGCTCCCGGCTGAGCAGGGCTCTGCCTTGTGCCTTATTTTCCTCACTGGGAAAAATCAGCCCATGCATTCCTCCAAACTAGCTGTTCTTCAAGTATACAAAAATGGGACAGCTACTTGCAAAGATAAAGCTGACATTGACTCACTGTTATTCATAATGCTGAGCTAGAAAAGTTAGTAGTGCCAGCACAATGGAAATGAGTGCAGCATCACTTGTTGCTCTGCATTCTCTCTTGTGCATTGCAGTGGTCTGGGTTGCTCTTCCAACAATCTAAGCTAATACTGTAAAGCATATCTGATGTGTTTCCTGGTTACTGATGTCACCACCTGAAGTATTTCTAGCACGTTGAATAACGTTTCTCTGCTCCTCTGTTACATGAGGTCTAAGCACTACTATCAGTTTATACCTTCTGTGATGATTCTTTATTTCCTAGGCCAAGGGGAAATAAATCACCATTTGATCTGCTGACCAAACAAAACTGTTCAAGTAAATTATCCCACAAAGATGCTTTCTGTGGATTTTACTTAAAAGTTTTTCAGAACCTGATTAAGAAGTCCCTATTTTGATGTATCTAGGCTGCTCAGATTTCAGTATGTTAGTATTCCTTCACTATCGGCACTAGGGATCCATGGAGCAGTCATTTACTGGTGAATACTTGGTTTCCAGAGGCAGCATGGTCTGTGGTTGCCTGATGGAGACATGCAGCTACATCCAAACCTGCTTTACTACTCTAGTTTGTCAGTAACTGCAGTAGATTCATTTGAGATGTGCCAGGTGAACAACTGCATCCTAAAGACAGCTTGTATCCCCAAAAGATTATGTCTCGGAGAAGACAAGGGAGATTTAAGTCAGATCACAGTTGCAATGCTCTCCATTCCTCCTATCTAGAAGGAAGGACAGGAAGAGTTGGAAGCTACTGTGCTGCT
>VWZO01012741.1:193-14630 GCA_013396975.1 Bucco capensis
TTGGGGGGCATCATTTAGTGGGGTGATAGGGCTAGGAAAAAGGCTGGACTCGATGATCTTCAAGGTCTCTTCCAGCTGTAACTCTTCTATGATTCTATGATTGTACAAGGATCATGCCAATTAGTTTATTAAAAATAAAAATTGCTTTCAGTTTTATGGTGGGAATAACATTTCAGTGAAAATCATTTTCTCATCTTTCCCTCCAACAATTAAATGGATGCAAAATTCTGGGATCTATCCCCAAGGGAAGGCACAGTGCATTTAACCCAGAAACTTATTCTGTAATACATTTTTCTAGCCAATGGAAAGAAACTTTAAAGAGGTGCATTTATGCTGAGGAATGTGTGCTTGCCTCAGCTCCTGGTCTTGTTTAGTGTTAATCTGGAGACAAGTATCTCTTTCATGAAAGGTCCTTAGAGATAGTGAACACCCTGTGTCCACATGTTTGTGCTTGCCTGTTTGGAAAGATAGGTAGAAAACATGAAGCCTGAAGCTTAGTAAATGCAAGCTACTTTTGGACAAAGAGAATTCTTCATCTACTCCCTCAAAAAGTTCATATTGCTTTCTTACGTGGATAGGCCATTAAAATATTCATTAAATCTGACTGAGGTGTTTGGGCTCTCAAAAATGTCAGTTGTACTTTTGTACTTTTATTGATGTTGATGTTGCAAAGAGAGGAGGAAGAAGAGAGAAATCAATATCCAAGTAACGTAACTCAGAACATAGCTTATGCTCAAAGGGGATACCAGCAGTGAACTTGCTCATGTGAAATATGCTCCTCTTCTTCCTCCTACCTAGGTAAGTAACTACTGGTGTTCAGAGTAATTACAGTACCTCTTCACACTTCTGTAGGCTTGCCATCAAATAGATTCCAAGTATTTTTAGAAGCAGATAGAAGAGGAGTAACACTAGCCAGGAAAGGAGAAGGAGGAAAAGACCACAGCCACCAGCAAAAGACAGTATTGAAGCTGTAGGAAGACGTATTGAGAGGTCATGAGCAAACCAGTATATTGCAGTTTCTCAGAAAGGCATAGAAAGAAGAAATTACAAAGTTGTGGGTATATCATAGCCAAGTTTGGTGGTTGGACAGGGATCATATGAGAAAAAATGCAATGGATATGAATGTCTACTCCTCTGTCAGATACCTGATGTTGTAAGATGTGACTACACTTGTGGGATTTACCAGATTGAGGACTATAAATAATAGGCAGTCTAACGCAGATGGTAAATGAGTTAGTCCTTCAAGTTATGCTTCTTGCTTTTTCTTTGTGTCTCAGAATTTCTGTACTGCCTTGAAAGAATGATGAAAACCTGTTTTTTTAAGTGAAGATGTGAAAGTTAACTCCATTTGGAGGAGGTTTTGGGCAGGTTATATGACTTAGCTATTGTCATGTTTTTATGGATATCTCTAGTTTTCTTTTTACTTGGCTGTTTCTCGTTGTGATGAAAACTGTTCACTATCTGCTTTCAGCAAGGAAGGTTTTGTACTTCTACAAAGGTAGGTATATAAAGCACAAGCCTACAACTGCCTGTTTATTAGACACTGAAATTTACTGGCTTGATATGCCAGAAATGCCTCCTCTACTGCTTTCGTTTATGCTACCTTTTTTTTTTGAAAACAGTAACCAATCCTACACTCACATGTTCCCCCCTAACATTGACATCATCTATCAGAGACACTTTACAAGGACTTCTCTACACAACTGAGGAATACTACTTTGTTAATATTGTAACAGCAGTACTCTAATTTCTTCCCTTGTTACCACTTTTTTATAAGTGATTTCCTTTCCCCCGGTGTCTGTTAGTCCAGAAAACTTATGGCTCATTATTTTATTATATGATATTTTAAGATAGCACTCACCTCTCTAAACCCTTTCCTGCTCACTGCCCTAGTATACAACAACCTATGCAGACACATCCCTACACTTACACTATGAGCTGTTTAAAAAAAAACAACCAAAAAAAGAAAATTGCTCCGATAGCTGGGAAACTGAGGCACAGCTTGAGTTTATTTGGAAATTTCAAGAACTATACAGGTAACCAGGATAGGAGTTCTTGGATTTCCTGTGGGTAGCTGTTGGCCATACCAAATGTCCAGAGTACAGCATCACCCAGCCTGGGGAACTGGATGCAAACCTTCCAAACTACAGCCCAATACTTTTCTCTCCAAGGATTTTATTATCATCAGTCATGTAGCACTATACATTTTTCTGAAAGCCTTGGCCCTTGAGGGTACAGGATTTTGCTAGACTCTCAGCTTCCCTAGTTCTTCTGGATGCTGAAAGAAATACGAAATATGAAAACCTCAATGGTGTCAGTTTAACAAACCACATGAACATGAACAAAAATTTACTTTTTGTAAGCTGGTCTGGTAACTTTTGGAGCCCCAGCGCTCACTTTCTGGTGCTGTATGGTTGGCAGTACCATGAACTGCAAGACCATCCATTCCCTGACCCCTTCTACATGATTCTTGAGAACAGATGTTATTTTTTTTGTTTCAGGCAGATTAAAGAACAAAAGGAAAATATGCACTCTCCTATATCTTCTTGTGTAACAGCTTTTTGAAAGTACGCCCCTTACACCATTTTCATGAAGGTCTTTCCTTGGAAAGGGCATCCACAGCATGTTTATGCCTCCTGTTGCTTGCCCTAGCCACTACAACGTTTCTTCATACTTATTATGGTATGGACTGAAGCATAACAGGGTTTCTGCCATAAACAGCATGAAGTTTCTGCTCTGTTTATGCTAGCAGAGTCACATTAACCTTCAATCCTCCCAAATCTTTCTTGAAACAATGTGAAACCATTTTTACATTCTTCCCTGTTGCTTGATGCTGGTTAATATCATAAACAAATTTTGCACAACTTGAGAAGCAATTAGAGCATCTTGGCTCAGAGAGTGAACTAAGGGTGCTGTCTCCACTTGCCTATACCTTTTCTAGCACTTAAAAACAGTGAATCTGAGAGGGGTGAGAGACTTCTGGGGTGAAGTGGGCACACATCTTGTTTCAGGGAGAGCCACAGATTTCCCAGATGCCATCCTGGGTGATGTCCCTCTCCAGCCTGGTAGCACTTCATGAGGTGAAGAGATACAAACCCTCCAAGTGCCCCTCTGCTGCAGAGTCTGACCTCATTAGAGGCTCACAGCTGTGAAAGACATAGGAAGCAATTAAAGCACACTGTAATAGACACAAAAGCTGATGAGCCTCTGAAAGGCTCAGGTCTGCGAAAGAGATAAAACCTGTTATAACACACCACTCAGAGGTTTTGTGCAAGTCTATCCTCCTGGATCCATTTGGGGTTATTTATTTACTTAAAGTTCGTTTGAAAACTGGAAGTTTCAGGCTACTTACCCGATTAACCTTAGCACCTGTTCAGCTGGAAACGCTTGGGAGCAGTGTGAACAAGCTGTGGCAAGACTTTTGCCCTCCCCGTTTTTAAAGTGAAGGGAGCAGATAAAATATATTCCTGACACAAATGTTATTCCAGCCTACTTACAGGTCTGTGGTCCTGGGGTTTGTTCCTGATAATGATTTAAGTGGAAGCTGGTGCTAGCATGACTGCTACAGCAGGGACAATCATGATATCTAAATCAGTAGACTGTAGTGAATGGCTGTTGTCTTAACTTTTGCCTGCTTCTTTTCTATTGCCTGATGGATATTGGCTCTCAGTTTTCCTCTTCAGAGGCCTACAGTCTGCACCAAATGTTTCACATTACTCAGTGTGAAAAACCTCCTATTCTTTCAGATTTTTTACAAGTTCGTACATCCGTGGAAACCTGATATTTCATATTTCATTCTGCTTTGTGAATGTCATTGTGAGAGATGCTGGTTCACATGCAACAGACCTCTTCTCTCTTTGATCAGCTTGACCGCAACTAATTGTAAATGGAGAACAAATGAAAGAAATATTTATAAATTTCATGGGAATTCAGTCAGGGTCTAAGTCTTTCCTAATACCTCCAATTCACAGTAAATGTTTATTGAATACTTTTAGTCTACTGTGTACTTCAATATTTATATACTGTTAGGTTTCAGCTTGTTCTGTGTAGAACCAGTGAAAGACTTCTCTTGCATCTGTCTTTCTTCCTTCCTTTCTTGTCTTCCCCCCCTCCCCAAATGCCCTCCTTTCTTTTGTCTTTACCTTTTAAAACAGGCTGCTGGAGGAGGAGAGGAACATCACAGTTGTTGGGTTCCAGAGCCTACAGCTGTAAGAAGGGTAAGAATGGGAAAAAAAAGACCGTAAAATTTAAAACAAATTTTGAGGCACAAAGCTGAGTTGGGAAAAATCAAATGAATACATTAAAGATTTGTCCAAAATAAAGTCATAAATGCCTTGAGCCAAGTGAAACAGCTGCTAGGTCACGCAGGCTAAATCAGAAAAGGCAACACAACAAAAAATTCAATATTATGAAGCTAATAAGAAGTTGCCAGAATAAAACTCTCAAGCATTCCTGGTTTAATATTTTAGTCTCTCATTCTTCTTATGCAGTTGTGTTATTACAAATTTTCCTGACTTTAGCATGGGTTGCTTTTACAGTGGGAAACTTGACGCATCCAAAAACTTTTGGGGAGTACACTGTGTGTCCAATTCTATAGATATTTGGCAATAACAAGGATATCACAGAGTAGAAGCAATCCCCTTTGATCAGGAACTGGGAAATGTACAGCTCGCAGAGCCTCCTGTGTTATTTGTCACAGAAGCCGTGGATGTTGCTAGTTGTATTTGTGTGTGCTGCCGCCAGGCCTGCACCATGGCTGCTAGCAGGGAACAGGACAGGTGCTGTGCTGCTGCGAATCGGCACTTCTCCACTGAGGCTAATGGAAGCCCTGGAGTGAAACGTGAGATGCTTCAAGCAGAAATAAGAGCAAAGCAAATCATTTCAGCTTCTCATGAACGCCCATGTCTTCTACTTGTCCATCTACAGCTTCTTTAACTGTTTCATTCATACAGAAAACAGGGATGCGGCAGAAAAGCCTGGGAGGATGGGGTTAGGAAGTGGGTGTGCAAGTGTGAAGTTTGACACTGGTATGAGGCACGAAGCAGGGATAACTTTTGTGGCAAGTGTAGGGAGGTAAGGATATAATTTGCCCCTTTTAAATATGACAAGAAAAAAAAGAAAAAAAAGTCCCTCAGACAAAATGCAAGGCTCAGAATTCATACCACTATCTCACTTTGTTCCTGGAATGCATTCTTTCCCCTCTCCTACAGGTTTTTTATATTTACTTGTTTGTTTGTTTGTTTGTTTATATTTATCATCTGTAATCTCACAGGGACCAGGAAAATGTCTTTAGGGAGTGCTTAACACTTGTGGGGAGATGGTGAAGCTTGGAGCTTGTACAGCAGTAAAACCTTCTACTTAAAATAACCAAAGAGGCAATGGACTTCTGATAGAAAAATTCTTTAAGGTTGTTCCTTTCCAGTACCCCTATATAGAGAAGGAAAATGGTAAGAACTTGGGAGAAGATAAAACTCACATAATATGATACTGAATTTTCCTTGAATTTAAAGCCTTTAAACATTTTTTCCCTCTTTGAGAAGACAGTAATATTGTAAAAGCAGCTTTATGCTCCGATATGCAATCCAGTATGCTAGGTTTGCCTAATTCCTGAGTCTTTAGCAATGAATACACACTTCTGGCAGCCAAAGAGCACACGAATTGTTAATCGGTATTAAATTAAATCACAGAGCAGAGAAGGGTGATGATTATGATCAGGGCTTTAAGTATTATTTACCTTCCTACAAAGAGCTTGTCTGGTCCTTCAAAAGGGTATATAAAACACTTACTTAGCATGTAACTTGAGCTATGAAAATTGTATTATAGTTAAGTGTTCTTAAAGACACAGGCTTTTTATCACAATTAGGAGAATAGGGAAGGTGGGGGAGGAAAATGGAAATTGCTTAGGTAGCATACTACTTTCAGGTCACTTACTGCCGGCATGGCATTGTAATGCAAAGGCATGCAGAAGCTCCACCAGCATCAAGCTGGCAAAACCAACTTAGGCAATGCTCAGCAGGCATCCTGCTGGGCCACTGCCTCAAAGTCACTCACCCATCTGCCGCAACATGCACCCCTCCTCTGCTTACTTAGTGGTCTGGGTTATACAGCTTTAACAGCTCTGTTCTTATCTGATGGGAGATGATATGTAGATCTACAGGGGAAGAAAGGAAAGAATGTTTTCTATAAGACAGACACTTTTGTCCTTCTTGCATTATTATCACAACTTTTTCCTGAACCACTTTATTAACTGGCTTAGAAAAACAGGTACACATAGGTAACTTGTAGATTTTACTTGACAGCACTTTCCCCACCTTGTCTTCTAGATGTAAAGGCAGGGAAAAATCTCTCAGTACTGATGTGAAAGCAGGGAAGAAACACGAACTCAGGAGAAACCGAAATAATTACTTGAATGATACCCATATTCCCTCAGATGCTCATGCTGGTCTAAGTAAATTAATTTTAAATATTTTCTGAATAGGTTAGGAGTGTGTGGATGCGAAATTAGCTCATGCCTCATTAGAGGGATGGTACACTCAGCTTACAGAGGGCCAACTGCTTAAGCCATCCGCACTTGATTGTTTGAAAGTGTTTCTCTGTTTCCTTTGGGGCTGCACAGCACTTCCAGAGCACAATTTAACTATTATGAATTCCTTAGACTTAAAAACTTTTAGAACAGCTTGTTCAAGAAAAAATGTTCTGATATTTCTGCAAAGAAAAACCCATCCAACTTCAAAATTGTGTGATGGGGATCACATAGCAGGCAGCATCTGAAATGAGCAGATCCCCAGGCAGCCACATATTTTGTGCAGAAAATTTGTTCAGAATTGATCCATACTGATGGAGGTTTGAACTTCTGTGGCACGTGGAAGACAAGTCACTTCTTTCTTCCCATGTGTTTTTTAAATACAATTTTTTTCTAACCTGCAACAAAACTCAATAGTGGTAACACAGTGCAAATGTAGTAACTTCTCAAGGGTATATGATGACTTGATCAGGAATGAAAAGTATTATAGAATTGTTATTTAGCAGTGGATAAAACAAAAATCTTATTCTCCTTCCAGGTCTGAAATTATATTCTGCATATTCTTTATCCTTCTCCAGATTTGATGCTCATTTTTCCAACAAAACCTTATCTGTCTTTTGGTCCAGTGAAAATCTTTCTTCATGTTGAACAACACAGGGTGAGCTGGACCTCATTCAGCAACACATCATCTATAAGTGACAGAAATAGCTGTATTAAGCTGAAATCTAGCAACTGACAACTGACAGATTGGCATGAACAAAACAGCACCCAAATTTTTTTCTAGACAGGCAGTTTACGGAATTCTCTCAGCCTGCTTGACCACAAGTTTCTATAACAAACACAATAGCTGGCATGCACTTGATATTGAGTAAGAGCCATTTTCTGTAGATATTCTCAATTAATTTCTGTATGTTGGCAGAAACAGATGGAACTAGATTTTCTTTCAATTGCTATGAATCTAGGATAACAACTCTTAAATCTGCCTTAGAGTGGAAAGGTACAATACGAACATGCAAACACAAGGCAAGAGCCTGAATACTAAAATGTAGAAATATAACTTAACATACAGAGTAACTAAAACTGGTTCATGGTTTATTGATTAGGCTGCATCATATGAAGTGATCTTGGGAAGGTTTAAATAATTTATGTAGAATGAGAAATTAGGTAGGGGTAGAGCTGCACGGCCCTAACATCTCACTGCTAAGACTTTCAAATGAAAACTATTAGTTAAGTCTGTGGGGCTTTAATATTAAAAAAAAAGTTATTTTCTTTTCCAAGAAAGCTCTTTTATGGAAATTGCAAAATCTGCTCCCATTCCTTTGGTTCTAATCCCAACATGTTCTTTTGAGATCACATTATTGAAAGCATCCACAAATTAGAAAATGTGTTTTGAGGGTTTTTTCGTTTATTTTGTTTTGTTTTGTTTTGTTTTCTGGGTTCTTGGCTCTCTGGCTCAGACTTTCAGAAGAGAGCTATGTAAACTTAAGCCTAAGAGCCTTATTTATTGGAATGGGAATTTAAACAGAAAATAAAGGGGTTTATATCCAATTGATTAGCCAAAATGTTACCAAACTGAAGCTTAAGGGACTAGAAAACACAGCAAGGGAACCTGGGATGATTATCAGTTTTAGCTACAAAAGACTTAGCACAGAAACTGGAAAATTATATTATTTTGAGATTACGTGAAAGCAGTTAGGAAAGAGATGTTGAGTGTTCAAGGCCCTGATCCAGCAAACTATTTTGTACCTGCTTAAGAATCACAAAAAATGTCTACTGAATGCATCAAGGGGTTGAAGAGATGTGCTTTCAGGTCTAGCTCCTGTCTTCCCTCTTATTGTTGTCTTATTGTTTTAAGTAACAATTTGGAAGATTTATTTATCAACTGATTTTTTTAAAAAAAGCAAGCAAGTACATATGTATCCATACCTGCTGAATTTTTCCAATTTACCATGGTCATTTATGAAAATGGATTCTTTGTTTATACAGAGAATGATTCAGACCTATTTAAAAAATAATTAATATATAGTGGTAGTGGAGGTTTTTCTACCTCTTATGATTTAAAAAAGTGAAAAAACAAAGACATTTCTTGCATGTGGAAGAATTTTATGTATGGTAAGTAAAATGTTATGGTCATTTATTAAGCAGAAAAGAGGGAGAAGGAAGGCAGCAGGGATTTGGCACAAGCATTTGCAGCTACATTTCAGTAATGATAGACCAAAGCCACACAATTCAGAACCAGAATTAGGGCAGAAAGTCTTTAGACGGGTTTTGTCTCTGTCTTCTATAGCAGTGATAGCCAGAAACATAATTTGGGTCCGGATGACTAAATACAAGATCTTAAAATTCTGCAAGGTTTGAGGCTGTTCTTATCTTGGCCCTAAGCAGTTCTCTAAGTGTAACAGTTGTACATTTCTTTGCTGTAATTTCTGCCCCAATAAGGTAAAGAATTTGGTTTGAATTGAAGCAATTTTTTTTCTCCAGAGTAAAGTGAAACTTCTTTTAAAAATCAGTTACAAACTGGAAACCATCAGATTTCACCAGCTGTTGGAGCTTGTCACATATATAGAATCTGCTGCTCCTGGGACTTCAGGTTGGTTGGATTACTTAGTTGCTGCCAGGTAACTGTATTTTTTATCTCCCAGTCTCTTTCTAATCACAGACCTGGTTTTATGCACTGTTTATTTATTGACTACTTCGGTTGCCCGGTAGCTGACAGACGTACCGTTGACTGTATGGTATGTGATTCTTGAAATAATAGGAGCCGATGTACTTACCCTAGCAATCAGAGCACTGAGATGTGATGAAATTTGTAGTTACATTAAACAAGCTTTTAGACTAATACTAAGAGACATATAATACTGTAACTAAAGATACTTTCCAGATGAAGAAAATAACTTAGTCTTACTCCTATAAATAAAGAAAACATCAATAACATTGATGAAAGCAAAGTTTGTTGTTTCTAACCTTTTTGCGTTAGAAATTCCTAATAACCCTTAACACTGTTTCATCCCCTTTTAGAATTCTGCAGTGCTTTGGTTTTGTAAGAATATAACCTTGTCCATTAGAGTAAAGTCTGTCTTGGGACCAACAGCTCCTGCTCCTTGTGAAGTGCTGTCATGCAAATGCCTTCACATTAACAGAGTGTGCTACATATGCTGGGGCATTCTTGAGTGAAGATCAGGGAAGCAAGAAATTTTGCTGAACGGCAGAATAAACATTATGAATATCTTGGCTTGGATTTCATGGTTGGAGAAAATCAAAATTGCTTTTAGGTACTTCATGTTTTCACTCAACCTGTTCTGTCTGCTACTAAACAGGGTAATTTCTAATTTGACAAATTTCTTATTTGACAAATTTCTTACAGTGTGAGATCTCTGTTTCAGGAAGCATTCTTATTTAAGGAATATTCCTATTCAATAGGATTGCAGTTTGTGATTTGACATTTATGCTTCTGCCTAAATCCTGTTCAAGCTGGTGGGATTGGGGTACATGCTTTAAGTTAAGAAGCCTTTTTTGACTATTATTATTTTTCAAAACTTGTTCTGAGAAAGAAAATCCTACCCCTCCAAGAGCAACCTACATGTATTTTTCCCTTGGAGACTTACATGTCAGTCTGAGACACGATGAATCACAATTTTACAGATGCATGGCTAGTGCTGGAATCCTTAAACTGATAGTATTTCTAAGTAATTTTTCTTTCAGAAATGCTGCAAACTTGAATTGTTCAATTTTAACTTCTTAACTTCAAAGCTGATGTTAAAGACCCTTACATTTAATGGAAAGCTGATGACTTCTTCAATAATTACTGCTTTTTGAATTTTTAAATCAAGATTCTATAAAATATAATAGTATGATTGTAAATAATTGAAGATTGACTCATTAGGGTCCTGTACTTTCATATTTTCATGTAGCAAAAGAATAAAGAAAGATAATAACGAAATGTAAGAGCTAAAACCAGTTTTAAGGGAGTGGAGACTATCAGTTTTAATTTAAAATTCTTGGTGACTTTTCAGTTCTATAGTGTGTAAGGAAAGTTGCATTTGAACATACATGGTCTTTCTTGAAAGTTTGTGTTTTCAATGTCTGCTTATCACCAAATTCAGTAACTGCATGTTTAAAAACACACCTTCTTATTCATGAGCGAGGAGATCACTTGCTTTTGTGGCTGCAGATAAAGAAGTGAACAAAAATAGGTTTCTAAAACTGAAATTACATCTAGAGATGCTGCTGGTTTATCTCACTATTTAAGAAACCACACGGAGAAGGTAACTCTTGGAGACAACAATAGTTTAAAGCTCTTAGCTGATTTCCGTAGGTATGCAAATCTATCTAAAAGCCATCAGAGCTTTATCAGCCTCATTGATAATACATTTTGTTGGCCCTTCTGACAAGAAGCAATCTGTAAATTGATGACTAAGTGAAAGACAGTAAATATGGGAAAGGGTGCCTACTATTACAGTAGTCTGGTGTGAAGTCTGGTGGTAAAATATTGTATTGCAGCTATGTTTATACAACTAAGCATAAACGTGTTCCTGAAGGATGCAAAAAATTTAATGCATTATTTTTCTTGAAAGCCAGAGTTACTTCATTGCTTTTGCATCAAGGGTTAAATCATTAGTATTTGTTTAGGTCATAGTCCATGGCCTTCATTTAACAGTCTGTGTTTCCTTCTTGACAACTGTTAGATNCTTGTCTTTTGGACTCTTTAGTACCTGACAACCTGGCTGCCAGGGTTTCTCAGCCAGATCAGGTGGTCTCATAGAGCACATTGCCCCTCAGCACAACTTGTTCTGGAAAGACAGCTACAGCAACACTCTTGCTGGAGTTGTAAGCCATGTCACATGTGTAGTTGGCCTGAATCCTCCTTCAGAAAGCTCCTTCCCTATTACTGCCACCCTTATTTATGCCCTGTACTTTCTGCTTTTGCTGTTTGATCCCTTAAAAGAAAAACAGCCACCTGTCAGCTACTGACCAAAGATCCCTAGCATGTGTGAGCCAGCAGGGCCAAGTTCACCAGCAGAGTACCCAAAATGCAAAATCAGATAGTACTTTCCAGCACCAGGCATGTGCTGAATTTTGTCACCTGTATAACAAGATTATAGGGCTTTTAATTACTGTTATTTAAGGTGCGTCCACACAGTTGCAGACAGCTGCAGTAAACAGCTGCTTGGACCTGGGGCTTTAAGGTCAGGCTTCAGACTCTCAGCTGCCCTCACCCCTTGAGTGTTGGTTTTGCCAGAGCTATGGAAAACTCATGGCAGATCACTGTTTTCCTGATCAAGAGAAGGATATAATGGTACTGTCTAGGCTGCCAGAGCTCACTCTAGTGCAGCTACATTAGCAGTTCTTTTCCTCAGCCCTTCTGTGTAATATATATATGTGTTAACACTACAGGTAAGAAGCCTTATATGTGTGTCCCTTTTACACCACTTTAGGATTTAAAAGTACTTTATTTGTTTTTCAGACAATGAACTTAAACTGCAAAATGGTGATTAATTGACTTACGGAGTTACTTTTGAAGCAGGCAAGATTTATTCAAATTTGTGAACATCGATGTTTGTGGATATAGGTAGTCCAGAGACAAAACCTGGATTTTGCTTTTATTTGAAATTATTTGCACTGGAGGTATGAAAAAATTCCTTTTGAAAGCAATTCTGCTGATGCACTTAAAATGCAGACAAATATGAAAGTCATTATGCAGTCAGAAGCCGTGGTCATGTAGAATCTAGATCTAGTAATGATCTAGATTCTATCACAAGCTAGAATCTGCTACTGGGTTTTTCTTCATGGATCAGAAGAACTACTACTAAACAACTGTTGGAGTACATTTACTCTGGATAACTCCTTGTGTAAGATCCAAAATAGAGTGAATTTTCTGCCTGTCTGGACTTACATGGCCCAGCAGGCCAGTGTACTTAAGGCACACAAGTTTCTGAAGTAAACATCGCTCAGTGGAGTGATATGGCCATGTCTGAATCTTTGATTTTCTAGGCCAAAATAGCCCATCAATCCTTTACATGAATCAGTTGTTATTAGTCTTTGACACAGTAGCAAGGTTCAACACTTTGCTTCTGTACCTGTAGTGGGGAGTTTACCCACTCCACCATTCTTCCCTCACTGTCTTCTCCAGAATGAGTTAATTCCAGAAAAATTACTCTTCTCAGAAAGAGAGGCAATTATTCCAGAATAACAAACAGGGTATCCACATGGAAGAAATATTCCAGAAGAGTCCATTTAGATGGAAGTAGTTACAGTGAAATAAATACTCCACAGTGGGCTTGGTTGGATTATCTCACAGGCAAGGCTATAGAAATATGTTTCTCATTTAAAAGAGCTTTCCTAACATAATATTCAATTATGACATGCTTTTGCTTGTAAATGTTGTCCTGTTACTGAGTGGACTGAATATTTTTGGTGGACCTGTTTTATATTACAATGATGAAGCATAAAATAAGTAAATCTTTATTATACGTGCTCATACCTACCTTACATTTCTGCCCATGACACATACTATAGTCTTACAAATTCTGGATTAAGGTTTCATCAGGTAATATGAATGATCTGAACCATGAGATGCCATAGATTATATGGTTTCAAAAGACTGAACGAGCAAATACGTTCTGGGAGCTTCTGCTGGTTCTAACTAGGCTATTCTTTATCCTACTGCATTGATAAATGCCAAGTAAATAAATCCCCCCTCTTTTACACAGGAATAATGATGGAATCATTTATAATAGCCTTATATATTAACATTAGACAGGAACAAGGAAGACAGTTGTCTGCAGAATTACTTGACCTGGAAGCATTACCCTTCAGTCAAACAGGTTAACCAGAAGACCCCAAGCATTTACTTAAACTGGCAGAGAAGAAGTTATGTTTAATCCATGTTGCACTTTTCACATTGGTATGACCAACTGGACATGCCTCCTAAATGCTCCCTAGCACTGTAGCCCATAACACATCACACTTAACAAGGCTCTAACTGCATTTCCACTGTAACAGAACTAAACCACATGGCTTGTAACATGACTTTGACACTTACAGGACTCGTGAGCTTGGACATGGCACAATAGGTAAGCAACATGTGGTAACCACTTATCATGAGAAAACGAGATGAAAAGCCCCATCTTGACACGGCTTGTTAAGTCTAGAAGCTGTAAATGAAATTGTTAGACAAAATTCAAACTGTTATAATTATGTGCATTTTTTAACATCAGGTTATACCACCTCTGCTTTTTCTCTCAAGGTTACACAGAGCAAGGTCAGATGATTTGGTAATGTTTTAGCAACCAATGATAGTTCTATAGGTGATAGCAGAATAAAAAAAGGTGGGATGTAAAATGTATAATGAAGCAGTTTTTCAAGTGGATGCAGGGTTATATCTGTGTAACAAAACAGCTTGATTACTGTAGAGTTTAGCATGCTTTTTTTGGCCAAAATTAATGATCTAGTAAGCAATCATCCTAATTTTAGTTGTTTCTTGCTATTTCATCTCATTTATAACACTTTTAGTATTGCATTGAGTATGATGTTTTACTCTCAGAAAGGTTAACTGAACTGGGACCTGATCCATCAGCTAACTTCACTGCCCAGCAGAAAGGGGGCAGTCCAGAAGGTTTCTGGAATGTGTGGATGATAACTTCCTGATGCAACTGGTGAGAAAGCCTACCAGGGGCAGTGCTCCGCTAGATCTTCTGTTTACAAACAAGGAAGGGCTGGTGGAAGATGTGGTGGTAGGAGGTCATCTGGGGCATAGTGACCATGATATGATAGAATTTTCAATAGTTGGTGTAGCTAGGAGAGCTATCAGCAAGACCTCAACCTTGGACTTCCAGAGGGCTGACTTTGGACTATTGAGGTCACTAATTAGAATCATAGAATGACCAGGTTGAAGGGACCCTAAAGATCATCTAG
>VWZO01012744.1:0-20082 GCA_013396975.1 Bucco capensis
CCAAACTGGTCTTAGAGCTGAGAAATTGGGGAGGGCTTTATCTAAAATATGATTGCACCAAGTGCTCACTTCAGAGCTGCATGCAGCCTCTTCCCTGGTTAGATCACTGACAAAAAGGTCTCATTATCTTCACTCTACATCCAGTCCCTCTCTATCTTCCATTTCCAACGAGGATTTAAAACCTTTCTCCTTTGCCTCTTCCTGCTGGATTATAATTGAGCTTCAAAAGGACTGCAGATCTTGCCTGCCCAGAAAGTTCTCAAAGAATAACATTCAGGTTTTTGCAGAACTTCTCTGATTTTCTCCTCTACATCATCTTCTCAAGCATTTTCCCCAGCTGCACAAAGGCATTGGTGAGATAAAAGAGCCAATGATTTGTTTGTTAAAGTCTTTCTAGTCATGTTGTTTTTCTTCCATGCCCATTCTGCAGGAATAAGCTCTCTTTCTCACTACAATAAATAACACTTCTGTAAATAAGCTCTGTGTCTAATGAAGGAGTGGACTGCATTACACTGTGACACCAGAACACAATTTGTCTTCAGGGAGATCAAAAAAGACAAGAGGGAAGGAATGGCCAATGTTTGCATTTTGAAGTCACTGCAAGAAGGGGAATGTAAATAGTCATGGAAGAATAATATATTGTATCTTCCCCAAACAGCAAGGCGCTTGGAGCTGTAGAAATGAGCTGCTAGACCACCCCAGAGCAAGTAATACATACCATCTTCTGTGCCTTATGTATTCTATCAAGTCCTTACCATGAGGATATATTTACCACACAAAATACTTAGCCACAGAAATGACTGTTCCTATGTTCATTTATTCCCTTTTGCATGTATGGTGGAATAATTACTCATGTACTAAATTTTGTCAACTAGAAAAGAAATGTTCAACTGCACTTATCTACAACCTAAGAAGCAACAGCTAGATATCTTGAATAACTATTGAATTATAGTTAAAGATCTGGAGCTTCTGAATAACAAGTTAAGTTCAAACAAATGCCAGCTCAAAGAAGATAGCATTTGAGAACTTAAGAGGAGCAAAGACAAACAGCACTGGTTTACTTCAGAGGCTTAATGTCTTGTTGAAGGAGAGCTGTGGTGTTTTCTGATATCTGCTGTTACTTTTACAGGAACACACAATTATTGGAGAGAAAATATGTTTAAAAGCCAAGCCCTTCAGATGTAAAATGAAAGTTCAGAAGTAGCTAAAGGAGGGAAAAAAACCAACCCAAAATGCCTTAGAATGTGTGAGTTAACCTTGCAGACTCTGCTTTCACACCACCAGCTACAGAAAGAGGAGGCAAGCCCGGGAGAAGGTTGTGCTCTATCAAGGTGACACAAACACTGCATCATGAACCAAACTCATGCAGAACTCCAACCTACTAAGAAAGCATATGGTTGACATCCTTTCCCAATGAACTGACAACAGGCTTGCAAATAAATGCAATTCTATTAACTGCTAAAGCAGAGGGGAGGAGATGCTGACCCCCATCCAGAGTCCCTTCTTAGACTCAGGTGTAGAGGGGCAATGAGCAAAGCCAAGTTAGTTATTGGAGTTAAATGCTGTAACTTCTTCTCAGTTTGAAACATCAACCTTTTGTCACTCAGAAGCTCTTCTCCTGCCTACAGGGTCTTGATGCCAACCAGCTGGTGTTCTTCAGAAGAGGGCTGGCATGAAGTTCTGCAGTTGCAGCTGCAGCAGCCAGAGAAAAGCCCTGTGTAAAGATGCCCAAGTGCTATGTAGACCTTACAGCTGCCCAGATATCCAGCAGATCACAGTATCCCAGTATCCCAGTATGTGAGGGGTTGGAAGGGCCCTAGAAAGATCATCTAGTGCAACCCCCCTGCCAGAGCAGGATCACCTAGACCAGCTCACACAGCAATGTGTCCAGGCAGCTCTGCAATGGCTCCAGACAAGGAGACTCCACAGCCTCCTGGGCAGCCTGGGCCAGTGCTCTGGCACCCTCACTGCAAACAAGTTCCTCCTCATGTTAATACTAAACCTCCTGTGGTCCAGCTTGCTCCCATTCCCTCTTGTCCTACCATTGGATNCAGGTCACTCTGGATGGCAGCACAGCTCCTGGTGTGCCAGCCACTGGTCCAAACTTGGGATCATCTGCAAACTTGCTGAGGGAACACTCTCCCCCTTCATCCAGATCACTGATGAATATATTGAACAGTCCTGGCCCCAGCACTGACCCCTGGGGCACACCACTAGTCACAGGTCTCCAGTTAGACTCTGCTCCACCGACCACAGATCTCCTTGGGGAATTTGTGTTGCAGTTCACCAAAAGTGATTTCTAATTGTAGGGCTTCCTTCCTTTCCAAACATGGCAGTGAGGATGCTGCACAGACAAGCCTGCCCCACATTTCCTCTGCTAGAAGTCTTCTTGCTTTCCTTACATTTTGCTCTGTGTTGCAAATGGATCTCTTTGCTATGCTGTGTACCACACACAACAGAATTGTGCCTTAGTCCAAGTGAAATAATACAAACTGGAACCCTTCAGTGTCCTTGCTCTCTTCATTTTTCACTGTACTTCCAACAATGTCTCACCTCTCACAGTATTCAGCATCCAGTTCATACCTTTTATTCCTCTTTGCACATTTTGTCTGTCTCTACAGAAAAGGAGCTCATACTAAGGAATACCTAAGAAGTGCAAGGCATATTCTGTCTCTATGATCAGGGACATTTTCTGCTTTCTTGTGGCAACACAAGAATAGTACTGCACAAACTGAGATTACTACTCCCTGGGGGAACAGGGGGAAAAAAATTGAGATGTTTACTGCACTGCCTGGGGGCACTCTACTGTTTATATATTATCACATCACTTCTCTTACTTACCTTTTCTTAGACTACAGGTGTTATCCCCAGGTCTAGGAAGAATCCCATGTCTGTGCCTATACATACAAGCACATGTAGAAATCAGTTACAAATTAACTTTTCCTGATAAATATGATTTTCACCAGTGCATCTGATGTTTCAGATGTGTGATTGAAACTCTTTCTAGTAAACCAGAGAAGAAACTTCAGAAAGATTCCTCTGTTTGTGTGTTGAGCTGGTTTTAAATGATCTCTTTTGTTTGGTGGTAGGCACTGCCTCTGCCTCAGATTAGCTTTGAGACTCCAGGCTGATCCTCATTTTTTATTTCAAATGAAATGAGGTCCCTGAAAGGTCTTAATGGTCTGAGTTGGAAGGGAAAGATTGTACCTAAACCTCGAAGGACATATGGAGGAGAATAAGCTAGCAATGAGAAGTCCTCCAAAGGAGCTCTGCTACTTTATAGCCTCCAGTCTGGCACTGGTATTAAAGCTGTAAGAAGGGTATGTTCTATTCCCATAGGGAGGAAGTCATAGAAAGGTTGCTTCTGGGCACCAGAAAGCTCTGTTATCTCCTCACTGATATCACTGGGCTCCATTTAATCCCTTATCTTATAGCTTCATGGTCTTCTAAGGCTCCTTCTTCTAGACCAATTGTTACACTCCACCTCTCCAAATGATTTGTCAGAGTCCCAGTCATGACTGCATAGTGTGAGGGTCACCTTTGTCCTTCCCAATCCTGGCTCAGCTCTGCACCACATAACACTGGAGGCTACTGTAGTCTTGCTCACAAAAACTCCTAGAAGCTAAAATGGCAGATGGAAAAGAGTGAGACAGAGATGAGGCCCTTGCTTTCCCCTTTCTACTTCAGATACAGACTTGAAATCAGTAGCAGAAGATACAGACTCACAGACTCATGAATGTTGGAAGAGACCTCTAAGCTCATCCAGTCTAACCATCCCTAGCACTCCCATACCACTAACCCATGGCCCTAAGGAGAGCATCTCAATGTTTCTTAAACCCCTGCAGGGATGGTGACTCCAGCACCTCCCTGGGCAGCCTGGGACAACACTTAACAACCCTTTCAGGAAAGAAATTTTTCCTTACATCCAATCTAAACCTGCCCTGCTGCAACTTGAAGCCATTTCCTCTCATCCTCTCACTGTTCTACATTGTAGAATTGGCACTGGTTCTAATTTTATACCATGGTGGTCTTTTTCCATGGTTAGCAAAGAAGGCATTTCCCTGCCATCTGGTTCTGTATGGAGTCTTAGAAACTAACCCTCAGATAGACCCTAGAAAACTCTCCAGCCTGGTACTCCTCTTTCCTGCTAACTGCTTTCTGAAGCCCTTACCTTTAACACACCTGGGAAGGCACTCAGCTTGGGCAAACCTTTGACTGTGCTGCCAGCTAAAAGGTGTTCCTAACATCATCTACCCTCTTCTCCTCGTCCTTCTTCAGTGTGAAGTTAATCTGCTTTCTCCTTGCTCCTCCTTTCATCTGCTCTTCCAATGTCATCTATGTCCTAAGGACTTGGCTGCCAGCGTCCAAGCTTGCTAGGCCCTGGCAGATGAACCTTAGGACTAAAGGGTGGGTCCAGCTCTGTGCATGCTGTGTCTCACCTAAAAAAAATCCCTAGTGCAGGCTCGAGGGTGCTATCTGCTATCCTCTTTTTATCAGCGCTTGGAAAAGGCGCTGAGGAGGAGCGTGGCTGGAGCCCTCCCTGGAGCTTCGTTCGCCAAGCCTAGCCATACCATACCATACCAATGTCATCTCTTTTCTATAATCATTTCAAGGCACTTTCATTCTTTATACTTCTTGACTGAATTCACATTTAACAATAAAAAAATAATAATAATCATTACTTTTAATTAACGAGATGTAATTTCAAGCTGGAAATCAGTGCCATCCCAAATTTCTCCTGATTTGGGACTGCACAGCTCTGACTTTTGGCAAGAGTCCATATCTAATAATAACAATGCTCAATGACACAATGACTTTGAAAAATGAGGGTTAAAAAAAACCCCTGTTTAAGCCAGTAGCCACATTTGTCACCAGAAATTCCCAGTATTACAGAGAAGATGGATCACCATGAGAAGAAAGTAATCCCATCAAACTGTCTACTAATTCTATTAAAATTATGCAAGTGACAAGTACTCTCTTAAGCACTGAATAAGCCTCTCAGAAGTATCCCTATCAGTCAGAGAATGTTGATTTTGCACTAACTCTCAGCAGCAGCACCAGAAGACATCACTCTTCAGGTAGGTACATTAAATGCTTATTTCTCAAAGGACACAGAAGGTTTTTCCCTATACTGCTAGCATGCCATTGCCTATTGGATTGCAAAAACTAAATGGCTTTTTGGTCCTCCTGTGGCCAATAGATACGTACCCACACTTACAAACAGCCTAATACTGCTTCCAATGTCAGTATGAACAGGGCTGAAGGATACCCTGCAACTGATATCTAACAAATCAGGTTTTCTAGTGTTCATCTGGTTTGGTTTTGGATGAGCTTCAACAAGGCCAAGGGCCAGGTCCTACACTTGGGTCACAATAACCTCATGCAATCACAGAATCACAGAATCACAAAACCTGGAAAAGACCCCCAGGATCATCAAGTCCAGCCTATGACCCTATACACCCAACATCTAAACCATGCCACTCAGTGCCACATCCAATCTTCTCTTAAGCACCTCCAGGGACGGTGACTCCACCACCNCATTGTAGCAGGGCAGGTTGATACTGGATATAAGGAGGAATTTCTTCACCAAAAGTGTTGTTAAGTCTTGTCCCAGGCTGCCCAGGGAGGTGCTGGAGTCACCATCCCTGCAGGGGTTTAAGAAACATTTAGAAGCTCTACTTAGGGCCATGGGTTAGTGATTGATAGGCATGGTTGGACTTGATCTTAGAGGTCTCTTCCAACCTTAATAATTCTGTGATTCTGGTGGGGTTTTTTTTTTACCTTCTGCATTCCATTGAATAGCTAGTGCTTTACAGAATCACAGACTATCCCAAGTTGGAAGGGACCCACAAGGATCATCAAGTCCAAGTCCTATTTAGGCACAAGACAACCCCAAATTACATCATGTGACTAAGAGCATTGTCCAAGTGCTTCTTAAACTGCACAGGAGTTAGTTCCATGACTGGGGAGCCTGTTCCAATGCTTCACCACTCTCTGGGTAAAGAATCTCATCCTAACATCCAACCTGAAGCTCTCTCAGCACAGCTTCATGCTATTCCCTGGGTCCTGTCACTGGTCACCAGAGAGAAGAGGTCAGCACCCACCCCTCCATCTCTGGTTAGGAAGTTATAAACCATTCATTTATGTGGGCAGGAGGAATCCATGAATTCAAAACTCTTCAAACACTGCTCTTACTTCTTCTTTCCTGGCATTGCCATTTCACTGGTGCAAGGTTTTTTAGGAGGAGTGCAAAGCCTTCCCTAGCTCCAGAGCAATCAGAGTTTCCTATCTTGTTGCAGCTCACTAACTCCCACTGCTGCCAGAGAGCCCTCAGACCAGCAGTGGACCTGAAAGCCATTCTGGGCTAGATCTCACTGTGTCCTTGGAAGAGGATATTTGGAGAATATGCAATTCAGGAAGCCCTTGTGATCTAAACTTCTCCTATGCCTAGCTTGCATAATTGCAAAATAATTGGAAAAGGTGATTTATCTCCTGCCAACTTTGAAAGGATCTTTGTCAAAGTCTGCAATATGTCTCAGAGTGTTAAACTGTGTCCTAAGGCTGTTAGATTTTTACACATTTGCATGACTTTTTAAAGCAGTCCTAAAGCTGTTGCTTTTGGTTATTTTTAATGCAGTCCACAGAACAGATAACTGTTCCATTTTTCCCAGACTCTTTGGTTCCTGCACAATGACAGGAATTGTATTGCTGACCTTTCATCTAACCAGCATCCAGACAAGACAGAGAAAGTGCACATTTGGAAATGTTGCCTTCAGAGAGAGGGAAGAGGGGAAAAAGAGAAGAGGAGGAAAGAAAGAGAGCAAGAGAGCAAACAGTAAAGCACCTCTTTCAGGCTCAGCCTCCAGAGTCTCTGCATTCAGAGGACTCAAGTGAGCAAGTGGTCTCATGTCCTACTCCTTTTGGATATCTCTATTCAATAACTATTTCTAGTATTGTTAATTCCAAGGATACTCCGGAAATGGTATGAACTAGGATTCTATAAATAGAATTAGACAATGCTGCTACCTGTCAGGGACTGGAAACAGACAACATTTCTAACCTAACCTCTGAGAATTCAAACCACTGTTGAAAGCTGAGGTTGTTGAGTTAGTTTTTGCCACTGCAATCCCCCCTACTCCCTGTTTTCATGCATTTCAGGCTTGAAGTGCCAGTGGGAGTAGGAGTATGGCAAGGCTGCTGGAAGAGCTCTGCTCTCATCCTTTCACCCTTGCCTCATTTCCTTGGCTCCAGTCGCACACATCTGCTCCACCAGCTCTTTCTCTGGTGCCTTCTCCAATGGAGCCCCCCTGCCTGACATGGCCTTCCTTACCCAATCCACTTTGCCTCCATCCCTCATTCTTTAAAATCTCTTCTCAAAATACTCATCTCATAAACCTCCAAGCGCAGTCCTCTCATTGAGTCTATCAAAGACAGAGATTAAAAAAAGATTACCCCCAGCAGACCTCCTAAGGCATGAAAATGAGCTGAATGCAAGTGTTCAGTGACTCTTCCTTTTTAAGCTTTATTCCCACACTGTTTGTCTTCTCTCTATCTAGATTGATTGTTAGTTGTCCTTCTGCTGTTTTATACCTAGGCTGTTTCCCAGAGCAGGGTCTGCCTTGTAGTAAATGGAGTCCATAGAAGACTTAAGTTCCTTTTGGCACAGAGCGAATTTCTACTCAAATATTCTCTTAGCAGTTACTCAATAAAAAAAAAAAAATGACTGGAAAAGCTCAGGAAGGGCTATCACCACAAAATTATGATCACAATTTATTTAGCTGAGCAATGCAGATGACAAAAAGACTGTGTTCATTAGAGGCTTGGAGACACAAAGCAACCATAAACTCAACTTTTTTTTTCTGGCCAGGGAAACAATTTCACAGCTGTTTTCTGTTGTCAAAATGACTCAAAGCATATGAGTGGATCTGGTCCCAAATCTGCTGAGATCCACCAGTCCCTTGCTTTCACCTAGACAGCTGCAGATTTCCTCAGTTGCACTCTGAGATTGTAAAAGCACTGCTGAAGTCTAGCAAGGCTCAGCCTGAATCATCTCTTCCCTTCTCCCCTCTTTCAGGAGAACCTCTGTGTCTGTCAGGCATGGTCGGTCGTGGCTAGGCTTNACTCACAAAGGCTCTGCTGCTTCCATGCCAGAAGCTTTCAGTAGGACAGCAGTGAGGAAAAAGCCTTCTGCTCACTGTTTGCAAGGTTACAAGTTCTTTCGTTGTTAGTCCAGGGTTTGGTTCCCGATAGATAAATGGAAGCTGGAGTCAGACCAAGGTCATTGTGCTGGGATTTTGTTTGAAGATGGATTTTACTTTATGATTTTGAAGAGCTTTGTTCTTTCTACATTGAGGCAGTGGAATTTCTCCATAGTTACTTGTCTCAGCTTGAAGGTAAATGTGTTGATCTGTTCCTCATGAAGAGCAGAATGGAAGAGGATCATTTATTCTCCTAGCACAAGGCATGAAAGGATTGCTGTTAATAAATATTTCACTAGTCTAGATTTTAAAGATACAGGATCACTTCTCTAACCCAATTTCAAGAAGTGGGCTTTAAATAGCAGTAGATTATAAATTTCCCAGGACAAAAAGGACAGATTTTATTTGGTTTTAAAAATATTTTTCTCTGGTGATATATCACAACCACATGAAGTGGAGACAAGAGTAACAAAACCTACAAGCAGTACATGGAACTGACTCTTTGCAAAAGGCAAACAGTTTCACAGGGGAAAAAAATATAATAATTTCTTTAACCATTTCACTAATACTTCTCTGGGGGTTTTTTCCCCACTGGAATGAACCTTCCCTAGTAATGTAATGCAGAAAGTGTGTAGAGAAAACCATGGTTTTTTGAAACTGATGAAGTCTTTGGGCTAAGTCCTAACTCAGTTTGTGTTCCGAGGAGCCAGACTGCAAGCATGAAGCAGTGGAGAGCTCTCAGCAGCATGGTTCATCTTGATCTCTTTATCAAAACCTCTCCCCTTGGCTGGAGCTCAGGTCTTTGTACTTGCAGCTCAGAAGCCTGGTGGGCATGGGTCTCTTCCCCCCATGGCATGTGTGCAACCACAGCTAATGCTCACCCACAGACACACAGAATGTTAGGGGTTGGAAGGGACCTCTGGAGATCATCTAGTCCAACCCCCCTGCAAGAGCAGCATACAGCTGCACGTCTGAGCAAGGCAGGAAGGATGTGTTTTCACAGCCACCTTCAGTCTTCTTCAGTACAGTTTCTATGCCAGCTTCTGGCTCCAAGAGCATTGTTATATCCAGCTATTGAGAGGTGAGGGAGATGAAGATGACAGTGGATGGGATGAAGAAATAATCCAAGTAAGTCCCAAAGTCAGATGGGGTTAAGGAAGGAGAATCAGGAGGGAAACCACAGTATGGAATCACATCCTCCAGGGAGTAAACACTACAGAATCACAGAATCACCAAGACTGGAAAAGACCCCCAGGATCATCAAGTCCAGCCTATGACCCTATACACCCAACATCTAAACCATGCCACTCAGTGCCACATCCAATCTTCTCTTAAACACCTCCAGGGATNGGGGTTGTTGTGGTCAAAGTGTAAGACTCAAGCAACAGTAAATGAGAGGAGGATTTTCATGTACTTTCAGAGAATTTGGAAAAAAGAAAGAGGACCTGTTACACATCTAAAGTATCGTCGTCATCGTCGTGGCTAGGCTTGGCGAACGAAGCTCCAGGGAGGGCTCCAGCCACGCTCCTCCTCAGAGCCTTTTCCAAGCGACACATCTAAAGTAATGTTTACATTATGGCAAGACTGCCCAAAGGCCTCTTTCAAAGCTGTTCTAATGTCAAAGTTTTACTTTTTCCATAGAAGAATTTGGTTAGGAAAATCCCATCCTAGTCTTGTTTTATGGTTCACCTCAGTGCCTTCAGTTGCTTTGAAGACATGTGAAGTAGCTCTCTGTTCTCCAAAGGAACAAGAGATAGCACAAGAGGAACTAGATTTAAGTTGTGCCAGGGAAGATTTAGGTTGAACATTAGGAACAATTTCTTCCCCAGAAGGGAAGACATAGGCTGCCTAGGGAGATGGTGGAGTCATCATCCCTTGAGGAGTTGAAAAGACACATAGATGTGGTGCTGAGGGACATGGCTTAGTGGTGACCTTGCCATGCTGGGTTAACAGTTGGACTTGATGATCTGAAAGGTCTCTTCCAACCAAAATGATTCTGTGATTCTACAACTATACCTTCAGCTCAGAGCCATTGCACACAGGGATATTTATTGTCTAGATTTGTCAATCACCCAATGAGTCTGATTCAAAACAATCTCTTCAGGCCACAGATTTTGCTACCTTTCTCCTTCTTCTTCCTCACTCCTATTTTTAAACCTATCTCACAGGGACACTAAAGGTGACCTGTAAAATGATGATAAAGTCTAAAATGCAGATAAAAGGTAGCCTTTAACCATACTGAACTGCCACATATAAGAGAAAACCATGGGGAGGTGACAGAAAGTGAAGTGACCACAGTTCTGGTTCACTGTTGATCTTTGGCTAAACATTTGGCAGGCCAATTTTGGCAGTGCCCAGAAGGCCAAGTTCCTTATATAACAGAGTAGTTGGCTTGCCCAGCCTGGGAGAGCTGTCACTCTGTCACATCTATCTTTAGGAACCAAGGGACTGATTTAGTAATTGAAGACACTAGTTGCAAGGGGAGGTGGTTTGCCACCATGGGCCAGCTGCTGCAGCCCGTTGGCTAGCCAGGCTACACAGTGCCTCTGGCAAACTCACCCAACCCTGTGCTCTGTAAAGCTGGTTTTCAGAGGAATTTGTCCAAGCCAAGGGAAAAAATGGGAGCAGCAAACAACTTGTGCAACAACATTCCACAAAGTAAAAAAAGAACACCGCTGCTTCGTTAAAATAGACACAAAGTCTCCTACTCCCATGTAAACCTTTTCTTTAATTACCTTTGCATAAAACAGTGTGTCTCCATTTCAATATAAAAGGAGCTTCTCCAGAAACACCTGCTGATCACACTCATTTTGTTTAGAACAAATCAAAATGACCTGTGGATGTGATCTATCTGGACTTGTGCAAGGCCTTTGACACAGTCCCCACAACATTCTACTGGCCAAGTTAGAGAGCTATGGATTGGATGGGTGGACTGTTCAGTGGATAAGGAACTGGCTGGATGGTTGCATCCAGAGGGTAGTGGTCAATGGCTCCAAGTGCAGCTGGAGATCAGTGCCAAGTGGTGTCCCTCAGGGCTCTGTGCTGGGGCCTGGACTGTTTAATATTTGTATAAATGCTATGGCCAGCAGCATTGAGTGCACCAGCAGCAAGTGTGCACATGACACAAGCTATGGGGTGCTGGGGATAAGTTGGAGGGGCAGGATGTCATCCAGAAGGACCTGGACAAGCTGGAGAGGTGGGCCCAGGGGAACCTCAGGAGCTTCAACAAGACCAAGTGCAGGGTCCTGCACCTGGGTCAGAACAATCCCCACTATCAATCCAGGCTGGGGGTGAGATGATGGAGAGCAGCCCTGCAGAAAAGGCCTTGGGGTGCTGGTGGCTGAGAAGCTGNTGAGCTCCAGAGGTAACTTCCAACCCAAACCATTCCAGGATTCTGTTCTGTGAAAAACTCACTCCAAGGAAACTCTTTGTTGCCTTTGGCTTGTAGTGGCACATTTGACTACGTTGTGCAGCCAAACAGACTGTCCAGAGGAGAGCTACGAAGTCCAGAGGAGACCTACCAAGCTTGGGAGGGGTTTAGAGAACAGGCCATATGAGGAGAGGCTGAGGGAGCTGGACATGTTTACTTTGGGGAAGAGGAGGCTGAGGGGAGACCTCATTGCCCTCTACAACTACCTGAAAGGAGCTTGTAGAGAGGTGGGGGTTGGCCTCTTCTCCTTAGTAACTAATGACAGAAGCAGAGGGAATGGTTTGAAGTTGAGACAGGGTGGGGTTAGATTGGATATTAGGAAGCAATTCTTTCCAGAAAGAGTGGTGAGACACTGGCACAGCCTTGCCAGGGAGGTGCTTGAGTCTCCAGCCCTGGAGGTGTTTAAGAAACATGTAGATGTGGTGCTCCAGGACATGCTCTAGTGAGGGCAGGGCTTGGGGGGTTTGTTTGGGGTTTTTTGGGGTTTTGTTTTCGTTGTTGTTGTTGTTGTTTGTTTTGGTTGGACTCGGTGATCTGAGAGGTCATTTCCAGCTATGGATGTTCTGTGATTCTGTGATTCTGTCCTGTACCTCACTGCTCTATGGGTGAGTGCACAGGCAGATGTGTATTGAGACTCTACCAGTCCACTAGCAAGTGGGTAACTACTTTTCTTCTTCACAGAATCATTAAGGTTGGAAGAGACCTCTAAGATCATCAAGCTCAACCATCAACCTATCACTCCCATGCTGCTAACCCATGGCCCTAAGTAGAACATCTACACATTTCTTAAACCCCTCCAGGGATGGTGACTCCAGCACCTCCCTGGGCAGCCTGGGACAACACTTAACAACCCTTTCAGGGAAGAAATTTCTCCTGACATCCACTCTAAACTTCCCCTGCTGAAACTTGAGGCTGTCTCCTCTTGCCTTGTCTCTAGTCACCTTGAAGAATGGACTGATCCCTACCTCTCTCCAACCTTTCAGAACAGCAACAGTAAACTCTAAAACACCAGGACCTTTGTCCCTCTCACATGCAGCTTTATGAGCTGCTGTAACAAACTGTGAAGCCAATGCAGATCCCATTAAGTAGTTTCAAAATCCAGCCAGTACACAGCACAGCCCAGCCAAAAGCTTTAAGTAGCCAAAGCAGTAACAACACTGCACTTGACTTGTTCCCTCAGGAAGATGCCTAGAATTATTTCCTTAATATTAATTATTCTAAGGTGATGTTGCTTATATTCATCTTTGAATTTTGTTCAAATAGTTCCATCTTTGTTCTGTTTTATCATATTCTGAACATGAGACTTCTAGAGGAAGAAGTCAAGGGTGAACATGACTCTATGTCACTACAAACTAGGGCTTTCTATCCCAGTTCTGGGGCTGGAGATGACTGTCCCACATGTGCTGTGAATTAGACACACTGACAAGGATTTCAAGATGTGTTCTGCATTTTTTTTTTCACAGAGATAGTCTTGAATCTGTTAGCAGTTTGGGGATAAAAACAATAATAATGAAAAAAAAAAAGAGATGTTTTTAAATACTCAGCAACATTTGCTTTTCCAGGATAGAGCATCAGCAATGTCCTTTTGAATTTCCTGCAGATTCTCTGGGGTTCAGTGAAGGTCTCCATTACTACAGGTTAATGGAGAGCAGAGCAGCAGAGAGGTGCATCCTGCAAGGAGCACAATTAGGCACCTGATTGTCTTCCCGTAGTGATACAGTGCCAGAGGCAAAAGGGAAAAAAAATAAAGAGGGGAAAAAATATGCATCTTAACTTTCTCCTAGGCTGGAGCTGGTAAAAGTGGTGTTCTCCTTCAGTTAACAGCCAGAGTTTACTTTACTTTTCTGAGATGGAGAGGCTGGGTGTGGGGCAAAGGAGAAAAGGAGGAGGATGAGAAAAGGGCTCACACAGAGACCTTTCAGAACGGCTCAAAAGAGGCAGAAAAATGAAGAGTTCATCTTTGTGCAGCTGATGTTAACATTATTTTTAACCTCCCTTCTTTTCTAATGACCCCTCTAGAAGGGTGAAACATGTCTTCTTACCAGCTCCTTTTATTCAGCTTAAAACATGCGTACTGAGTTGTTGTTGCCTTTTATACTTGGGAAGTAAAAAAAGGAGCAGGATGTTAGGGGGAAAATAGATATATATTTCTGAAGCTTTATTTGTTAAAATGCCTACAAAGAATTTCACTACCTTCACAAATAGATGAAAGGGAAACAGCTCACAGTTTGCCCTTCCAACCTTTCCTGGGCTTTCAGTAGGTGATATTGCCAAGCCTGGAGCTGCCTGTTTCTGGCGGCAGCTGCATGAGGGGAGATTTACACTGGCATTTTGCCTGCTTCCTATCCCCCTCTGCAAATGATGGGTTGCCCCATAGTCTCAGTGAGGTTGTCAAGGATCATGTGTGGCAGGACAGCCCTTGTGAAGCCCATCCCCCCTGAATATTAGAGAATCACAGAAGTTGGAAGAGACCTCTAAGATCATCAAGTGCAACCATTCCTATCACTCTCAGGCACAGTCTGAAAATCCCTTGTGGTCTCCTGTGGCCCCTGGTGCCATAACTGTGCCCACAGCAGAGGGAGCATTAAACTCATTGCCCACGGGAAAGGGTGGGCAGTGATACCCATGTTCCTAGAATCCTGCATGGGTAGGATGAGCTCATTAGCCTTCTGGCAGTCATCCTAGNTCTCTGCACACACTCCAATGCCTCTGGGTCCTTCTTGCACTGAGGAGCCCAACACTGAGCCCAGGACTCTAGGTGACCCAGGGAGGTGGTTGAGTCACCATCTCTGGAAGCGTTTAAGAAACATGTAGATGTGGTGCTCCTGGACATGCTCTAGTGAGGGCAGGAGTTGTATGGTGGTGGTTTAGTTGGTTATGGTTTTTGTTTTAATGGTGGGGTTTTTTGGTTTTCTGTTTTTTGGGTTATTTTGTTTGTTGTTTTTTTTTTTTTTTTTTTTGGTTTGAGGGTTTTTTTCCAGCCATGAATATTCTGTGACTCTGTGAGGCCTCCCCAGTGCTGAGGGCAGGAGGATGGTCACTCTTCTGGTCACGTTATTTGCTCCAGGACAGCCCTTGTGAAGTGCATCACCTCTGAATAGTGCTCCAGCAAAAATGAATTAATTAAAAAAAACAAACAACCAAACCCCCAACCCCCAGCGTGCAATGAGCACCAGCAATAGAACTGGGGTTCCCATGGCAGTTTGAGTGGTATCAATGGACTCATTTTCCTGTCTGCACCCATGCTTTAAGGACCTGTGCTTTGATGTTGTTGGTAGGCCTTTGATGCTTGTAGGGCTTGGATGGAGCAGAGCTAGGTTTACTGTTAGGACTATCCCTGGTTGTTGACAGCCTGGTGTGTCCTAGATCCAGGCTGTTTCAAAAATCACACTGATCCAGGAGGTCTGTCTAGAAAGGCCTGTCTAGAAAACTTGGTCCAGCATGTTCCTAGATCAATGGGAGCAGTGAAAACCAAAAGGAAAATACAGACACTGATCAGATATCAAGCCATGAAGATGTGCCATGGTGCTAGGTTTAATTATCAGTCAACAGAGCTGGTTCTCAGAATACTGGAAAGTGAAGCTTTTACTTGACTGTCTCAGACAACACAATTAACCTTTGGTTTTCTAGAAGTTCAGGTAGGATCCCTGGAGATATTTTATCAGTGTGGAATCTACAAAGTCTTTCCTCCATGACCATAAGACAAAAACTTCATTACTCTAGCCAAGAAATCTACACTCAGGAAACCTGATAAAACCAGAGACAGTTATAACCAGAGGTGAAATGAAGTTTTGTGTGTTTTTCAGCCACTAAAGTAGAGAAGAGGCAATCAACACAGCTCCAGATGCAAGCTCAGCATCCCCTGGTTTTGTTCTCAGGTGAGAGTATTAAACACACCTCACAATTACCCAAGGAGAATCCATAATGGAGATCAATAGCCTTACTGCTTCAGAAGCTTTGGAGCTGGTGAGTGTGAAGTGCAGCTGATGGGCACATCTCATACCAATAAAACCTCCACTTCTCCTCTCTGTAATGCATATATTAATTACTGGCAATTAATATGCCAATTTATCTCAGACTTCAGTGGAAGTCAGCATTCTCCAATATTTACATCATCTCTGACTGTTCCTTCTGCAGGAGGCAAAAGAAAACCCCAAATTGTGGGATCACAACGCTGTGCTGGCTTTAAGCTTGAAGGCAATGCACAGTGTTTTCTTCCTGCCCCTTACTAAGGTCCAGGAAGGAAAGGAGAATCCACCAAGAGCCTTTTCATGGCTGTTGCTGCTGGAGAGGAAACTAGGGGATCAAGTGTGTGCTTCAGCAAGTCCAAGTGATTCTCTGTGCATTACATCCTGGAGGATAAAACCACACCCCATAAGACTTCCAATCTCCTCTCAGTGGGATTTGAGGTGGGAAGAATAAAGACAGAGGGTTACAGAGTCCAGTCTTTGACCCCAGGAAGGGTTGGAGTTTTCTGGTTTGGATTCTGAAGACCCTTCCTGCCAACCAGCCTTTTCAAAAAGCTCTCCTGAGTTGAATTGGGTATGTTTATGAAATGTACTTCTTACCCACCTCTTTCACAAGCACAGCAACCTTTGTCAGCCTTGCACAGCAAGCACAAAGTTCACACTCAGGCTCCATGCTTTCTGGGGATGGTTTTCCCACAATGTTGCATAATTCAACCTAGATTTGCTCATAAGAGATTTAATGTGTGTCCCTTATTCAGAGAAATTCCAGTATCAATAAGAGAGAGAAAAAAAACATGAAGTCAGAGGAAGACTAGCAGGGATGGCTGATAAAAAGGACTGTTAGCTGGAGGTGGCAAAGGAGCAGGTAATCAGACAGTGCATCCTTGGATCACAGCATGTGCCAGGTGGCCACAAAGCCCAGGGGGTTGGCTTGGCCACCACAGAGATAAGGCCAGCTGCAAAGCTTGGCTCTTCATCAAATGTTTACAATCTAAACGCCCTGAGAGTTGGGCTTGTTTGGCCTGGGCCCATGTCTAGTTCAGAGTAATGTTTATTGCCCGTTGGCCATTTGGAAAGTCACTTTCATAATTCACACCTCAGCAGAGGAGCGTTGGCTGGTTTGATGGCAGCCTTCAAACCTGACCAACCTTCCAGCTGAATGGGGCTGTCTTGTGGCTCATATGTTACAGCTGACAAGGGCTGAATGACAACTTCATAGTCCACTGTTAGAAGCTCAGCCAAACAAGTACAAAATGCATGTCTCTTGCTAAGGCTTTCATCTTTGACATCCACTCCATGTTTTTTGCAACAGCTCTTTGGGTAAGAAGATCAGTGTCACAGAATCACAAAGGTTGGAAGAGACCTCTAAGATCATCAAGTCCAACCATCCCTAGCACTCCCATGCCACTAACACATGGCCCTAAGGAGAGCTTCTAAATGTTTCTTAAACCCCTGCAGGGATGGTGACTCCAGCACCTCCCTGGGCAGCCTGGGACAAGAATTAACAACTCTTTCAGGGAAGAAATTTCTCCTAAACCTCCCCTGCTGCAACTTGAAGCCATTCCCTCTTGTCCTCTCACTGTTAACCCAGGAGAAGAGCCCTACCCCCATCTCACTCCAACCTCCTTGCAGGGAGTTGCAGAGAGAGCTAAGGTCTCCCCTGAGCCTCCTCTTCTCCACACTAAACAATCCCCTCTTTGCCTGCCTTCCCCTTTCCAGAAGTCTCAACTGGCTGTCCTGTCACCCACAGCTATTTTGTTGGTTGCTTGTGGTCACACAAACTAGGGGTTTAAGCAAGCTCTGACCTCTCTGCTCTTAAGTATGGCTTAGACCTATTATGTGACCTTGAAACCTTCACCTTAATGGTACTTCTAGACTGGCATAGATTCACCATCAGCTTCATGCTGGTCAAAGAACAAGACCAAGAACAAGAGAGAAATGTCTGGACTCATGCTTCTCGGGGCAGGAAGAGAAGCCAATCATAATCAATCACCTTATTTCTTGACTCCAGATAAAGAATTTAGCTCAAGGTCTTCCTGTTTCATTTCACTCATCTGGTAAAAAGTCTATTAACTAGTATTTTGCTTTTAAGCCTGCTCTGTCTTTTTCAAGTTGGGGATCAGAGAGTCTATTTCTGGGAGCATGTTGGATACCTCACAAGTTCATCTTTCATGAGCATCCTTTTCATGTGTGTGACCAGAATGACTGCTTGGGTTCAGACTGCAGTATCCATTTGCACTCTCAGTTAGATCCCCTTCCCTGATGCAGAAAAGGCAGGATAAATGTTATCTCACTAATACTGTCTTCCTCTTTCTGCTCATCTGTTGGGAAAACTTCCCTGTCTTCCCTCCCCCTGTTTATGGTAAGTTTTACTGAGCATTGATGGACATCTCTCTTCACAGAGAGTGAGAAGTGAAGGAGGTAGCAATGCTAAGAATGCTGTTTCCTCTAGTACTTCTAAATCATCCCTGGAGATCATTTGCCTTTTAATAAATGAGCTGTGCTAGCCTGGGCAGTGCAAGCTAGGCTTCCCTTAGTAGCTCCTCTATTTCTATGACATAATGAGGGCAAACTTGGCCCATTTCTGACCTCTAAGTCTATCCTAACTAGCATGAGCCCTGATGCTATACTCTGAGTGACATACCTACCATTTGAACTGTCCTGTTACATTAGCAATCTTTCCTTCAAGAAAAAACAACCCAAATAAAAACAAACATGAAAACCCAAACCAACCAAACAACAAAAAACCCCAACCAGAAGAGGTTTTGGCATAGGTTAGCATTGCCTTAAAATATTCAAGGTGGTAACCTGTGTGGCTAGCTGGTGGGGTAGCCAAAGGGCTTCCTGGGCTCCAGGCATCAGCCTCAGGGTCTTTAGGGTCCCTCCAAGTAACTCTCAGGGCAGGAGAAAGGCAGGGGTGAGCTAGCCTGGCTTCATATCAGCCTCAGCATGAGGAGACTCTCAGCTACCCTCAGGGTCTACTCATCCTTACACTGCCACTTGCAAAGTGAAGCACAGGACACCTGGATGTCTTCAGGATTTTCAGACTAACATCCCTTCACATAATCATGGAATCAGTAAGGTTGGAAGAGACCTCTAAGCTCATCAAGTCCAACCATACCTAGCACTCCCATGTCACTAATCCATGGCCCTAAGGAGAGCATCTCAATGTTTCTTCAACCCCTCCAGGGATGATGACTCCAGCACCTCCCTGGGCAGCCTGGGACAATGCCTAACAACACTTTTGGTGAAGAAATTTGTCCTTATATCCAATCTAAACCTTTCCTGCTGCAACTTGTAGCCATTTCCTCTTTTCCTCTCACTGCTAACCCAGGAGAAGAGACCTACCCCCAGCTCACTCCAACCTCCTTGCAGGGAGTTGCAGAGAGAGCTAAGGTCTCCCCTGAGCCTCCTCTTCTCCACACTAACCAACCCCAGTTCCCTCAGCTGCTCCTCACAACACTTGTGCTCCAGAGCCCTCCCTAGCCTCCTTGCCCTTCATTCTTCAGGATGGAGCACAAGTAGTCTCCAGAGAGTATTAATTACAGAGAGCAATGTTTGTTGATCTGCACCTTTATATTCACTGTTCATTTCAAATTCAGCATCTCCCTCCACACCACTTTCTCCAGGACAGTTTCTCCACACCTGGAGCCATCCTTGTCCACAGGTTGGACACTCATTAGTTTAGGTTAGGCTAGGTTTGGGTTTAACCTTCCAGGACAAGAAATGGAACATCCTGAGATAGAAAATCTGACTGTAGCATGTAGCTCCTTGTGGAAAAAAGCCCTGTCTCCTACTCAATTGTGAATCTTAGTCACACAGAAATATTGTTCTCCAGCAGAGCTTTGAGAGCTCCATGGTGCTGTAGCTCTGCTGAGGCCAGAGATAATATGTACACTGCATACAAATTGTATCAAGTTAATGAATCCATAATGGGCCAAAGGACTCTCTTCATAATAGATCTGAACAGGCAAAATACAGCATGTGGATATGTTTTAAAGCAAATCTCTGTCCAGAATCTCATCAACTGCAGTTCATTGAACATAACAATGCAGACATTTAAAAGCTTGGGTTTGGACAATATTTACAGGAAATGTAAGTTTTCATAGCTATTTCATTGAAACAAGTCTCCAGAGTCTTGCACAATTAATGTCTTTTTTGCTAAGATGCTAAGCAAGAAGCAGAGTTCTAGTGTTCCTGCTTCTGTCCGAATGTATACCTATCAGTTTACATACAGAAGACTCCTGTCCTGGAGTGATTAAAATTCAAGAAAAGAGTGTACGTCATGTTCCCTTTTTGAACTTTTGAATTTTGGACACTGTTTCTTTAAAAAAGACTCAGTGGCTAGACTTCTTATGCCCCCCTTCTTCGCCCATGAAAGGAATTCACCGGGAGGAGCCGGGAAGCTGATAAGAAATGAAAACGAAACCTCGCAGATGCGCAGTGTGAACGGAAGCCTGTAAGCATGTCACGTGAGAGAGTTCTC
>VWZO01012744.1:20099-32621 GCA_013396975.1 Bucco capensis
TTTTGTTTACTGCTGTCCCCGTCTTATTGGGGAGAGGGGGTATTGTGTCAAAATCCTCTCAAAAGATTGTTCTTTTGACCCTAGTTTCTGGTCAAACCAAGACAACTCCATAGGTTGCAGCGCATGGAAGGATCAACTCTGGAGTAGAACAGACTCTCTGAGTACTCCTTAAACCCAGCTAATAGTAAATTGGATAGCTGCTTTATCATCAGCCTAACCTTGTAACCTCAAAGCATCCTAATAGAGAACTACATATAATAGAAGATGAGATTTGATGTTGTATTCCTTGTTATGTTTTGCTGGATCACTAATATATATAAAGATGTAATCTTGTCTTTAGTGAGAGCAGGGGCAAAATTTACCCTGGTATTGATTAGGGCCCATAATGTGTTGGGAGAAATATGACCCTGGCTAGTAGGAGCCACAGAGGAACAAAAATACTTCTCCCTAGAGGAAACTAGAGAGGGAGAAAGTAAGGGGAGAACAACAAATCAAAAGGCAACATAAATCCTGCATGGCTGACCCCACTGAATTCCTAGGAAATAACATTACTGCCATAGATAAAACCTCAGGGAGATGTCTAAGCTTAAGCAAACCCTGATCTGCATGCACACAGAGCCCCACAGAAGGCATTTGAGCTGTGGATAAGAGTGATTGCACCTGAAGAATCCCTCTCCTTTGCCCTTGCTGGTAATCTCTAGTGCCACTGTCTATTCCTAAGCAATTAGGTTCTCTAGTCCTCTAACACAGCAGACCTTAGCCTTCAGTAAGGCTAATTGACTTCATCATTTGCTTCCCTGATTCTTATTTCTAGATTAAAAAGCTTACTTTCACTTTTTTCCATAGACCAAATGAGACCAAGGGGCAAAGCCTTACCAATAATCAGTGTTTCTTCCAAAGGCTGCCTGCATTTGGCCAGACAGTACAGCTTCTGTGACTGTGGCACCAAAAGATGACTCTTCATTAAGAGTCTGTGTCTCCTGTAACAAGCTCTCATTGAAACACAAGGTCTCAGCTCATTTTGAGATTGCTGATGCTCTAATTTATCATAGAATCATAGAACCACAGAATGGGCAGGTTGGAAGGGACCCTAAAGATCATCTAGTTCCAACCTCCCTGCACTGAGCAGGGATNTGGAAGCACAACTCCAACAACTGCCAAAGAGGAGGGCAAGCATAGCAATTGTAGCTGCCTATCCACTGCTTTACACAGACTTCCTATACAATATTCCTTCAGGAGTAGCCATCCTGCTCATACACTCTTCATATGACTAGAAGGTTTGACCCTTGAAATGAATAGTTCCAACCCATGCTCTATATCATCAGGAAATTTTGATGTAAGGTTAATGATTTTCATGTTAAGATGTCCACATCTTAACAAACAATCCTAAATAAGTCTTTTGTATTTCTCTTTTATTGGTAAAGTGAAAAACATTTTCTTAATCAATGTCTCTGCAGTGGGTGAATTCTCTTCCTCCAAGACTTCTCCACTATCTCACCATGGCACAGATATCTCTGCTCTTGATTACAACCCAACACCAATATTTTAAGTCATCTATTTTTAACAAGGACAGCAGATAAATGTTCTTGAGTTTCCTGAGCACCTTTTTCTTCTAATGAAATGATCTCACCAGAGCAGTATTTCAGAGCTCATTCCAAAGAGAACCATTCCCTGCTTTGGAGGTTAGGGAGCATCCATAGAGAGAAGAAAGATGCAGCAGCTCTGAAAACATGGACAGTAGCGGGCAAGTCACAGAATCATTAAGGTTGGAAGAAACCTCTAAGCTCATCAAGCCCAACCATCCCTAGCACTCCCATACCACTAACCCATGGCCCTAAGGAGAGCATCTCAATGT
Organism: Bucco capensis; assembly: GCA_013396975.1. Taxonomy (NCBI): domain Eukaryota; kingdom Metazoa; phylum Chordata; class Aves; order Piciformes; family Bucconidae; genus Bucco; species Bucco capensis. Next base: position 21,955 of record VWZO01012744.1, read on the forward strand.
CTCTTAAAACCCTCCAGGGATGGTGACTCCAGCACCTGCCTGGGCAGCCTGGGACAAGACTTAACAAGCCTAAGTCAGGGGAATGGGGTAAAGAGATCCTGAATTGCCAGCCTAGGGAAATCCTAACAAGCTTAAACCACTCTATTATGTCATGAGGCCCTTGAAAGGATCTTTAAACTTTCCTCCTGAATAATTCATAAGTCAGACATTGCTTGGATAATAGTTGGACTTGATGATCTTCAAGGTCTCTTCCAACCAAACCAATTCTATGATAATTAATCTCAGCTTTATGTCTCCAGCATCCCTCTCTTATTTTTGTGCATTGGGGCAGAAGTGCTTCTACCCAGCCAGCTCATTACATCCCAAAAAGGTGGGAGACAGGAGGAATGCACAAGTGTAAAGCAGAGAAGCTGAACCAAGGCTGCTGAGTTTCCAGAAGACTTGGCATCCATCAGAGACTGTGTGGGTGGGCAATATCTCTAGGCATCAGGAACATGGAGTAATGAGGCTTCTGTTTTTGCCACTCACTTCTGCTGGTTAGTTGCTGCTGAACATGTGCTACAATACTATCACAGAATCACAAAATCACAAATGTTGGGAGAAACCTCTAAGCTCATCATGTCCAACCATACCTAGCACTCCCATGCCACTAACCCATGGCCCTAGGAGAGCATCTCAAAGTTTCTTAAACCCCTGCAGGGATGGTGACTCCACCACCTCCCTGGGCAGCCTGGGACATAACTTAACAACCCTTTCAGGAAAGAAATTCCTCCTTATACCCAATCTAAACCTCCCCTGGTGCAACTTGAAGCCATTCCTCTCATCCTCTCACTGCTATGGTGCTTTCCTGACAGTCTGCACATCAATGCCACAGAGGGTAGGGAACCTGGAGTCACCCAGAGGAGTGCACTACCAGCCTTGGGTTAAACCAGACACTGTTCTCTTCCTTTCTTTTGTGATGGCAGCAGAAATACTGGAAAGAGCACAGAATATCACAAGAAGTGGTTGATACTCTAAAGATAACAGATGTTCTGCTTAGCAAAAGTTTGTGTTTTAAAATGTATCTTTAAATAGAGCTGGACCACAGAAGGAACTTTGACTCTGCTCCCTCGCTTGAACTTTGGGCTGAGCCACAGATCTAAACCACTCCCCGAATTATGGCCTACAAAGCCAAGAGGTGTCTATTTTCTTATCTCTACTCCTCTGGACTGGGGCTAAAGTGCCACAAAACCCACCATGAGTTTTCAGCATTGTGGAAAGCTAGGAGCAAACAGAATTAGCTTCAGAATGCCAGGAATAGGTCTGCCAAAGAGCTTGCTGCTCTCTTCTGGCAGGAAGGACCAGGACCACCTGGCTCTAGGGGCATGTTAGTGATAGGTAGCTGGCTGGACTTGATGATCTTAGAGGTCTCTTCCAACTTTATTGACTGTGTGATTCTGGCTCTGTGGCCCAGGTGTGGCCATGTACAGCTGGAGTGTTTGGCCACAGTAGCACTCCCCATTTCTTGTTATTCCATGATGCCCACATTGGTCTAATATTCAATCTGGGTTACTTGAAATGTGAAGAGCTCCTGGGGCTGCTACCTTCAGCCACTTTGGCTGGGGGAACAGTTCCCTTGTCCTTATGGCTAGGGCATGGCTATGCCATAGTGTAAGATGATTCTCCTCAATCCTCAGCTGGGCTTTACACTCTCCTCTTCAATCCTGGGCACTGTCAGTGCATGCAGCCCTGTCCACACTGGCAACTGAGTTCTCCTGACAGGTACACTTTTGGTTTGACAATAGAACATGGGCTTAGCTGTGCCCATTTTTTTAAGTCCTTGAAGTGTAGATTTTGAGTGTAGAAAGTTTTGATGGGGTTCCAGTTGGAAAACCAATAGCTATTTGGGCAGGGAGGGAAAGAATCCTGCTTTCTGTGGAGCTTTGGTCTTATAAGTGGTTGGCTCTGGCATTCCTGAAACAAACCCAGCTGAGAGCTGGGGCACTCAGAGGGGCCTTGTTCCCATGGGGTTCTTCTAGTGTCCAATGGTGGGAGATACTACTCTCCAGCTTTTCCCACACTAGGGGCACTGACAGCATCTGACTCCCCTCCCCATTTGTCTATCTTCATAACATTTGCTACTTAATTATCTGGGAGAGCTTTAGCCCTCTCTCACATCTGGCTGAAATCTGACACTGGGCTCTAAGAGACAGGCATCCAGTCAACCCCCATGCTCCTAGAAGGCTTCCTCCCTTAAAAAATTAAATAACAGCAGCAACACAACACAGTGACAAAGATCAAACCCTTCCTAAAGCAAGCCCTGTGCCCCATCAGCAGGGTCTGCTGGTGCTGACACCTCAGGCACACTACCAAGCTGACAAGTGCTGGGGAAGGAGATGCCAAAGAGCAGCTCCACATGACAACCAGCTGTAGGTCTGGGTTTTCTGTCTCCAAGCTCTGGCCCTGACAGCTGTTGAGCCTTACCAAGGGCATCTTGCTCTTCCCGTGTGCCAAGATCCATAGGGAGAAGTCCTTTGCTGGACCACATTTTCCCTCAGCAGCCCTTTTCCAGCCCTGCTTGATCCACAGCTCTGTGCTGTGCCATACCTCTCTTAGGAGAAGACACTGAGATGGTGGTTTCTTTCCTGCAAGGGTTGTTAAGTCTTGTCCCAGGCTGCTCAGGGAGGTGCTGGAGTCACCATCCCTGGAGGAGTTTAAGAAACATTGAGATGCTCTCCTTAGGGCCATGGGTTAGTGGTATGGGAGTGCTAGGTATAGTTGGACTTGATGAGCTTGGAGGTCTCTTCTAACTTCATTGATTCTGTGTCTCTCATAGATATCCCCAGAGCTTATGGGAAAGCATACATAGGTTAGGAAATCTATAAGGTTGCTCTGCCACCTAGTTTTCCAAGATGAAGCATCTCTGCAGAGCGTCTTCTCCCTCTTCTCACACTAGGTTCTGAATGGAAAACAAAACAATCAAAACCCCAGATTTGTCCATATTAATTCTTTGAAAATGCACCTTTCCACCATTAGCTGCTCAGGTAAGACAAGGCTGAGAGTTGCTCTTCATCAACACAAAAATGTTCCTTTCATCTACCTGATAGGCTAGAGAAGAGATGAAGAGACATCTATCTAGTATTGAAGAGAAAGTATTCCATAGCTGCTTTCCCTTCCCTTTTGTGCCTTTCAGCCATGCAGAGCAACTGCAGTCTGCAGCTCTTCTGTGGCAGGAAGTGAGAGCCTGGGATTAGCACAAAGGAAAAGAAACCAACTCCCCCCAGCTACACTAGAAGTGTAAATTGCCATGTGGCTAGTGGGGAGCTCAACACTTATGCTAATTAAAATATTAATGAAGAATTCTAGCTGATTTTTCTGTATTAAAGAAGAAGCAATTCTGAAGCACATCACTACTGTGCAGCACACCATCTTCAGAGGTCTCCTTAGTGCTTGTTTGGTGCTCTAAACCACATGCTTTTGAATAGTGGGTTGGATTTTACCCCTGGATCTTTTGGAGAGGCAAGAACAAAAGATAAAGGCAGAGTGAGGCAGCCCAGCTTCCCTCAAGTGATGGATTGAGTGGGTGGGAGCCATTTGTCATGGAAGTTCATCTGGCAGATTCACAAGTGACTTCACCTGAAAGGGAGTAAGTGCAGTTTGGCTCCCTGCTAGCCAGGCAGAGTAGCACTGCACAGGGAAAGGCACTGAAGTCATATTTCCCAGCTCCCAGAGTTTCTGATGGAGGAGAACCATTCCAAAGAGCTCACCTGCCTGCAAATTACTGCCTGGAATAAAAGGGAAGTAGTAAGGAAACCATGACAAAGGATTTTCTTGGGTAATTTTCTAAGGCTTATATTGATAAAAGACAACCAAGATGAGGACAATTAATGGTCTTGGTTCTCCACATTGCCTTATTTCCAGTCAGAGCTGATAACAGCAGGTATGCACACTTCCTTCTCCAGCTGGTGATTTGCTCTCTGATCCAGAGTCTGTATTGATGTAGCATTGATGTTGCCTCAATGGTGGCTAGCAGCACTGCTGGAACTCTGCAGGTTTAGGCACACTCTACACTCATTGTCCCATGCCAGAATAGTTCTGGTCACAGAAAGATTAATTTTCTTCTCCCTAGATCACTGACTTTAAACACAGGCTGCTGCATCTTACATGGGCATATATATCCTCTTGCCTTTGAGTATTAGGGGGGAAAGTAAGCAACTGCTAGATGCCTACAGGAGTTAGATTCTGTTTGCACTAAGGATGAATTGAAAGATCTCACAGAATAACAGAGGTTGGAAGACACCTCTAAGATCATCAAATCCAACCATACCTAGCACTCCCAAGTCACTAACCCATGGCCCTAAGGAGAGCATCTCAATGTTTCTTAAACCCCTCCAGGGATGGTGACTCCAGCACCTCCCTGGGCAGCCTGGGACAAGACTTAACAACCCTTGCAGGAAAGAAATTTCTCCTAAACCTCCTCTGCTGCAACTTGAAGCCATTTCTTCTCATCCTCTCACTGGCAACCCTGGAGAAGAGACCTACCCTCATCTCACTCCAACCTCCTTGCAGGGACTTGCAGAGAGAGCTAAGGTCTGCCCTGAGCCTCCTCTTCTCCACACTACCCAACCCCAGTGCCCTCAGCTGCTCCTCAGCACACTTGTGCTCCAGAGCCCTCCCTAGCCTCCTTGCCCTTCTCTGCACACACTCCAATGCCTCTGGGTCCTTCTTGCACTGAGGAGCCCAAACCTGACCCCAGCACTCTAGGTGTGGCCTCCCCAGTGCTGAGGACAGGAGGATGATCACTGCTCTGCTCCTCCTGCTCACACTAGTTTTGCTCCAGGCCAAGATGCTGTTATGTTTCTTGGCCACCTGGGCACACTGCTGGCTCATGCTCAGTCAGCTAGCAACCAGCACCCCAGCTCCTTCTCTGCTAGGCTCTCTTCACTCCTCTGTATCCTGCTGGCAGGGCTACACATGTTTACCTGACCCAGTTGGTAAGAAGAAAATGGATTTGACACTGGATTTAGGGTGATGGAATCTTATTTCTCTCTGTAAGTGAAACCACAATAATGACTTACTGACAATCAGCTTTGGTCTCTTAGAAATGTCTGTAGTTACTCTGGGGTATATGTTTGCAGAAGATCCAATGGTGTGCAGAACCTCTATGCATGGAAAAGCAGCAAAGCCTCTGCTACTAAGAAAAAAAAGACTTTTTGGCTCCAAGATTTACTGGTGAAGTGTTTGAGAAGCAGGTCCCAGCATGTGTCCATGATGATCTATAACCAGCCTTTAGCATACCATAAGAAATGAGATCAACCAAGGGGGGGGTGAACCCAAAACCACAGAAAAAATACACAACTACAATTTAGAAAATCAGGATAGATAAGAGAGCAACAGAATGATCAGGAAATTGAAAGAGAACTTGTAAATTCCTATGTAGAACATATAAAATCAATTATATAGGCCTGGAAAATCAAGACTAGCACTCTACCTAGAAACAAGCTTACTAACCTCCTTGGAGACATCTCACATCAGCTGAGATTTGCCTCTGTAAGTGATGGGAAAACAAAGGGTTAATAGAATGAAATGTAGCCTTCAGCATCAAAAAGGTGATTAATTCTTTTTCATGGATATAGAGGAAAGAAATATGCTAACAAACCCAAGAAATGGATGGTTTGATTTTGAGAAAAACATGTACTTAGAGGGTTTGTTTTTTTTTTGGTAAATATTCTTACAATAACATTGAGAAAATCTACTTTAAATTAAATCAAATGGACTAATTGCTGAAATATAAAGGAGCAGAGTTTCTAATTTTGCCTGTCTGCTCCCTTTGTCTGTTAGGCATGTTGAAAAATGAGTGATTCTTACAAAGCTGTGAAGCTTTGAACAGAAACATAGCAACGTTTGGCAGAAGAAAATCATATTATAGAAGGAGATTTTACTTTCAAGAAGTTTTACTTATTAGAAGAACTCTGCAGTTTTAGGTGAACATTTTGAGACATAAAGAAGTTTCCTTCTTTCCCCTAGCAAATCCAAACCCAACCTTTCCCATGCCTGTGCAGAGCTTCCCTCTCCTCCTGTGGGCTGCTGGTACAAGTTCCAGCATTGAAAAGCATGAATCCTTACTTGTAAATGTGTTTGCATTGACTTCAAGTAACAAAGTCAGTCAGAGCCAATGCTGAGTGAGCTCCTTTTAGGAATATGTTCCCAAGTCTTGCTTCATGACACTGAAAATGCCCAGATTGCTGTATTTCACCCAACAACATTAGGACATTTGGGATGGTATTATTGGAAAATGTTTACTTTTCATGTTTCTCATGCACATCTACATTCTTTAGGAATCCACATAGTTTAAACATGGGACAAATTAACTCAACCATAACAAACAGCTCAAATAAACTGGCATAAGAGGCCTAGTCCAAAAAAATCTTTTCCCCAGCTGTTTGCTCTGTGATACAAAGGAGAAAAAAAAAACCCACACCAAAATACACAAACAAAAAAACCTCCAAGAAACCAAACACAAACCCACCAGTAAACCAGAGCCACCAATAAGCCTCCCTGGCCACTGCAGATGTTGCTTGAATGAGATCCTGCTGCTGCACAGAAACACCCAAGCAGTCCAAGCCCTCCCTGGGGAAAGCCCAGAGCAGCTGGAAACCCTTTCTTGGTGCCCTGATGAGCCACAAAACTCTGCAGCAGAGAGCTAAGCTGGCAACTGAATTCCAGTCCCCAGGACTACTTTGCTCCCACTTAACTTTCTTTAACAAGGATTATTCATTGCAGCTCCCTAGAAAGGAAATTGTCTATCTTTTTTTCACAGAAGGAACCACCTAGTCCACCCTCTCTGCTCTAGCAGGGGCCCTAGAGCACAGGATTGTGGCTAGGCAGCTTTGGAATCTCTGCAGAAAAGGAGACTCCACAACTTCTCTGGACAACCTGTTGCAGTCACCCTCACAGGAAAGAAGTTCTTCCTCGTGTTTTGTGGAACTTTGTGTGTTCCAGTTTGGACCTGTTGCCCCACATCCTATTGCTTGGCACCATCAAGAGCCTGGCTGCATCCTCCTGACACTCTCCCTTCAGCTCTTTCTATCCATTGAGAAGGTTCCCTCTCAGCCTCCCCAACCCAGCTCCCTCAGTCTTTCATGCTCCAGCTCCTCATCATCTTTGTAGCTCTGTTGGACTCTCTTCAGGAGCTCCATGTCTCTCTTGTGCTGAGGAGCAGAGAAGGGGACACACTACTGCAGATGAGGCCTCCCCAGGGCTGAGGAGAGGGGGAGGAGAACCTCCCTTAACCTGCTGGCAATGCTCTTGCCAATGCAGCCCAGGAGCCCATTTGCCCTCTTGGCCACACAGGCGCACACTGCTGACTTGTAGACAATGTGTTGTCCACCAGGACCCCCTCCAGGTCTTTCTCTGCAGAGCTGCTTTCCAGCAGGTCAGTCCCCAGTCTGTCCGGCTCCATGGGGTTATTCCTTCCCAGGTGCAGGCCTCTGCACTTGCCTTTGCTGAATGTCAGAAGGTTCAAACAGCAAGACCACAGCAACAGTCAAGATTCAAGGATCTGATCCACACACCCTTGGGGCCATGGTATTTTTGTGATTGATTTTAAAGGACACAATGTCCCTCTCAAAAAGAATAACCCTCTGTCCTCCCTCCTTGCTGTCCACTCCATCCCCTCCTCCTGCAACACACAACTCCCCTGGACCTTGCAACTACAGCCAGCTCCCATTTGGCTGCTGGTAAAGGTCAATGAACAGGCACAGTGTGAAAATCCCTTGTGGTCTCCTGTGGCCCCTGGTGCCATAACTGTGCCCACAGCAGAGGGAGCATTAAACTCATTGCCCACGGGAAAGTGTGGGCAGTGATACCCATGTTCCTAGAATCCTTGCATNAGGTCAATGAGCAGTGATTAATAAGGGAGCTGCACTAGCTCTAATCCTTATCAGAGTTGCTCTGTCAAACTGGTCATTTGGTGCAGCTGCTGCAATGTAGGCATATGGTGGAGAGGCCATTTCACTTAGGCCTTTGCCCATCAATAAAACCTTCAGGTATTAGATCAAAGGAGGGTGACCCAAAATGACAATAATATGATCCAACTCCAGACAGATACATGAGCAGACTTTTGGACAAGAGACAGTGACATGAACCACAGGAAAAATTAATTTGATGTGATCAGGCTAATTTAGCTCTAGAGTTCTTCTTGTATAGGCTCCATCCTCTAATGCTGGCTCACAGCATGGCTTGTCCAGCTGGATGTTGGGGGGCTGAGGTGGTAACCCAACCATAGTCCCCAACCTAGTATTTCACAGATGCTGGATCTAAATTACAAATTTTGCCTTTTTCCCTGCATTTCTGTCACAGATTTGTTTTCAAGACTACTCAAAAAAGGAGTTATTATCTCTCCTCTTTTTTGAGATCGTAAGAAAGTGCATTTCAAAGCACCCAAAAGTCAGATTATTTCTTTCTGGGGGGAAGTATCTTCAGCTTTCACAGCAGCAGGACTTAGAAAAATGCACCTTACGTGTATGCTTTTTGTTCTGCCTTACTTCCTTCATTTCTCTGGCCCAGTAACCATTAGTAACGAATGAATCTCCAGGATACTGACCCCAGGCATGCAATAAGGGCAGAATTTTGACTAAATGTGACTCATTTGGTGGGATGGCAGCCAAGAAAAGGAGTTATCAGTGGCTCTAGTTATCACACCTTCTGTATTGGAGACACTTCAGTACACAAAGACAATATTTATCTCACAGAGAAGATATTCTGATTTTGAAGATATGTTTTTCAGGTTGTCAGATTCAGAATTAACAAGAGAGGAGGACAAACTGAGTCTCATTAGGAAGAAAGCCAACTGTAAGGTACCATGGTTTGGCTTTTTTCTTTGACATGTAGTAACTAAATATTTTAGTAAACTGAAGGGCAGGCAGGGCTTTTGCTCTCAGTTTGTGTGTTTTTCCTTTTTCTTATCTCTTTCCTATATGTATGGGAAGTATATTTGTGTTCCTTTAAAAAAACAACACAAGTGAAAACAGACTCCTCCCAAATACGAGCTAGCCTAGCATTATGAATGCACTACTTTCTGTTTGAACTAAAGATTCCTTGTGTGCAAAGTGATTTCCATTAGTAAATCTCTGTAGGATCAGCCTACACTATTCCAGTTAAAACAACAACAAGAAAAGGGAGGGGGGAAGTAAAAGTTACTCAACTATCTTTGCCTGGATTCTTAAAACCACTGTGCTTTATCTTCAGAGTGCTCTCTGGTCCTAACACAACTTGCAGCTACATATTTTATTGGAAGCAAAACTGATATATGTTCAGAGGAATGTGAAAGAGGAGGAGAAAAAACAATCAAACCTTTTGTTTGTGACAAAAAAATAGCCATTGATAAAAGTAAAAAACAATTAAACAGAAGAAATAAATGTTAACTGAAGCACTGCCTGATAAAAAGAAGGGGAACATATTTGGAAGTACTTTGTAATGAAATTTTACCTCAGAAATAACATCTATTACTTGTAGATCATTCCTCCTGAATTAAATCAAACTGAAAGCTTGTAAGATGAACTTCTTCATTGAAAGCCTAGATAGAAAGGAATTTTTTGTTCCACTTGAACAGATGGCAAAACCAAGTAAGCAGGATGAAGATCTGAGTCCAGGAAGGGACTGAAGTATTGCAAGAGTCACTGAAAAGCAGGGTCAAAACAACTCTTACTCAGCTGCTATCTAATGTTCTCCATCCCCAAATGGGATTTGCTGTCTAAATGTACTCAAGACACCTCAGGCAGCCTCTCTGAGCATGCTGCTCTTGCCACAGCACCTCCCTCTGTTCCAAGCCCTAGCAGAGACCCAAAGTTTTATCTTCCCTCCCCCACAAATCCCCAAAACATTTGCTCTGGTGGGAAAGCATTCCCAGGGTAAGTCTGGCAGCAAAAATAGTCAGAATGGCATGGCTTCTCTGCCTGTCTCCAACACCCTGATTTGGAAAGGTCAGGAGGAAGGAGGAGCTCTGGATGCAGCTCCCTCCTTGGCCTGAGAAAGACAAAGCCTCAGCATCCCTGTGAGAGCATCCCAAGAGTTTATTTGGGTAGGAATACTGCCCTCTTAGAGTCCTACCAACACTAGGATGCTCTGTGCTGAATATCTTCAGATTCATGGAATTAAAAAGGGAAGAAGTGGAGGACCACAGTTTGGTAGTGCTTTGCTTCAGGCAGTGAGCATGTTGTTATCAACATTTAGGGCTGGTCTGACCACTGATCCAGGGACATATTCTCTATTATCCCCTTTGCCCCCACTCCAGCAAGGAAAAGGGGAAATTAACAGAGAGAGACTTGTGGATTGGAAATGAATCTTGAACTAATTTAATGAAAACAGTGACAAGAAAATGGAATATATATATTTACATACACACAAAAGCAATATCACACACAAACCCCATTTGGTGGCAACTCCCTCCCCACTGATGCTTTAGCAGGAGGACTCACCAGCAGCCAGGACTCAGACTCAGGGGCTGGATCCTGGAACTGAGGAACTTGGATTGAGGTCAAAGGCAGAGCAGACAGAGTCCTACAGCAGCAGAGCTAGGCTGCTCATCCTCACAAGGCTCAAGTGCTCAACCTTCAGGGATGGTGGAGAACTAAACCTCTCCTTATATGTATTGTCTGTTACTGAGGTGCTAAATAGCTTAATGATGC
>VWZO01012749.1:0-50011 GCA_013396975.1 Bucco capensis
GAGCCCAGAGAGTTGTGGTTGGTGGAACAGATTCTAACTGGAGGCCTCTGACTAGTGCTGGGTCCAGTACTGTTCAATATATTCATCAATGATCTGGATGAAGGGGTAGAGTGTACCCTCAGCAAGTTTGCAGATGATACCAAGCTTGGAGGAGTGGCTGGGNTGAGGACAGGCTGAGAGAGCTGGGTCTCTTCAGCCTGGAGGAGACTGAGAGGGGACCTCATTAATGTCTACAAATATGTTAAGGGTGAATGTCAGGAGGAGAGAGCCAGGCTCTTCTCAATGTCATCCAATGTTAGGACAAGAGGGAATGGGAGCAAGTTGGATCACAGGAGGTTTAGTATCAACATGAGGGAAAACTTCTTTACAGTAAGGGTGATGGAGCACTGGAACAGGCTGCCCAGGAGGGCTGTGGAGTCTCCTTCTCTGGAGACATTCATGAGCTGCCTGGACGCATTCCTGAGTGACATTATCTAGGTGATCCTGCTCTGGCAGGGGGGTTGGACTAGATGATCTTTCTAGGTCCCTTCCAACCCCTGACATTCTATGATTCTATGATTAGGCAACTTTTTGAAGGTTGTTACTTTTTAAATAATAGCTTGTAAAAACTACTGCATCACTTGATTTTCTGTTTATAGTCCCACTATAATAAACTTGTGTTATCTTAATTGAACTGTATGGAATGTAATTTAGGCAAGATTGCATCATGTGGTAAGGTGTTATCACACTTTATTATTCAGCACCAGGAAGCTGCTAGAATACAGAGGCATTTCTGCGTGAATCATATAATCAGCTTAGGAATGGTGAGGCATAGATACTTTAAATTCGTATTTCTGAGCAAGAACTGTGGCTGTGTGGAGCTGTGTTTCTAATACTTATAGAGCATAAAATGGAGGTATCCCAGGAACAGTATACAGAAAGCCGATTAAACTATTCTTACCTCACAAGCAACACACAACCCTGGAACAAATGGAATATTTGCTGAGACTGGGAGCTGGAAAGCATTAAAAAGTTTGTGTCTATGCCAGCACTCTGGCTTTTTCAATGACAGGTCTATTAACAGAAAACCAAATAGTTGTAGTCCTACTGCATTAAGCAGAGTTTTATTTCTGATCTCCTTTTATTTCTGTATTTCAGAACGAGTTCTTTGCATGATATTACTCGACAGTGGGCATCACCTTTACTACAGCATCATGAAGCAGCTGACTATAAGGTGGTTTAAAACTGTTAGTAGTAAAAAAACAGCTAGTGTTGAGGTTATCAGCTCAAGTGTCTGCTAAGACCTTTTGCTGGGAGCTGGCAGAGTTTTTCTTCTGTTGATGCAAATGTGAAACAACTTTCTAAGCAGCCAAGAACAGCTCAAACTCCTGTGTAGGGCTGAGGTGTTGATAGGTAGCAGGCAGGTGTAGTGTAGGACTGCAAGTTTCTTTGATCTGCTGGAGTCAGCATCCTTCAGGGAGTGATTTGTGGCATAGTGCTGGATGCACAGCTCCCCCAGCCTGCTGACAGCTCCATATCTTCCTCACTCCTGGGAATCCTGAGGTCATACCAGCTGAACCTGCATACAACTTTTCCATGCCAGCTGGTGTTGTTTGCCTAGTAGCTTCTGTGTCTGGCAAGCACCTGAGCTATCACTAGAGACAGAACTGCTCTGGGGTGTTTATTTCCCAAGAGGGCTTATCAATGCTCAAAATGTCTTTCATGTTGTTCTTAGATTAAAAAAAAAAAAAAAAATTGCAACTACATGTGAAGTAGCGAAAGGATTGGTACTACCAGTCCAGGCAGGTTTGAGATTTACTACGGATTTACTTTTTCCTTCTTCATGACAGATTTTATGGAATTATACATTTAGGGCTTTTAAGAGAGAGAAAATTAGGTCTTTACGAAGGAGTGTGCAGAGGGAGGTGGTTTCACAATATTACTGCTGTGATATGATCTTTTAATTACAGCAAAGCAGCCAAAGCTGAAACTTGAAAACTTCTGTAAGTGATTACTTTCTGCAGTACACAGGTCTCAAATCCTGCTTTTTCAAAACTTTGGATATTAAAAGAAATTTTGTTTAAAAATAATAGAAGGAAATAGCTTTACAATTGAGAACTGTTACAGAGATAATCTAATGTCTAAATGAAAATGTAGGATATTTACACACAAAAATCAAAAGAATGCAGCCTGGAGCATGATGTAATTAAGGACATATGGCTAAGCTTCACGAAAGAAGATCCAGGGAGGGCTCCACCCACGCTCCTCATCAGTCCCTTTTCCAAGCGCGCTGATAAAAAGACGATAGCAGATAGCACCCTCGAGCCTGTGCTATGGATTTTTTTATTTAGGTGAGACACAGCATGCGCAGAGCTGGACCCACCCTTTAGTCCTAAGGTTCATCTGCCAGGGCCTAGCAAGCTTGGACACTGGCAGTGAAGTCCTCAGGATGTAGGTTTTATTAGAGTGTCCTTCTCTTAGATGGAAGGCCTTACAGGGCTAAACTAGCTCCATCTGCCCGGGTTTGGAATCAGAGTTGTCCCTCTCCTAGGATGACTGCCAGAAGGCTAATGAGCACATCCTACCCATACAAGGATTATAGGAACATGGGTATCACTCCCCACACTTTACGGTGGGCAATGAGTTTAATGCTCCCTCTGCTGTCGGCACAGTTGCTGCACCAGGGGCAATTTTCAGACTGTGCCCCAATTAAGGATGACATAGCCTTGCCAAAGATGGAAAAACTTCCTTGATAAGGGGTTCACAGACCTTGCCACTAGGCAGTAATGTGCTGTCTGCAGATGAGCAGAAACAAGCAAATCCTTTCACTCAAATCAAGAAGCAGCACAACTTTAATATTATACAGTGACTGGACATCATCCTTCATATTCTTAAAAAATAACTATTTCTTGCACAATGCCTACAAATTCCATAGTCTTGTGTCAATTAAGTTCATAAAACTTGTCTAATATAATCTTCAAGATGTATCCTTCCTTCTCTACCAGAACTGCTGTCCAAGCCCAGAAGTATAGTTTTCATCTTGACTGCTGTTACCTTTCCCTCAGTCAACATTTGTAATATCAATTCCTTTCATCTACCAAAGTCCTGTTGCTAAGATTATTTGTGCAGTTCTTTTCCATCTTCCTTATTTTAGTCACTACTTGTTTCATTCTTCCAGTTCATCAAACAAAACCTTCCTTTCTCTTCTGACCTTTCATCACTGTAGTCTCCACCTTCCCTGTCAGATCTGACACATACCTATTTTTTATTCTCACTTTTGTTTCCTTAAAGGGTAATAGCCTTAAGCATTACATCTTGGGAGGAGACAGTGGGATGGAGTGGTTAATAACCATTTTCATGCATCTCTTTTCAGACTTCTCTTTTACAAGTTACTGTAGAAATCCATTGTGCAGTCCTCCATCCTCTCCATGTCCTACTTCAAAGTTACCCACTTCTTCAGCATTGCAGTACACAGCAACTACCTGGTATGGGCTAGGCAGGTAGAAATCTATACTCTGAGTGTCTGATGGGCCAAGAACTGTGTATTTGCTGTTGTATTTAGATGACGTTACTCTATTCCATCTATTCCAGCCCTCTAGTCCATCACCTCCTTCAAATGTCCTCAGAGAAAGCTCTACAGCACATTGACGTATTTGTGAGTAGACAAGTACGTGGGACCATCAGACTCTGCCATGCTATGAAAATAGAAGAACAGTTCTACCAGAAGAGATTCCCATTGGATTAAGGTAAAACAGGGAATATGTACTTTGCACAACTCTGTGTCTATCTTCAACAAACAGTAAATACTGTAACATGTTATCCTAGAAAGACTATGTAGACTCAAACTGTATGCAACACGCATGGCATGGTTGAGCCTTAAATTACTTCTCAGGATTTCTTTCTGCTTGAGTAAGGATGTTTTTTCTTTAGACAAGTTTTAGTTGTTGACTTGGCTACAAGTATGGGAAGAGATAGAAGAAAAGCATTTTCCAGATTTTCTGCTTTAGAGTGAAGCATTTCAGCTTATTCACTTACAAACCAGAAATTCAGTCAGGGTAAATTTCCTGGGACCTGGAGATAAGCCTTAAGCCAAGATTAATTGTATGTATGGAGTACAGAAGATGGCATGACTTATAATGTTCTGTGCAACACATGGGTAAAACTAAACCAGCATCCATAATTCTGCATTATACTCTTTTAAGCACTAGTTTCTTGATTTTAACAGCTGTGGGGAGGGTTAAAGTTTTAGTTCAAGAAATGAACAAATGTAGGCCTGATTATAGCCTACTGTGTCAATTCATATGCTAGTCAAGACACTTGGAAACAGTACAACAAGCTTGCAGATACTTGACCTCTGTACTGGTCCCTCTGCCACTTTTAATGTGCACTTAAAGAAATCTTATGCCCCCCTTCCCCCTCAATGATGACTGAATATTTCTGAATAGCTCAAAATTCATACCCTCTTGAAATGCTGACTTGGGAATGCACATTTTTGGACATGTTTCATCATATTTCCTGTGTACACCAAGTTAAGCATTTTCAAAGTTTGGAAGCAGAGCATGTCTTCCTACGGAAGAGAATTTATATTTTCTCTGACATTGTCCAGGCAACACAGGCTTGAACAAAAGATTGATGCTAAAAGCAGAGTTCTCTAGTCTGTGAACCAACATAGTGTTTGATTTTACTTTATTCCCAGCTGCATTCAGTATCCTGCTTGATGAAGAGAAGAATGACACAGCTTGACCAATGCATTCTACAAGGCCACACCTGTGTTTGCCCTCAGTATTTCTGCATTTGCTAATGTGAGCCACCAGTAAATGATGAAAAGTATGGTAAAACCTATTCTTATCTCTGGAAGAGGAAGGAGGGGAGGGATAGTGGTGGTGTGGGCATCTGAGTGATGTCACCTATACCACCGATGCAAGTAAATGCAAGTAAAATGAGAACCACACTAAGGTCAGAAGTGGTTTGCGTGAAAGACTGCAAGCTATAAACATGAAATAGCATTTCTTTTTTACTGCCTGTACAACATGCTAGTCTTCAGATTTCATTCTAACCTCTCCTGTGTTGGCAATGTACTGTTACAGCAACAGTCATTATGGGTGGAATCACTCCTGTTGCCCATGATGTGAGACCAATATTAGGCATTTAGTTTCCTGCTGGCTGTATTTACCTATGTGCTACACATTTTTCAAGAACAGCTAACAGAAGGATTTATATCACACCATATAATTTAAGATGAAATAATCTAAATTGACAACTTTTAATCTGAAACATTTTAATTTAGAAAAATGTATATTAGACTTTTCATTGTCAAGTCTGTTACACTTGTGACTAATAAAGACCAACAAGTTGATCCAAGAATTTACAATTTTAATAGCTGAGATTAATCTTTAAGAAGATTTATGAGAAAGCTGATTTAGAATGTTATGTTATATAAATTAATAGTGACAAATTTTTATGGGTAGTACACTTAGGAAATGATTACAGAATAAACTAGGAGGTTGTAATATTTAAAGCTAAGCAATATAATTCAAACAATTTTTTCTGTTAGTTACTGGGAACCATATGTTCACATATCACAAACTATCTAAGTATTTATATTTTAGCCTATAGTACTTGGCAACTAGTTTCTTAATAAATTGGCTCATAAGGTCAAGGGTGAACACTGATACCACGTAGCCAGTGTTTTGCATTAAATAGATAAATAGTTTCAATTACAAACAGTACAATTTATAGACCAACTCGATTACCAATTTTTTAATCAATCATCCTTTTCCTAGCTAAGATGCTGTTAAAATGTTCATATCAGTAATCTAAGCAAGGAAAAGACCTCAATCAATTATATTTTCTAGTTTGTACTAAAATCAGCTATGTAACATTTAAAGATACTTGACAAAGAGTTCTTACTCTTTTGAATTGCAGGTGCTCAGTATTTCTGAAAATAAAGCCAATTTAATTTTCTATAAAATAATCATAACTTGGAGCTTCTCCATTAAGAAGTGCATTTAACATTCTACAGAACAACTATAAAAATGCAATTTCTGCCTGAAACATCCTGCCACTCAAATACTGCAGAATTTCTTTTGAAGAAAAAAATTGTATAAACCTCAGGTTTACAGAAATTGTACTTCCAAATTCCTGAAAAAGACCGAGAGCTTAGAACAATCCAGTAATATGTCAATATTTATACACCATTGTACCTTGATTGTTCCATAATATTGACTTAAAATAAATTTTTTTTAGTACAGGTTTTCTATTGCCTTGCACTGACAGTACTCTGTCAGTAGCAGTGAGTTTGGAAGGTGTGTGTTATGAGCTATCATTAAGTTACTTGATAATACATTAGACTCTATGATGATCACAGAACCATTAAGGTTGCAAGAGACCTCTAAGATCATCAAGCCTAACCATCTACCTATCATCACCACCATCAAATATTTAAAGGAGGTTGCAAATTTACAGACAAACAAGTGTTACAAAACATACTTTACTTGAAGATATTACTTTGTACCTGCTAAAACCAAAAACACAGATTGAAGATGAATGTAACATTTAAGACAGTTTCATGCATTTTTTGACCATATCCTAAAGAATTTAGTGATAAGTTCAATTTTCAACAGACTTTAGCACTTGAATGATGTGCTATCGTAATTCATTTCACTCAGGATCAGTAATTGTTTATTGTTTCAGCCTAGATGTAAGGTAGACACAGTTTGAAATCCAATTAAAGGTATTGACATAAAGTAATACCTTAACTATGCATCTGAGCATAATTACTGAGTTTCACTTACTTTCAAAAACTCCATTTTGAAGTGCAAGTTTACACCAGCAACTGTGAGTTGCATGATGGGCAACCTTATCCTTTTACCAAAGAAACATAATTTAGCAATGGTGGTGAAGATGTGGCAACATGGGCCTTCAGATGTCCCCAGAGGCACTTGGACTAGAGGAACCTACACGATCCATTCATCTGCATTAGTAGCACAGGTCCTGTTGACTAGACCAGATGTACCTCAGGCACACTCACCCACACTGAATGCACATCTTTTAATTGCACTGTAACATGATCAGCCTTGCTTAGAGATTAGAAAATATCTTTCCACTTCCTCCCAGTGAATAATGATTCTTTCAACTTTTAGGTCCAAAGGTCTTTGGCAAATAAATAAAACCAAACAACTTTTATTAGGGCAATACTTTATTATAAAAGCTAAAGAATGAACACTTACACAAGTAATAAAAATGTTGAAAACATTTCCCTGTATTTATAAATATGTAGTTTGCATTTCTTAGAAAATTTATTCACAGCTTATTTTTTTGTTGAATACAATCTAGGCTTGTTTCCTTGCAACCATATGGAAGCTCTTGAGTTAGCTCACAGCTGAGAAATGTAGTTTTCCATGGGAGAGATTGTATGCTGAGTGACTGAATCTAAAAGAAATCAAAAAGCAAGATTGTTTAAGAGAAAATGCAAAAATCCCCAGATTATAAAGCAATTTCTGGTATAAAACAATTTGGTGGAGCTGAGAACCCAGAGACTGAAAATAAATGCAAACAATCAAATTATAGTACTGCGAGCACTTACTCTTAAAGTTTAAAAAGGTGATGTATTATCTACCTATAGGCTTTCTATTGTGGTCAACCTCGAGTGAATGAACTGGCAGCTGGTAGTAACAGCAGAAAGCAGATAGCCACAACTCAATTGAATTGCAACAGTGAAGTGTCAAAGTCTGACAAAACTTCAGATCCGATTTATTTGAATAAGAGTGGTCCTGGAGAACAGGAAAGGTGCCTGAGGACTGGAGGAAGGCCAATGTTATCCCAATCTTCAAAAAGGGCAAGAAGGATGATCCAAGTAACTATAGGCTGGTCAGCCTCAACTCCATCCCTGGAAATGTGATGGAACAGCTTGTTCTTGCCACCATCTCCAAGCATTTGGAGGAAAGGAGGCTTATCACGAGTAGTCAACATGGATTCCGTGAGGGGAAGTCAAGCTTGACTAATCTGATAGCCTTTTATGATGGTAAAACTAGATAGATAGATGAGGGGGAAGCAGTGGATGTGGTTTTTCTTGACTTTAGCAAGGCTTTTGATACTGTCTCCCATGGTATCCTCACAGCCAAACTTAAGAAGTATGGATTGGGAGACT
Source organism: Bucco capensis (assembly GCA_013396975.1). Lineage (NCBI taxonomy): Eukaryota > Metazoa > Chordata > Aves > Piciformes > Bucconidae > Bucco > Bucco capensis. Next base: position 8,129 of record VWZO01012749.1, read on the forward strand.
GTGAAGCGAGATGCATTGGGAACTGGCTGAAGGACAGAGCCCAGAGAGTTGTGGTTGGTGAAGAAGAGTCTAACTGGAGGCCTGTGACTAGTGGTGCCCCCCAGGGGTCTGTGCTGGGTCCAGTACTGTTCAATATATTCATCAATGATCTGGATGAAGGGGTAGAGTGTACCCTCAGCAAGTTTGCGGATGATACCAAGCTTGGAGGAGTGGCTGGCACACTAGGAGGCTGTGCTGCCATCCAGTGTGACCTGGACAGGCTACAGAGATGGGGAGGGAGAAACTTAATGCAATTTAACAAGGATAAGTGTAAAGTACTGCATCTGGGAAAGAACAACCCCATGTATCAGTACAAGCTAGGAACTGATCTGTTGAAGAAACAGCCCTGGAGAAAAAGGTCTAGGAGTCCTGGTGTATAGGAGGATGACCATGAGCCAGCAATGTGCCCTTGTGGCCAAAAGGGCCAATGGCATCCTGGGATGCATTAAGAGGAGCGTGGCCAGCAGATCCAGAGAGGTTATTCTCCCCCTCTACACTGCCCTGGTGAGGCCCCACCTGGAATACTGTGTCCAGTTCTGGGCCCCCCAGCTCAAGAAGGATAGGGAGCTGCTGGAGAGAGTCCAGCACAGGGCCACAAAGATCATTAAAGGAGTGGAGCATCTGCCCTAGCAGGACAGGCTGAGAGAGCTGGGTCTCTTCAGCCTAGAGAAGAGGAGACTGAGAGAAGACCTCATTAATGTTTACAAATATGTTAAGGGTGAATGTCAGGAGGAGAGAGCCAGGCTCTTCTCAATGTCATCCAATGTTAGGACAAGAGGGAATGGGAGCAAGTTGGATCACAGGAGGTTTAGTATCAACATGAGGGAAAACTTCTTTACCGTAAGGGTGACAGAGCACTGGAACAGGCTGCCCAGGAGGGTTATGGAGTCTCCTTCTCTGGAGACATTCAAGAGCTGCCTGGACACATTCCTGTGTGACCTCGTCTAGGTGATCCTGCTCTGGCAGGGGGGTTGGACTAGATGATCTTTCTAGGTCCCTTCCAACCCCTGACATACTGTGAGACTGTGATACTGTGATGACAACTTGTAGCTGACACTGTTCATACTATTGTGTAAACAGTTGCTGAGAGAGGGTCTCAGCTTCAAAGGCTTGTATCCTTCCTTTAAAGTATCATATAGAATTACCTTACTTCTGAGTTTTGATGATTAATCATTTAAAATCCATTAGCTGTAATTTGCATAACTGTGCCTTGTAAGCTGGACATAACAATTAGATAAGGCACTGTTAGACTGCAAAAGACAACTGAGAAATTTGTAAAGGGCACAAAGAATTCAAAGTCCTTTTTCACTACAGCCAGATATTGCAGTTCCTTCAGCCCACTGATGGGCTGAGTGTGGCCTGCCCAGCTGAAGGTAGCTCATTAGATACTGGACCTGGGGTGAAGCATTGCTCCATAAAACTAGGAAAAGAGTGGGACATGCCACAGAAGTTGCATGCCTTTTTTAGTTTCCCACCTGGAATTTACGGCTGGAGTACTACTACTACGTTTAATTTACTACATCATAATTTTTGTCTTGCACAAAATGCTGATTTCCATGTCTGGTCACCTTTTTTTGGCCAAAATTGTTCCTTAAGTCTTCCTTGAATCCAGAGAAGGCATAAGCAATGCCTTTTTATTATGCCTTTGCATTTAGATTAGTTTTTTCCCTTTATAGTTCACTTTTCCTCTCTTCTTTAGTGGTATTTTCTTTCAGGTTTTGAGTCATTATCACCTGATAGCATTAACAGTCAAGAATGTTTGGCTAGCCTCATATAACTTCAAATCATGTAGTATATTTGTTGCTAGAGTCTGAGACACTATCTAGAGGAGTTTGACACAGTATGATGAAAATTTAATCTTATTAACCTTATCTTTTTAGCTTATTTCCCTAGTATGCAAAAGGTCCCTTTTTGGAAAGTTCCTTTATCTTGTCTGAAAAAGAGAGAGTGTTAGACTTGAAGTTGTGCATCCTACATAGATTATCAAAAGCTTTTCTTTGAGTGTGAGGATACTGCAATTTTACATCTGATTCCCTGCAAAAAGATAAATATTAGAACTCTGGAGTCCATAATGGAAATGTGATTGACTAACAACTTTCAGAAACTTAACAGCAGATTTTAGAAAAAAACATTTTGCAAGTGAAATAGAGACTGCAGAACATCAATATGTAAGTAAGGACAGATTATTAGGGGGTGTCAATTACCACATTTAATTAGTGCTATGCCATTTTATATCAGTTTAAAATCTTTCTCACTACATCTAAAATTGAAATATATGACACGTTAAAAAGCAATGTTCCCCATAATTTAGTCTGCTCTAAATGAAACAATTATACAAAAAATTTGAAAATCTTTGGATGAAGTTTGTTCATGGTAAAATTACAATGGTGAGTACCAGGACCATCATAAAGCAGTCTTAGTTCTAAAAGAAGGTACTCACCATGGAGAAAACCTTCCTGAAAACCTAATTGTAGCAGTCTGTTCCATTTTCTTCCCTCTATAACTTCTGTTTAATGAACTATTTACAGCCAATTTTTGAATGCATATGCCACAATATTTTATATAATTTGAAACTTAGTGTCTTACCTAATATCCATTTTTCTGATAAACATTTTATTTCCTGGTACTTCTTTCCTGTGGGTTTTTTTTTTCCTTTACAGGCTTTTGCCTGATGTAAGGCTTTACATACTTTACTTTTTCAGGTGTATCAGAAACTTTTGGGTAAACTATATAAAAAATTTGCTCTACTTGTTCAATAAAACTCCCAAAGCAGAGTTGAGACTATTTTGTTATAGGTCACATGGTTTATTTATAAAACTTCTTAAAGTGCTTGATGATATTATTTTCACCATAATGGTTCATTTTTACATTTATAACACTGACCATCACAGAGAAATATTATAAACAATTATAGTCTTGCAGCAAAAGTACAAATGGTGAAAGCCTTCACAATATAGAGTGATTATCAGTTTGTATTGGGGAGCTTTACAAACATACCTAATTAAGAGTTTAAACTACTTTAGGACTTCTTTTCCCCTCCTGTGCTCCACAGATATGAACTGCATTTTCTGTCAGATGTGTGAAGTGACACAAATGTACCAGAACTCAGAGCAAACTGTTTCATGTAAGCTCTTTTGTTTCCACAAAACCAAACCCAAGTCCTCTGTGAACGCTATGCAGCCTGTAACACTTGATCATTACAATAAAAACCTGCTTGATCTATATGAGGAAAATTTTCTTCTCTGTATATGCCAGGCAGGACTGTGGTTCAGCAAGTAAAGCCATCTCCTCCAGCTATAATGTGCATAAAAGCAATGCATACAACAAATATACCACGCCATAGCACACAATAAAAAGCTTTCATACTAAAACAAAAAAAAAAGCAAGCTTGTATTACTTACAGTGGGATTGCCACTGACCTGCCAAATTAATATATGTAACATGTCTGAGTCTGTATCTCTTGTCAAAGTTTGGAAAATTCATGAGACTGGAGTTAATAGTAAGAAGAGAACAAAAACAATGTTTCATATTGTGTGATACTTGGAATTTTTCATACAGATTATCAATATGAGCATATATGAGGTAGAGAAAATATGAGGTAGAGGAAAGGTTGCTCTGTATATATCTGGTATATGAGATGTCTGAATGTGAAACTGTAGTCAGTGAGGAGGTGTAAATGGAATGGTGGAAGGAATTACTTGTTCAGTGGATTTCTTCCTCCAGTCCTGGCATGAACCTACTGTGAAACCATAGGTGCTCAGAAATTTAATGCAATATTTGTGCTTGGCAGATATGTAGCCACAGTAAGAGTCTTCAGCTAGTTTACAGGGGTTTATAAGTCCAAACAGTTCCATAGCATGTTCAGCAATCCCTCAATGAAAGTTGAAGTTAATTGCCTTAGCACTTCTGATCAATTAGCCAGATGAAACACCTGCAAAGCGTGAAGCCCATGCTAATGTGAGTGGCTTAGTGCTTCTTTGCCACTGCTCTCTGCTAATCTTTATGAACCTTTAATTTAGTCAGTCCCAATCTGAATTTTGAGACCTTGTCTATCAATAAATAATTCAACTTCCTCTGATTGTTAAATCCTTGGCTGATCTCCTGAGAATAAAATTAAGTTGATTCTTTGTGTTCTAAATTCAGAAAATTATGAAGACAGTGACTGCTACGGATGGAGGATAAAAAGACTCAAGCACAATCCAAGAAAACTCCTTTATTTTTCTCCTCTTATACGAGCTTAGGTTTATAAATGACTCAGTACCTAATCCTGTCTCATGGAATTCAAACAGCTGCTAAGTAATTTTGTTGATCACAGTATCAAAGCAGAGTTATATTGCAGATTTTGGGGGACACAAACTCATTGAATGTATCTGATGTGCCTTCCTCTCCATAAGCTGGCACACGATACTTTAGATATGTGCAGAAGGTCTTGTTTTGGACTCAAGTAGCGTAATGTCTACCTCCATCTGAGCAAAATGTTGTTCTATGAATTTCTGTCTGCTAGGCATCTGGATGTCATGAAAAACAGAAAACTAATCATTATATGGTTTAAATATACAGTATCAGAATTGGAATTTGCTAAGAGTACCACTTGCTGATGGGGCTTGTGAGGCTTAGAGGCCATTATCAGTGTCTTAAAATGGGACTAGTTCAAAACCATAAAACACTTTGTAGTCGCTGATGTACAGAGCAAGGTTGTGGTATTACTAGGACTGCAGTCATTCATTTTGATGAATTAAAAAAACTGCACAATAGTGGAGCTACAAAAGTGCCTGTGGTACGCAAGGTCAACTAATTTAAGAATGCACCACAGGGAAAAGTAACACCCTCATCACATCAACCTCAGAACAGCCTCATTACACATGCAACACTATCTTAGTTGATTTGACAGCTCTCTGGTATTGTTCATTGGCACAAATCAGATGCAACAGACAGAAGAAAGAGAATTGCCAAGAGACTTTAATGCTAGTTTACCAAAAATAAATCAGATTTAACTAAAAAAGACATTTTGGTTAACCTGGAACTCTTAAGACTTCAAAGATGAAAATTACTAGATGGAGACGATTTCATTTTAAAAATGCAATAGGACTTGTGTTAGCTAGAAGACACCAAATATAAATTATTGCAATCTCCTATTTCACATATTTTAGGAAAGGGCTAATTGTATTCCCACTTCCTCAAACATTTCTCCTGAAAGGATTTATTTGCTGCCACTCATTATACTCATTTATATGATACATCTTTGTATAGAAAGAACTGTTGGATTAAAGTAATATTAAAAGCAAATGTGTATACAACTAATCATCAAATCAGGAAATTCAAATTTCAAGGACCCAACAGCACTCAACTCAGCTGAGGGCCACAAAAGGTATGCTTTATTCTATGTATTTAGTACATATTAAAAGAACCCAGGAAATTGAAATATTGACATGCTATAGAAAGGGTTTTCTTAAACTGCCTTTAAAATTCTAGCTGTGTGCATTATCAGTGCATTTGAGAGAAGGACAGAGTAAGAACACAGTGCATCTTGGTAGTATCATCAAAGGAAAGCTTCAGCATGGAACATCTTTACGTTTCCTGTGTCTAGATCACCAGCACCACAGCTTTCCCATCAGGCTGTGCTTGGATTTGCTCAAGCACACTGGGTCCACACACAGTATCTTAAGAGATAGGTCAAAATCACAGTATTTATGTTCAGAGCTCAGAGAGTAGTCTGAAAGGTTAACTTTGCTTTCTGGCCCACTAACCTGAAAGAGCCACCATTAGCCAGTTGCTGGGAAGGGAGCCAGCTGACCACACAGGGTTTGGCGGTGGGATGAGAGGGCACAATCTAGCTCTTCTCCCTCAATTGACTCAGCTGCCTTTGCAACATCAAAGCCTTTGTGACGCTCCAGGGGTGCTCCCAGCCCTTTGAAACCATACACATTTTGCCTAAGCTTTTACAAATAAATAAATAATTCCTCAGCAGACACAAAGCCTGGGAAAATACCTGACCCCAAAAGTGACTATTTCCACAAATTGTGTATGTATCAGTCAGTACTTATGGTTACAATTGTGTCAGTCCCTATTATAACAGACAGCAACAGTTTTCCTTTCTAATTATATTTGTTAGCAGATGGACAGAAAAACAAAATGTTATAAAACCATCTCTTTACTCTTTTTGGTAAGATCCTAAGTCTTAACTTCATTCTTTCACTAGCTGGATGAACAGCAGGAAGACACCTCTTATACGTATGCATTTCTCCTAATTTAGATGTTTGTCTGAACCTGAGTTTTGAAAGGAAAAATAAAACCAATCTTATTGGATGTAAAACTTAAGGAGAATGTATGATAACAGAGCCTTTCTTCATTATTAAAAAAACCCACAAAAACCATTTCACCAACTATTATCCCCCCTGTGACTGATTTTCAAACCTCACAAGCCAAACCATATATTATAAGAATCTCCAAACTTCACTACTTTGCCTAGAACTTTATGAAAACAGCTCCTGCTGAGTAGGGTGCGGGAACAAACACAAAACCCCATAAAAGTCCAAGATTGCCATCTTTTCATGAGGCTTAGGAGATAGCCATCATGTCCCACAAAGGTGTCATCTCTGAATGGATACCTGAATTCATGCAAAAAATAAGAAAATAATTGTTCTGGATGTACTTGGAATTTTTCAGCATTGCAACTGCTGATATCGTATATAAAGCACACAATTTTCAGTGTACTTCTATAAAATAGAACATGAAGAAATTTCCAGTCTAAATTCTATTAGAATAATAATACTTCAAAAAATGGAGAGTAGGGTTATGATTTATTAAAATTAATAGAAATTTTTTGGTAAGCTAGAATGGAAAATGTGAAGTACTAGCTTCAAACATACATAAAAGGTAGCCATCTGTAACAATTGTACATGTCTGAAAATGTGTGCATGCATTACACAATCAATGTATGCATTATGGTAAATATTTTAGTTACAGTTATTTACCAGAGATAAGTAAATCTACAAAACCAAACTTATTATTTATTTTACCATTACTATTTGAGCATTTAATATAGGATTGGAAACCTTACCAACACCTGTTTGTAAAGGCTATTTTTAATGAGGTATTTGCTGAACTTATGGAAAGCATTAATTATATATTGGTTATTTCATTTGGCGTTGATAAGAAATTGCTCATTTTTACTAAAAAGGATCAGACTGTTGAAGTTTTATGGATTAATTCAATATTCTGCAACTATTAAATGGCAAAAAACCATAAAATTGCTGAAAACAATAAAACAGAATTTAAGGTTTGATAATGTACCAATGTAACAAAAAGAGACATATAAAATAGCATATTCATGTCATGCAGTTGGGTGATGTTGCTGGAGATATAGAAAGCTCTAAGATTTTGATATTCACATGATTTCACTATGGATAAACATACTGGCCAGGGAGTATTTACATTTTGAGTTACTGTAATTCTGTACAAAGACCTTGTGAAGAATGCACTCAAAACTACAACATTGTTGGGAAACATTACACTTGTGTGATTATCTGTGTTTTCAGAGAGTCTGTCATTTAGTAAAAATAGAAAAGAAAAACACATATGTGGAACCCCATGTACATGTAAAGATCAAGGGCTCACACACATCCACACAAGCAGACCATTAGCCTGCTTATGATAAAGAGGAGCATAATCCAGCATGAACAATTCTGAAAGTACAGTTATCCTGCAGTGAGGAATTTGCAGAATCTACAGGACCCTACAGGGATCAAGGAAGTTTGTGTTATCAATGCAATACTCCTGCAGGACAAAGAAGAAATGCTCTCTTTTCATCTAATAGGAGAAGTAAGTAACCAAACAGAAACTTAATTTTTTGTGTAACATGTATCTTCTACTAAAATTAGCAGATTATCATTTCAGTTTGAGTTCTTATAATTTGTTTTAACAGTCTGCTGATTTTTTAAACATATTGAGAATACTAACATTTAAATAGTATTTACTAAAATCTTTAAAATAACACTGAAATTCTGTACTAGATAAATAAATTGGTGCTCTCTAGTATAAAGGAACATGCTAAGAGTTGGAAACAACTTCCTTCAGCAATGTGTTTCATGAAAAAATATATCCATAGCTTTTTTTGTTGAAACAATGCTTTCTCATTGCTCATCAATATAATTTACCTAAAATAGAAGCTCCCCTTCTGTAAATTAGAGAAGCACAAGCCTTCAGAAAGACAGAAGGGAGAACGTACTTTTGAATGCTTGATAAAGATGTATCAGCAGCCCAGCGCATGCACACCAAGGGAGATTATGTACACGCAAGCTTGGTACATATTTGCATATTAGAAGACAACTGCTGCACTGGGCTGGGAGCCAGAAGTAGAGAGGGATAGAGTAAAAATTTGGTACAGAAAAAAAACCCTTTCAACATCTGATCTTGAAAATTAAAAAGGAAAGTGAAATAAGAAATGCCATACAGTCAAGACTATATTATCTGAAAAAGTCTTCAAAACACAGATTATTCCCTTCCTCTGTAAGTCCTTTGTGTAAGTGTTTCCTGGCCAAATGAGGGTGAAGGGAAGAGTGCTTGAACCCAGCTAATGTAGCTGATATTGTTTCTCTTTCCACTGCATATTGGCAGACAACCTTGCTTCTCTCAAATCCCATAGACTGATAAGACCAATTTATTCTCTGAAAGACTGAGTCCCAGAGGGAATACTGTATGAAAATGTTTGGCAAATAATTCTACTGTTTTGTGGATATTCAAAACTATACAGGAAGATGTTTGAACCATTTTTTCCGGCATAGAAAATTTTTGCAGGAAAAAAGATAACAAATTCACTTATTTTTAGTTTAATTTCCTTGTTTTCCAGAGGTAGAACTATTTTTAAATACTAAGTAATATCAACATTATCAACTATAGATTAATAAAAACCGAATTAGGGTAAAACAATAAGTTTCTTCCCCTTTGAGGATAAGCATGGCTTCTAAATCAAGGAGCTGGATTTGCAATACGCATCACTTAAAAAAACTCTACTAAGATCTGGACACTTTACTAAAACTGTCTGTAGCTTCAAAAACATTCTGAATTAGATATATTTGCATTTGGTTTCAACAGAAACTAATTATTTTTGGAATTTAAAAAGAATCCTTTCATTATAGATTAGCTAATGAAGGAAGGATTTTTCAGGATTAGAAATTTAAATCTTGCTTCAGAAACACCTCAAGAACTTGTTCATCCTTGTTTTTGTCTTATTTCAAGCAAGTTAAATTCAAGTGACTACCAGGCAGTAATAAGACTGCAAATTGAAATTGCAAATTTATGTAAAAATTCTGCAAGTAATTAGCAATTCTAATTGGGGGGTGTTTTCTTCACCCAAATATCAATAAAGCAGCACTGTGCCATGCATACTCCAAAGCAGTATATGAGTGTAGCACATATGACTCTGAGTCCTGCATCACTGGCATACCACAAGGATTACATACACCACGTGACAAGCTCCCAAGAATCCCAGTAAAATTTAGAGACAAATTCTCTACCTCCATACATGATCTAATCCAATGCTTATCTTCTCTCACAGTTACAAAGCTTTTCTTAATAATATAACCTAAACTGCCTCTGCAATATTTTCAGCCTGTTATTTCTTGTTCTAGTGCCAAGGGACATAGAGAACAATTTATTCTCTTCCTATTTGCAACAACCATTTAAATATTTGAAGACAGTTATCATGTCTCCTCTCAGCCTTCTCTTCTCTAGACTAAACAAACACAGTTCTTTCAGTCTTTGCTCATGGGTCGTATTTTGTAGAGCTCTGATTTTGTTATTCTCCCCTTGATTCTCTCCAGTGGATCCATGTCTTTCCTGAAATGCAGTGCCCAAAGCTAGACACAGTATTCTAGCTCAGGCCCCACCACTGCTCTGCACGCTGCAAACAATTCATGTATCTCACGTACAGCATTCCTGTTAACACATCCTAGTATGCCTGCTTCTTTTATCAGAATGTGACATAGGTGACATATAGTGGTTCAGATCTTCTAAACACTCGGTTTCTTTTTTGGAACAAATATTGCATTGTCAATCTGCAGGTGATTATTTCTCCCTCCTTTGCATTTGTCCTTGCTAAACTCAATCATACTTATTTCTGATCATTCCTTCTATCTCTCAAGGTTACTTTTTCATAGAATGGTTTGGGTTGGAAGAGACCTTAAAGATCATCTAGTTCCAACTCCCCTGCCATGGGCAGGGGTACCATCCACTAGACCAGGCTGCTCAAAACATCATTCAACCTGGCCTTGAACACTTCTAGGAATGGGGCATTTTAATTCTAATAAGTCACAGTTTGGCCCCAGTAGGCAGCTAAGCACCTGCTTCCTGCCTCAGCAGGATGGGGGAAATTCAGAAAGGAGAAAGTGAGAAAATTCATGGGTTGAGATTAAACAGTTTAGTAAATTAAAAAACTACAGAGTCAGTCTACAGTTCTACTATTTTAGGTCATGATTAATCAGATTTTCCAGCCTGGTAACTTAGCAAACTTCTAAACAACAACTGCAGTATATGGATGGGATAGTTGTACACTTTATGCCAATTATTCCTGTGTGTGCTGCTGTGGCAGCCTCATTATATGTGTCATCAAGTTGCTGAATTAATGATATACAGATCCTCTGTGCAATAAATCTAAGTGTGCTATGTTGAATCCACAATTTTCCATCTAGCATTAGTGATAAGACTCTCCATCTAAGCCAGGTTTTAAATACATGCAAATACATATGTCTCAAAAATGCAAAGGAAGTAAAATCAGAAAGTCTTTTCCCTTAATTCAGCTGACAGTTGTACGAATGCAGTTGAACCAATGTACAAACCAAGAAAATCTCAGCCTCTAGATAACCAGCCATGACTTTAAAAGGTATGTAATACATATATACTGGCATGTTTTTCCTCACAGTTGACTAAGGTTTATTCTTGCTGGATATACCCTCACAAGACCTTTAGCAACAAAGATACATTCTTATTGGTTTGGTTTAGTTTAGTGCACTTCTGAAACTAATCTCTTGGTCATTCCTATTGAGCGTACTTTAGGTTCCCATTGTGAAGCAGCCATCAAGGGCACATACTGTAATCCATTTGGATGAAATACAGTCAGAAGATGTGCTCAGTTCAGGGCAGCAGACTTGAATGAGCCCAGAGCCTTGAAACACATGCTGTGTGCAAGGTGCTCTCAGCACTAGCTCGCAAATGGAACATTGCAGATCCCTTTCTATTCATCTCTATTACTGGTTTCTAGACACAGGTAGAAGTGAGCATGTAGTCACTTCTGGCAGATGTAATGGGGCAGTGATACAGGTATGAGATGCTTCTTTCAAACTGAATTATTACCTGCACAAAAATAATGACCTCAAGTAAATTTAACCCATTTTTTTAATATCAGTTGGAAATTGCCTTATTGTTATAGTTCATTCTCACATGGCAACAGGAAGGAGAAACATTCATTGCATCTTGGCATTTATCTCCTCATATTGCAACCATTCAGCCATTCATATAGAGTATCCTCTAGGCTTATTGAACTCTCCCAACCCACATAAGGCCAATTATTTATTTTTTTTAAACTGACTAGTAACTATTGCATGAGACCAGTATGCAGTTTATGAATAGGTCATTAATTTCAGCAGAGTAGCTTAAGGAACAAAGCATTACTGAAATAATTAGCAATGTTTAATCATATGGGAGAAAACACATCTGCATTTAGACAGACTGAAAAAATACATTTCCAGCTAAGTATACTTCACTGATGAAAGGCCATGCTGAAACAGAAATTCCATGAGCTAATAACATGCTACAGTTCATTGAAAACAACTTGATTTTCTCCATAGTTAAATACTACACATAATGAAGATGCAAGACATGGAAGCCTAGCATTTGCATGAAATACATTAACAATTATAAACTTATTTCAGCTATCTTAGACTTTTCAGATATTGAATCATTTTGGACTTTCTCTTTTAATCAACACAGGGTATTGTGCAGTGAGCTTCAAGAATGACATTTGTTTTGCTGGCTTAGGAATGTGGGGAATCCTTCCGTTTGCCTTTAACAGTAAATGGTAAATCCAGTGCTGTCAACAGATTTGCTATACCTGGCAAAGTGCATATGAATAATGCCTTGATAAATAAAAGAGTTTTCTATTCCAGCAATAACAAAGTGAGTGGTCTTGTTGAAAGGAAAAGCCTGGCAAATGTGAAGGGTTACACAGATGCTCCCAAAAGGCTCACTCCCCAAACAGCTGTATTAAACCGCAATAAAAGTAATCTTAACATTAAAAAGAATTCCTAGTTTTATCTTTAAAATACAAATATGTAAGTCCTTTTGCTCTACCTCAGCAGACTGAAACTATTTAAGTGAAGGCGGAGTATGTTTTTCTCTCTCCTCCATAGTTTTAGCTGAATGCCATTGCTATGCCCAGCAGTAACTCAGTGTGTGCCAAATATGAATACTTTTAAGCATCATATGAGTTTTAAAGGCTACAGTAAGTGATGGGAACACAATCGTCTTGGGAATCTACAAATAACTTTAAAAAAGCTCATAAATCTGGCTTCCATGGTTTGGTTTTCAACAACTTTATGAAATATGTCAAAGCTTAAACACAGCGCATTCATTTTCCTTCAAATTTCTTAGGACTGAATTTTCTCAATCTCTTTTGATGTTCTGCAGCAAGACAAATACAATGGACTTGGCTTTCAAAACAACAGGCATCAGCAAATTACCTTTTAAAAATTTGCTTTGTTCTTTTAATTGATTTTTTTATATATAAACAGAGGAAAAATGTACCTGTAGGGCAAAAAGTTGATTTTTTTTGTTGAAATGTTTAAAAAAGATGCATAGTAATGACTGAGCACAACCAAATCAGAAAGCTGCATTCATAAGTTACATGCAAAGCTCCACACTTAGAGTGAACCACATGCACTACAACAATTATTAGCAGGGAATGCTTGGTTTTTAAAATATGAACTAAAGGGTCAGTTGAAATTACTTAAATGTTCAATAGAGAAAAGTCTTTAAAAGTGTCTGAAAAATACTGAAGTAAATCCACTCAAAGAGATTACCTGACATCACACAATTGGATGCAGCTGATATGGAATGCCACCAACTGCAAAACTAGACCAGGTTCAGGTTGCTTTTAGAAACTTCTGATTGAACTACTATTACAATCACCTCTGGTCTACAATTTTCCTGATTAGTACTCCTTGGCAACCATACTTCTTCATCTGTAATAACATCTTCACTTAATCTGTCACAAATTTTAAGAAAAGAAGTATGGAAAAAGGAAGAAACATTCCCCCCCTGAAGAGCAAGAATGGAGAACTAATAACAACAGATGAGGAGAAGGCTGAGGTTCTCAATGACTTATTTTCTTCCGTCTTCACTGGCAACCTCTCTCCCAACACATCCCAAGTTAAAAAACCACAAGATGTGGACCAGGGTAATGAAGTCCCTCCTGCTGTATGTGAAAGTCAGGTTCATGACCTCCTGAGGAACCTGAACATGCATAAGTCTAAGGGACCTGATGAGATGCACGCCAGAGTCCTAAAAGAATTGGCTGATGTAGTCACCAAGCCACTCTCAATAATATTTGAGAAATCCTGGCAGTCAGGTGAAGATCCTAGTGACTGGAAGAAGGGGCATGTCACACCCATTTTCAAAAAGGGTGTAAAGGAGGACCCTGGGAACTACCGACCTGTTAGCCTTACCTCTGTGCCTGGGAAAATCATGGAGCAGATTCTCCTAGAAGTTCTGCTAAGGCATATGGAGGAGAGGGAGGTGATCAGAGACAGTCAGCATGGCTTCACTAAGGGCAGATCCTGTCTGACAAACCTAGTGGCTTTCTACGATACTGTGACTACCTCAGTGGACAAGGGACAACCTGTGGATGTGATCTATCTGGACTTGTGCAAGGCCTTTGACACAGTCCCCCACAACATTCTATTGGCCAAGTTAGAGAGCTATGGATTTGATGGGTGGACTGTTCAGTGGATAAGGAACTGGCTGGCTGACCGCATCCAGAGGGTAGTGGTTAATGGCTCAAAGTCCAGCTGGAGATCAGTGACAAGTGGTGTCCCTCAGGGCTCTGTACTGGGGCCTGTACTGTTTAATATTTTTATAAATGATATCGACAGCAGCATTGAGTGCACCATCAGCAAGTTTGCAGATGACACCAAGCTATGGGGTGCTGTTGATAAGTTGGAGGGGCAAGATGTCATCCAGAAGGACCTAGACAAGCTGGAGAGGTGGGCCCAGGTGAACCTCATGAGCTTCAACAAGACCAAGTGCAGGGTCCTACACCTGGGTCGGAACAATCCCCACTATCAATACAGGCTAGGGGATGAGATGATGGAGAGCAGCCCTGCAGAAAAGGACTTGGGAGTGCTGGTGGACAAGAAGCTGGACATGAGCAAACAGTGCACACTGGCAGCCCAGAAGGCTAATCGCATCCTGGGCTGCATCAAAAGAAGCGTGGCCAGCAGATCCAGAGAGGTGATTTTGCCACTTTACTCTGCTCTGGTGAGACCTCATCTGGAATACTGTGTCCAGTTCTGGAGCCCTCAATACAGAAAGGACATGGATCTGATGGAGCAGGTCCAGAGGAGGGCCACAAAAATGATCAGGGGGCTGGAACACCTCTCCTATGAGGACAGGCTGAAGGAGCTGGGATTGTTCAGCCTGGAGAAGAGAAGACTTCGGGGGGACCTACTAGTGACTTTCCAGTACTTAAAGGGAACTTATAAGAAGGCTGCAGAGGGCCTGTTTGCAAAGGCCTGCAGCGAAAGGACAAGGGGCAATGGTTTTAAACTGGAGAGGAGGAGATTTAAATTGGACATTAGGAAGAAGTTCCTCACCACGTGGGTGGTGGAACACTGGAACAGGTTGCCCAGGGAGATGGTTGAGTTCCCATCCCTGGAGGCATTCAAGGTGAGGCTTGACAGGGCTCTGGGCAACCTGATCTAGTTGGGGATGTCCCTGCCCAGTGCAGGGGGGTTGGACTAGATGACCTCCAGAGGTCCCTTCCAACCCTAACCATTCTATGATTCTATCTATGAAGTATGGAAAGCAAAGACATTTAATCCTTCAGCACTAAGAGTAGTAAGTGGAGCTGCCAGCACATACAGGAAAAAAAAACCCCACATGTATAAATATCTGACAAGGTACTTTTATCAATCATACTTTTAAATTACAATTACTCAAGAAAAATATATTTGAGAGCACTGATTTCCTCCTAGGTGCTAAACAAAGGACATTATTAGCGTTTTCTATTTGAAGTCTCTTTTCATGAACTCTTTTTACCAAGATGATAATAGAAGATTACGGAAGAAAGAACTTTGACTATATTGTAACAGAAAGCTTTGATGGTCTTCTGTATAGCTGAGGGAGAAGAATTTATGTTGTGAATAGAGAGTGATTTCAAAGGTATGAAAGTTGGTAGGGTAAAGATAGAGTAGCTGACACTAAATTTATTAGCTTTGCTCTTCTTTTTTTTTTCCTTTTTTTTTGTTTTGTTTAAACCAGAGCATTTTTCAAGTTAATTGTAAGTTAACTGTAAGCTGGCTGAACATGAGCCAGCAGTGTGCCCAGGTGGCCAAGAAGGCCAATGGCATCCTGGCCTGTATCAGAAACGGTGTTGTCAGCAGGAGCAGGTAGGTGATCATGCCCCTTTACTCAGCTTTGGTGAGGCCTCACCTCGAGTACTGCGTCCAGTTTTGGGCCCCTCACTACAAGAGGGACATTGATGNAAAGGGTTTATTGGTTTCTTTTAATGAAGTGCAAAAAATAATTCACAAACCACAATGCTAAGTTATGCATGGTACCAAATGATGCCCTTCTAAAAATAACTTATTCCAATATCTGTTTTGAGAAGTTGATACTTATCAGTTTTTGAACTAATTACACCAAATACATTTTCAGCATATTATCTCATGCCTTCTTCTCAAGAGTAATATATCATTAACCTGATCAAATGCTGGAGCAATGAATCTCAGTCATTGCTGTGAGTAAGAAAAAGCCAGTTTATAACATAAGTCTTATTTAGAATATAATCTTACTCCTGATGGGGATTTCAAATGCACTTTGTGTTTCAATATGTGATAACTTTTTCAGTTTTTTTTCTTTTCTATCACTTATTTCTAATAATTTTTTTTAGTGACAAGTACAATGGAACAATATTCATTTGACTTACCTGATTCTTGCATTTGGTCTTGCAGGAACTATCTTAAAAATAAAGTGTGACTCTACAGGCAAAGCTATCACGGTGCTCATGTAAAGTAGGAAGATTCACTGAGAACTGAGTTACCATTTAACAGAAAAGTCCACTTCTGTTTACTGTAAATGTAATGCTGATCTTTTTTAAAAAAAAAAAAAAGAAATACTGTTATAAATTCCATACAGAATTTGGGTTTGTTTTAAATTTGAGCTCACCAACTATGACATGATTAAATACAGAGAACTAGTCAAATTTACTATGGCAGTTGACTTTCAGTTATGACTTCTCATTCTAGCTGGGCAAAGTTTGTAGGGTCAAACTGCAGAGACCCTGTCCTCCTTTCCTATGTTCCTACCACTCCTCACCTAAGAATGATGTAGGACTGAGAGGCTACTACTTTTTAGCCTATCTTGACTTTATCTGAAGTGCTTTGGTGAGAGCAAAAAGCCTTTTCAAGAGGTTGTCATTGCATAAGTAAGCAGATGCAATTTTAAAATCAAAGGATACTCAGCAAGTACCATACATGAAATGAGCAACTCGGCATTTGAGCTTAGATGCAGGATAAATACTCTAAAGCACAGAAAGTGACGTCCTACAAGTAAATTTACTAGCTATTTTCTAGTCAAACTAACTTGATAGTTCTAATGCTACCCATGGAATTTTTTCTTAAAATGACATTTTGATTAAAGTGCTAATGCACTTATCATTATTCAATGGACCAGTACTGGGAGAGCTACAAAGCCATCATTGCTCAGACTGTTGATAGAGGAAAGGGGAACTCACAGAACAACACTGGAGTACTCCTGGGCTTAAAAAAAGGAACAGTAATGATGTGATTTGGAGGGAATTCAACAAAATCCTTCTTATTCAAAGAAGGCCAGTGTCATACAGACCTTGAAGGAGGTGACAAGCTAAGTCTTCTACAGAGAAGATATACACACAAACTCCTATGCGCCTTTTAAAGATTTCACAGCTAAACAAAACAACATGGTATTGGCATGCTTTTCTCTGCTGCATAAAAGAACTGTTATTACAAACAAATATGACAATTAAAAATTTAATAATCCCATACTAAACTTGAAACAGTGGTTTTAACAGTTATCACCTTATCACAGATGATTACTTTTAGAGTTTGTGGTAAAGCTCAAATCAGGTGTGAGAGACTAGAAGAAAAAAAAATCAGAGTATTTCAAGTAAGCATGCTTTATGCTATTCCATAAATGAAATAAATACATCAGGTTTCTTATGCTCATTAAAAGCTAAATAGACACACTACAGTTGTGCCAACGTGATATACTCACAAAGCATCCACATCAGGGTGACAGCTACAAAGCAACAGAGAGCTTTGCACATAATCTAAAACTAAATCTGTATGTAATTTCCTTCCCTTTGTTAAAAGAAGATTAAAACTAAATCAAGGGGAAGCCTTCTATGAGACTACTTCCAACAACAGATGACTCAACTAGCACCTGAGAATTTGTTGTGCTTGTGTGTACTGAGGTTCTGAACTTCCTGTTTCAATAAAATACCAAACAAGTTGTGTTTCCTTTACAAATAAGCTATTACATCAAGCCCTGTTCCTATAATTTCAGTTTTTGTCTGCATTCCAACATTTTCTTTGGCAAATGTAGAGACATTCTAATTAAATAGAAGACAAAAACAAGCATCATTCATCATGGTAAGAATGAATGCTCAAGAGACTACATCCTTACTGTTTACTTCATTCATTCAGTTTAATTTGGCTTTTAAAGTGCACTTAATTATGGCTTGCAGTTCTCTGAGATGAAACATAGGTAACAGGGTTTTCACTAATGGTGTGTCATGAAAGTTATTCAATGTAATAATTTCCCTAATGCTGTAGAAACATAGTCTCATCTGTGTGAAGTGGTTCAAAAACATTTTTAGAACATCAGAATACCAAAATACACTGTTCTGCACAGCAAAATTCAACTATTAATATAACTTTCTAGATCCTTTAACATATAATTTGAAAATCTTTTTTTCTTAACACAAATGACCCTTAGCATGATCTATGAATCCGAGTAATAAGAATCCTTTTCAAAGCCCTCTTTCCTTCATTTTTTAGTTTTTGTTGATAATGTTTAGATTGCAGATGAAATACCTCCATCAACTTCATTTGCAATTACCATGAGAAAGAGAACTTCCCACAAAAAGTTAAACTCCAGACCTGCAACTACAACATAACATAATTGTCTGGTTAAGTACAATATAGCCTATATATTACAACATATGCAGTTTCTTTCCTAAATTTATTTAACCATGGATTTGGAAGAGCTGATTCACCAAGGCAGAAGATCAAACTTAAGAAGTCATTATAACAAGAGTTATTATTAATCAGACAAATGCCATTTTGGATAAGTAAACTACTATTGCAAAAGATGTCCATGTGCACATTATGTCTTTGAGGAAAGCATTGCTTCTTTTGCTTATAAACCAAAGAGTAGTTCTCAGGCAAATGCAGTTAAAACTCCAGTTGGCTGCTCAGGGTTGTGTTCTAGACAAATCTGGAATGCAGTAGAAGAAACATGCACTGTAAATGTTTGAAGCCAGCAGAGGATGCTGAATACTTCAGACAACAGAAATAGCTTTAACATGCTAGCAAGGACCCGTTTAAGCTGATTCTTAAATGTTTATTTCCTTTGATTTTAGGAAGTTAGTATTAAACAATTTTTACATACTTTCCCTGGATTGTACAAAACATATTAGTTTAAAAGATACTAATTAACAGTTACTGTTAAAAAAGCCAACAAAATTTCACCCCATTCAGATTACCCATAGAAGTCCCCTCCCTCAGGCAAACATACTCCCATTACACTTCTCTATCTGCAATAGTTTTAAAAATAGTTATGCAATGCAGCATAGACTATTGAAGGTGAGCAGAATCAGACTGCCTGGAATCAGCTCCACAGGTACAAGTCCCTCACGTCAACTATTGCCAGACTCTTCCACTTGAAATGAAGTTGGTAAAGCCTCTGAGCCACAAATAAACCTGGTAAAATAGAATATGGGTAAAGTGTGACCTTTCAGCATGATCAGGAAAAAAAAACATGGAAATATTATTTTGTAGATACAAAGGCCCCTGGGGCAGACCCTGTATTTTGTTTTGGATTTGTACAATGCTTTAAGATGCAAAGTCTTGGCTTATTTTTAGTGGAAAATAATGAAGAAATACTACCTTTATAATAGTAGTATACTGACTAGCAAATGAGGCTTTTTTTTGATTGTAGCCTCTGAGACTAAATTTAGGCAAATATTAAATAACAATGCTTTTAAAAATTATGAATTTATATGATCTTTTAAACAGTTTTGATATATAGCTTCAATACACAAGACATAAATCACTGTAAGAAAAACATGACAATGGAAATTCTTGTCTTTGAAAAAGCTTCCAAGGTCTACAACAGAATCTCACCAACACATAATAAATCACAAAATAGTAAGAACAATAACAGAAGTACTCCTATATTTAAGTATATATACTCATAGGCACAATAAATCAAAACCAGTTGAAATTGGAATTTGGTTCTGTAATTCTGAAAAAAAAAAAATTAAATTTGATCATATTTTTCTTGTTGGAGCAATGGTAGAGAAGTTAGGAATCAAAGTTGCCTATTACAGCTTTTATATCAGTGAAACTAGGACTAGCAAGACAGAATCTGACACAGGTTCATGAACTATTTTCTTCATATTATCTGTGACTTACTTCAGCCTCTATTTTGGAGGACAGAATGCAGCAGTTAAGACTGCACCTTAGACACACGCATGAGAGAATCTGAGAAGAGGTGCTGTATCAGCTAAAATATACATTCTAATGCTTTCAGGAGATGAATAAGAATCTGTAACTAAGAATTAAATTCAGAAAAATCTCAGGCCTGTAGGCCATGATCCTACACTATATAAACCTTGTCATGGACTTCAGTGTCATGTGCTTTTGCAAGAACATAAGCAGAGTTGCAATACAACTGTTTGCTTGTGACTACACAAACAAATAGAGCAAGAAATTTGTTTAAAATAAGGGAATTTTAATTAAATGACTAAGATTCAATTTTGCTGGAATTACTGCATGACATTTTGTTTTGTGGGAGTCAGATTTAGAACTAATTCTATTGTCTGGATATAGTATACTGCAATTATGATAAACAATAGCCAACAAGAATATCTCAACAGCTGTCTCCACTAAACCTGCTATACTAGAAATTCTGCTTTTCCAACATAAAGATAGCTATAAAAAGTCTTCACAATGTTCCACCACATTGTGGCTCCTTCAGCTATTCCATCTAGAACTACTGTTAAATAAATGCTAGTCTTGGCATTAAAAATACCCATGAAATGTGTCTGTGTCATATTACAATAAGAACACATAACTAAACACACTTTTCCTCTTACAAAACAACATTGCTTGATATATATATTTTACCTCTTATAAAACAATGTTACTTGTTATATACATTTTATGGTGTTATATAGAAATAGTTCTTTGCAATTTCACCATTCTAAAAAATTGAATATATTTTGGAATGACAGCGTTTCAGTCATTACAGATAAAACTACATAGAAGCTGGATTTATTGTTATGTAAAAAAATATACATGAACAATTTCCTTCTACCATGTACAAGTATGGGGATCAAGTGAAGACAAAGCAGGATTTCTGAAACTTCACCTGTATAGGCCCTGTGGGGCTCTGATGGCTTAATTAACAAAAAATGATGCAGGAGCCAGGAGGTTTTCTAGCACCTACTGGTCTCATGAAACACTTATTCTTCCACTTCAGTCATGTAAGGAAGATGGAAGACTAATTCTTCTGTCACTACCACCCATATATGCCATTCAACTTTCACTCATGAAATGTTAAACATGTACAGAAAAACCTTTTTTACTGGAGGATAAAAGTATTTAGATGGCAGAGACTGAAGACAACCAACATTTCCTAAGCATGATGATAACATACATTACTTACGCTAGGAAAAACGATACATAAAAGCTAAAAGCTGATTATTATTAGCATCAAGCAGACTTGCAAAGTGTACGTGACCATCTGCCAGCAAGCTTGTAATGAATCATACAGGCAAACACAATCACACTGTAACATCATCAGAAGAAATGACAAAGGCACAGAAAGTTAACTGGGCTTTTGCTACTGCGAAAAAAAGAGACCAAAATAAAGCTTTGATTGTGTTTTTTGATGATAACACAGCTTCCTCAAATGCTGATTTTCTAGAATTATGAAGTTACAGTTCAGAAAATAAAGCAGAATGTGTTATAATTGCAGCAAGCCAGAAATCTACCAAAACTATATCAACAGAACAATGTAAATCTCTGTTTCTTCCTAGCAATGAATATTGGCTGCAAAGATGACTAGGCCTAGCTGTGTTTTTCTAGATATCTATACATCAATTTCAGCTTCCTTACTCTAGGTTTTGCTTGCTCTTCTGATGCCTTGTTATCGCAGTATGTCCTATATAAGTTTATGGAAACACATCCTTGTGTTTCTTCTCATTTAAGGATCATCTCCTCTCTAGAAACTTGGAACAAACCCCAAAAGTAAACAAAAACTGCAGTTTGGGTTTATGAAATGTATTCTATGTTTATACGAAGAGAAAACTCTGGTCTGGAATCAGCCATCCTGTCAACACTTAGCGCCTTCATTTAGCAAAAAATCTACATTCACTCATTTTTTATTTCCATGTTATTCCAAACCAGCTGAATGTAAAGACTGGTGATGGCATACATGAAAATTACAAGCAAAATAACCAATTAAAAGTTTTTGTGACCAAAGTGTAGCAAGGCATTGGCATCCTACTAGTGAGATCTATGAGTCCATTATGCTATAAGCAAAGACTGCAGAGTGGTAAAAAGGAAATACAGACACTGACTTTTATCCTGGAGAATTAACTATGCAGCTAAAACAGAGCTCTTTTTAGCAGCAGTTGGGGTGTCACAAGCTATTTGTAAATCATTACAGGACACAATCATGTGCTTAAATGCATAAATCAAGTACCTCAGTCAGAGAAACCTCTCAGGTAGGTGGGTATCCTTCCTGGAATGGGCTCCTGAGCAATAACTAGATTCATCCATAAATCCAACAAGTTTCTGAAGCTGTTTCATTTTGTCTCTTTTGTCTGAATATGCTACTTATGTCTTAATAACATCTTCTGGATAAAATTGGCCTTTTGACTCAGAATGTCTTTGTAGACTAACATTTAAAGGACATAGTCCACAAAAAACTACGTTATGTCTTCCTCCTTCTAGTTTTAGCCAACTTCCCTGGTATGGAAGCAGGATGTACTTAAAGTTCTCATGTCTTCACTGGTAATAAAGGATTAAATTAGTGCCAGGCTCAACAATCTGCCTTTATTAAATAAAGACAGTCATTTGCAGTCTCATCCTGAATACATAAAAGTTGCTTTCTTTCTTGTCTGTAACAAAGTATCAAATGCGTATATGGATTATTCCAAGTTTCACAGATGTAACACAGACAAACTAACAGGAGCTGAATATCAGACAAAGAGGCAGCATAAGACTGGCAGAAAATGATGGCCTGGTAGCAGCTTCTTCGACCTAGTATTCACAGTGAGATGATGCTAGGTGGTTTCTGCCTAATATCATGGTTAATACTGTAAACACGATGAAGGCACGTATTTTCAGGATTCGTTCTGTTAGACTGTTAGAAGTGCTCAGAAAAAACTCCATATGCATTATCTTCCACATTCTAAAATTTACACCTGTAGCCACCATGGTGAGTTTTAGTGAGTGAAACCTGTATGCAACTGTGGATTGTACTGTGCTGCTGTAGGCATGACACACAATTCCAATTTAATTTGAAGTTTTCAGTGGTATCAAAGGTACCGAGAGGATTTGTTTCTCATTAGGTATAACAAACTCATACATGACAATAAAGAGTTCCTGAACAATATTACATGTATAAATAGATATAAGAAAAAATGGCTCAAAAGCACTGTCAAATCTGTGGAATATTAAGTTTTTACTTTCACATTTTGGAAATGTGAAAGAAAGGTCTTACAGTGAGACCTTCAGTGAAATTTACATTTCCAGGACTGATGACTGAACTACCCAGAAATCAGGATCCTGGCTTTCATAATCATGCTAAAAACAAAATTATGGGGTTTTTTTGCAGAGCAACATTTTCATACTTCTGTAACCATGAGAAGAAGAACTATTTCCCCTAAATATAAACTATCATTTTTCTTTAATCTAATCAGTTTACAATCAAGGATATAACAGACCAAAATAGCTGAATAACATTCACTCATAACATAGCACTCACAACACTGGTATGCTCCAAACCAAGGTAACATTTGGTTTTTTTACCCCAAAACTATTGAGAAAATTTGTAACAGCTGCAATTCAGGTTTCAAATATAACCTAAAGTGCTCATGCACATAACATATTAAAAGGCTCTTACGCTTTTCCATGCTTGTGGATCAGAGATGCATTCTTACCTAAAGATGCAAAGGAGGACATACTAGGATTTTTGCAAGACTCAAAGCCTATATTGAGTATTACCTTTGAAAATCTGTCATTCACTTATGAACATTTTAACCATAAAACATTAAGTAGACTAAAAAGTACAGAATACCTGGTTATTCCAGCTCAGAGACATTGTTAGAAGTGGACTATAAAAGCTGAAACCAGAGCAGAATATAAATATTAAAAACAGAATAAGGATTTAGTAATCATTTATTTCTCTGGTTTTGTTCTCTTGCCTGTTTCTTTTCATTTTTCTGGACTTGGCAGATGTCCCACATAACAGGAGATGTTCTGTATTACACAGTCAAGCCTTGTGTCTCATATGAAAAGCATATGGGACATGGTTTTCCACATATTTTCACAGAAACCAGGCTGTTTTTCAGATGCATAGTAAACTGGAAAAATGACACAGTGCATATATGGATAAAACCTGCATGTTTAGCAGATGCAGCACCAGCTACAGTGCATTTGATGTCCATGTGCAGAGCTGTTACATAGTCCCAAACTGTGCTGAATTTTAACATGTAGTATTTAGGATTTTCAATCCTACTTTTAAGATTTTACTAAAAAGTACTTTACTAAAAGTAGGGTTGAAAATCCCAAACAGTAAAATTAACTAGGAAAAAAAAGGCAAGAAAACAAACCTTCTCTCTCATTTATCATTCCGAGTATCTTAACTTCTGTTTATCTTTTATTCATTTAAATTACTTTCTCCCCCCAACTTTAATACGGGGCAATGTTTACTAAACAATCTGCTACTTCATTTTTCTGAAAAGAGTTGCCTCATTCTGCTGTGCAAGAGCTAGCAAAGAGATGGGACTTGATGAATTAGTATTTAATCAATTTACAAACATTGACAAAACAGAGAGGGAATTAAGTTTCACTTACTGTCAAGCCTGATTCTCATTTGGATCAGCCATGTAAGCCAGTATTTTTACTACCATTGACACCTCTTAAAGATATTCTCAGTTGTTTAGCTAGTCCAGTGAAAGTTTGATAAGAAATCTATCTTTAAAAGAATTCCTCGCTACATAAAGTTACTGCAAATGGCAAGTAGTTGAGGATTCACATGTTCTGGTTTACTTTTAAAATACATTTGTATTTCAAATAAAGACAGTCCTTGGCCACTGTTCATGTCATTAAGAGCTTTAAAAGCCTTGGGCCATACTTCTGTGAGCAGACACAGTGTATCTGCAAATTATGATAATAGAGAACAGACCCACATTTTGTTTACTTCAGCAGCTTCTGACCATTGTGCATGTTAAACGTCAGAAAAAGGTTCTGACTGATACCAGAAAAGCCTTCTAAATGACAGGCTCACAGTTTGTTCTTAAAGCATCACATTTTTCTTGGTCTTCCAGGCTATAAGTTCATTGAAATCAGTACGTTAATAATAGGCATTACTTTATTGCATGTACTGCAGTATAGAATTGTGGGCCAGCAGAGTGAGGTAAGAGGTAGGTGAGTGTAGATTTTCTCCACCCTATTGCAGAACCAGCGAGGTAAAATATATAAATACAAAGGAGCCTGCTTCACATAGAATAAATGTCTTAAAATAGAGGTTTTAAAAGTAAAAAATTCTCCTGTCTCAAAACCAAGAGCAGTCTAATTTTGATGTAAACTGTGGCTTGTTACATTGATGATATCTATGAAGTACATTTTAAAAACTATTAATTGTAAACAAACACATTTAAATAGTATTATTTAAAAAAAAACCAAACAACAAACTGAAAGCAAAACTAGAAACTAATCTATTGGAAGTAGAAAATACTTTGCTCACTCCTCAGCGAGCCAAGCAGGTTTGCATGTGGGCAGTAACAGTCTATGAAGCGCAGTCTCACTCTGAAGCTTTTAGTAATAGGAGTAATAGGATACTTTGACACGTCACTGGTAGAACTAATAATATAAAATGAAGTTGTTCCAATATTGCAATGAAATCTAAAACCACAGCAATTTCCATTATTAAAACCACTGCTGGATTATATTGCAATAAATGTGGTTTGCAGGCATTAATGTTAGCTTGTAGCCAACAGGTTTGTTTTCAAGGTTGTGAGAAAAAGCAAGAATTATTTCAAATATAATATTTTTATCATCTGAAGAGGGATACTTTTTCTATAAGCTGTTTTCACATGGAGGTCCAAAATAAACATTTTCTTCCTTTCAGCAAAGTGGTGAGGTTTAATGCGAAAAATTAAGAGATGAAAAAGCTTATTAGGTCATTTAATTCTTACTGCTGCCAGTACAAGATTTTCCTTTACAGATTTCAGTGTTTTGCCCATCTGTATCAAATTACTCATGCAATAGGGCTTCCACCATTTATTGTGAGAGGCTTTTCTATAGCCTTATAGATCTTAGCCTCAGAAAACGTTTCTTTATACTTTGTACAAAATTAAACCAAAGTTTAGACCATGACTCCTAATGGTTTCCCTGCCTGCTGTAGTGCTGCCTGGAATACTTCACAGCTGGCTGAAAACTCAGTCCCTTGCTAGCCCATCCTTCCTTGCCATCTATAAAGAAAGAGCTGCAAAGGAGTTACAGAGCAGACACTGCTTAGGCATTTCAACTGACATTTACTTAGTGTGCTTAAACTTGAAAAATGTGCCTACAGAGTAAAAGAATTATTATTCAAGGGTGAATAATCTGTTTAGACCAAATTTCTTGGTGGACTGTTTTTTAATGAAATCATAGTGAATCCATTACTGAAAAAGATGATAGTCAATAGAATAAAATTGGGATATAGTTGTCTGAAAATCATAATAAAAAGAAAAAATACTGATAATATACTGAAAATATACTAATGTCAGCAATATGAGATAACGGAACACATCTGAAATCTGAAATGACCATCACTTCTTTCACAGTATCACAGTATGTTATTTCAGTAAGTCAATCTAGAATTTTTTAGCAAATGACAAGGAATCAGGTGTGTTTATCTTCAGTTCTCATCTCTTTCTGCTTGGAAAAGGCTCCTGTTATTCCCATGCAATTTACAGCAATAAGATTTTTATAAGCATGAAGCCAGAATTTGTACTGTCTAGTGAATTTTATGACATTCATTTCACCTTACTTCAGGCACTTTCATCTGAACTTGTTAGTAATGAGTCCCCTTCTGAACAGAAAGAAATCTCTGACTCTTCAAGGAAGCACTGGGTGACCTGATCTTTGTATTTAATCACAGAAAGCTACCTTGACATCCTATGTGAGAATATGATCTTCATTAACAGAAGAGGGAAATGTTTTAAACTGTGAGATATTCTTCTAATTGTCATGCCATCATCTAGTAAATAATTCTAATGTATGAATTTTTGTTCTTAAAAATGATATTTGAACAGGTAAAGGAAGGCAGAAATTGATAGAATAACATCAGCTGATCATTAATTTGATGAAGTATATATAAAGTTATTAATGCTCAAGAAAAATGCTATTCAGTCAGTGTGGCTGTGGCTAGCCTGAATGGGGATTCACATTCAAACAATGAAGAAATCACCAGTGACAGTCTCTGAATTTCATTTACATGTATTTCCAGGGGGACAAAATAAAGAATTTCAAAGATATGAATTTTCTCTGTGTAGTGAAACTACTCAAGTTATAATTCAGATTTGGATAAAGTGAAAGATCAGTAAAAGGATTTTCTAGTTGATTTGTGTCGGAAGCAAATATACCATTTTAATGATAGGATACACATAAAAGATTTGAACTTCTGTACACATTCCAGTGGAGATGGAGAATTATCTCTCCAGTGAATGATTTATTTGGAGAGATAAAGAACAGAATGTTACTCAGCCAGTGAGCTACTTATGTTAATATTTACACAGCAATAGGACTTTTGCTAGATAGTCATATGGGAGCAAGGAGTCCAAGCTCAAAAGAGCCCCAATCTTACCACCAGTATGCAGGTAATCTTTCTCCTCTCCCATCACAGGTTCTGATGCCTCACTAGCCAGGGAAAGAGATAGTTTAGTTCCTTCCTTGGTTTGTACAGGAGTAAGACCAATGATAAAAACAATGTCCAGTTTTTGTGGCAGAATCAAGAGGGTTATTTTTGAGAACTATTTTTTTCAAAAAGCCCAGAGAGACAGTTTTTGAGAATGGTTACTGAACTATGTTTACTAGTATTGAGAAAACAAAGATTTATCTTTATGGAGTGCAAAAATAGTTTGCAGTTGCTCTGTCCTCTTCAAATTACACATATATTATATAGTTCAATAAATATGAATATATGAAAATATGCTGCAAATATTTTTCTTGCACTCTTCATTAAAAGGTTAGCATATGTACTGTATTTTTTTCTTGAGGGAAACAGATGTCAGGAACTAGGTACCTTACTGTTGCCATAAATGTCCTCTCTCTCTCTGAAAGCTTTGTTTATTCCTCTACACAGTTTCTCACTTCCTTTTCATTCTCTCTTTGACATTGGTTTATCTTTAAATTCAGATTCTTAACTTGAGCATGCTCTTCAGAAGTATGACATGCTGTTATTATCAAACAAAGTGTGCTATTACCAGATGAAAGACCCTTCCTCTAACCTGAATGACTGCTTACAAGAGGAAGGGTTTAAATCACAGGGTCTGGGGTAATTTGTAAAGCTAGACTACTGTCAACTGCTTAAACATTTTAAAAATACATTCCTTTAAACAAATGTCATATGCATTTTTCTGTAAGATGTCAGTAAGGCAGATTTCTCATTTTCCAAAAGCTTTCTGGATTCTTTCACACTCTGCTGCCTTTTCACATCAATATAATACAATGCTCACATAATACAACAAAAGTCAAAGCATTATATAAGGATTTTAAATTGCCCAAAACTCAAATTGCACACATTTGTGATTAAAAAGACATTTTTCGAAGAGCATATGAACTGTATATGAGCATACAGAGTAAGAATATCTGTTACTTTTTTCATGTATAATTCAATAATGAAGAGTAAATACACATGTGCTATGGAAAAAATTTTAAAGGCCTTAGTATAGCTAGTTGATACACATGCAAGTTACTTCCTTCAGTTTCAAACTGATGGCAACCTGTTCAAACAAATGCTACAATATGTTTTGCCCGGTATGGCAGATAGATGGGACACAACACTTTCAGCACTGTCAAAGATATTCAGCAGTCCAGTTGTAAGATCCTCAAAATTAGCTGTAATTTCCATGTTAATTTTGAATTAATGCTATTTGAGTTTAAGATGTAATTACACATGGTATCAGCTAAAGTTTGCTGACATCACCTAACTCTGAAGAGAATGAGCACTATCTTTGGGCGCTATAGCCAAACAATATAAAGAATTTAAAGAGGAAGAATATCACACAGCTATTCTTCACAATCCTTGGACTCACTTCCTAATTCTGTACATGGGTGATTCATCTTTCGAAGATTAACATGACATTCATTATTAAAAAATGCTCATAATGAAAGAAACTATCCATAGGAACTTTATTAATGCACTGTGAGAATCTTCTTAGATATCTGCCTACATTATTTGTATAAAATACAGCTTTTTATATATTTTTCTTTTGTTTTAGATATCTCTTGAAATTTTCAATTGATAAAGGAAATTACTATAAAAGTAACTACATAGTAAAAACTAAAAAGCATTTTTCATTTAAGAAAGTTTTGGAATGTGGAAGTGGTAATGACACAAATTTTAAAAAAAATTAATTCATGTTATCATTATTGCTCAAAATATTATAAAGTCCCAGTCTAAATTGACATGACCAATTATATTTTAGCTGCAGTGGCATCTACAACACACTAAGCATATACATATACAGATATAAGTACATATAAATATAAAATGTCCTTAAATCTTGATATAATTTCAGCCAAAAAGTCTTGAACAGATGTTATAAAGCAAAAGTGAAATCAAAATAAGTCTGCAAGTAGAAAATATTGTCACAGTAAATGTCAGATTAAATGAGAAAAGACATCCCAGATTTAAACAAGACAGTCTAAGAAAGCCAATTCAGTCAGTGCCTACAAAGTAAGCACTTAGTAGCAGAGGTGGTGAATGAAATGAAAAATGAAATGAAATGAAAAATGAAAACAAAATAGAAGCAATTAAGTGGGTACTCCACTTGTGTGAATCTCTGACAGTTGTCTAACAATTCTTATGAAAATTAAGTTGAATGTAATTTACTGAGACAGGCAGAACTAATACAATAGGCTTCATAAGCAAGACCCATTTCAAAGGTTATGGAGGAGCCAGACAGAATATGTTAAAAAATTCATTGTGTTGATGATGAGGATCAACATAGGAATTTTAGAGATTTTAATGAAAGCACAGTATCAAAAAGGGAGAGACTAAAACCCAAAGAGATACAAACATAACTTGCAGACTATAGATTTAAATGCATTGAAGGATCGTGACAGTATCATCTGTGAAGGACAAGAAGGAGCTAGCATGCAAGCATTTCCAAGGGAAGACACAAAGTCTGGTTTCGGCTGTGTTATGCTTTCAATAATGGCGTGACATCTAGGAGAAATACTGTGTACTGGAATGATGGATTGGATGTTCCAAGGCAAGATGGGAACAAACAGACTGAGATACCAAGATAGAGTTGTAGCTGAAATTTTCAGTGAATGAGATTACTGACATCTTTTCCATTAAACAGAAGTATAATATGAGAATTACTGGGTAAATGCCCTTCCTTGAAAGGAAGGGCACTCAAAGGAGATGTGAGGAAACCTCAGAGATGGAACATAAAGATGACTATCAATTCACAAGATATTACACTAGATGTTCTGAGTGATTAGAGATTTTGGTAAAGAAGTCATGAGAGACTGGTAAGATGGAGACACGGGGAAGCTGAGACTGAATAATACAGGCTGGGGGATGAGATGATGGAGAGCAGCCCTGCAGAAAAGGACTTGGGGGTGCTGGTGGATGAGAAGCTGGACATGAGCAAACAGTGCACGCTGGCAGCCCAGAAGGCAAATCGCATCCTGGGCTGCATCAAAAGAAGCATGGCCAGCAGATCGAGAGAGGTGATTCTGCCACTTTACTCTGCTCTGGTGAGACCTCATCTGGAATACTGTGTCCAGTTCTGGAGCCCCCAACACAGAAAGGACATGGACCTGATGGAGCAGGTCCAGAGGAGGGCCACAAAAATGATCAGGGGGCTGGAACACCTCTCCTACGAGGACAGGCTGAGGGAGCTGGGATTGCTCAGCCTGGAGAAGAGAAGGCTTCGGGGGGACCTACTAGTGACTTTCCAGTACTTAAAGGGAACTTACAAGAAGGCTGGAGAGGGCCTGTTTGCAAAGGCCTGCAGTGAAAGGACAAGGGGCAATGGTTTTAAATTGGAGAGGAGTAGATTTAAACTGGACATTAGAAAGAAGTTCCTTACCACGTGGGTGGTGGAACACTGGAACAGGTTGCCCAGGGAGATGGTTGAGTTCCCATCCCTGGAGGCATTCAAGGTGAGGCTTGACAGGGCTCTGGGCAAGCTGATCTAGTTGGTGATGTCCCTGCCCACTGCAGGGGGGTTGGACTAGATGAGCTCCAGAGGACCCTTCCAACCCAAACCATTCTATGATTCTATGATTCTATGAATAAAAAAGTTAATAGGTAAATGGTAGGGAAAGGAGGAACAACTGATAAGATACTATCACTAATTATAGAAGTGCTGAAGAACTGAACTACAGGTCTTGATGAAAATAATTTGTTTTGGCTTAGTAGAAAACATAATAATCTGGCACTCCTCTCTTTCAAAGAGAACATAAGATCTCAAAACAGATAAGATTTTCAACAGACTAAAAACCTAGTAGAGTCCAAGATCCTGTTCCTTGTTTTTTAAGTTATAAGTTCATGAGTCTTGTCCTTGTTGACATTTGTTCCTGAGAAACATGCTAAAATACTCCCAGTGAAAGAAAATATTTTGAAACTGGCAAATGGAACTACCATAAACTTATATTAAAGCACCAGGAACGAAAGGTGGGGACTTAACATCGTGTGCCAAAATGTAAGGAATGTAAATACCAGGAATATATAAAATACTTCATTAATTTATTCCAAATTTCAGATAATTTTTCATCTATGACTTGATTTTGAAGTTCACATTCTCGCACTACAGCATTTTCATTTATATATATAGATCAAATAACCCTATAAGAATGCAGCACCAAAACTGACTTGTTTACATTGTTCTGCCTTTATTTTGCATATATTTCGTTACATATTTTTCCCTTGCTAAAACATGAAAACTGTTGAAACGAGAACTTGCTCATCTACTAAATCAACATCTAGAAAGTTTTAGGTGGTAAAGTCTGCAGATAGCAGACTAAAGCCAACTCTTTCTTACATTAGCCCCAAAACTGTAATGCTTCCTTTTCTATCAGAGATTTCATTAGATCTCTGTACTTGCCTGTCAAACAGAAGCTGTGCAGCTGTAAGTAAAATGATAATTGGAAAGATAATGCTAGTGGTATTCAGGAATCTCTCTCAAAGCAGCTTAGTCATATGCTGTATGGAATAAAAACACGATTGACTGAGTAAGGGAATTTAATGTTTCCCAGGAAAGGAAATTGCCTGCAACACATCTGGCAAAATGTTTGAAATATTTAGTTTTGACAAAATACACATTCCAGTTCTTCTAATAAGGTGAATTCTGTACAGTGGCTATCTTCTTTCTGAAAAGGGAAAGATCCGATTTGTACTTTAAATATACCAAGGCACTGTCTGCTATTTTATGTCAAATACTATATACCTTCAGCTACAAAGCAAGCAGGAACTCAGACTAAGCAGTTACATTTCAGTTTGAAGAATAAATGTACCATTCCATATCAACAGCATAAATAAAAGATTAAGAGAACAATGAACATGAAAAAAACCAAACACCTAAGAAGCAAGAAACAACTGGTCTGAATGACTTTTTACTCAATTTCATACTGGCATATATAAGATTCCATGCCAAATTATTTACATTCCTTCCTACTTCAACATGTCTAACAATGAGATGTTCCTTCTTTATGAGAATATCCATAATTGACAGGAGACAGATCTTCTCTGCCATTCAGTTTTTCTGAAAAAAGTTCTGCCCTGCAAGCAGATTTGTTATTATGGCTCTGAGGCTCAGTAGAAAAGGCTGTATTCAGGCATCTTCCTTCCTTCTCCTCAGTCTTCAAGGACAAAAATGTATTTAACTTGCTTTACTTTTCACACTAGTTTTCTAAATTTAGCTGTTACTACTTTCTTTCCCTCTGAACTCTGGCTAGCTTTGACTCCCTGGGGAGGCAGAGAAGACCACTTCCTCCTTGACAGCTGGGAAAGCTACTCCCAAAGTATCACAGTATGTCAGGGGTTGGAAGGGACCTAGAAAGATCATCTAGTCCAACCCCCCTGCCAGAGCAAGATCACCTAGACGAGGTCACTCAGGAATGTGCCCAGGCAGCTCTTTAATATCTCCAGAGAAGGAGACTCCACAGCCCTCCTGGGCAGCCTGTTCCAGCGCTCCATCACCCTGACTGTAAAGAGGTTTTTCCTCATGTTAATACCAAACGTCCTGTGGTCCAACTTGCTCCCATTCCCTCTTGTCCTATCATTGGATGACATTGAGAAGAGCCTGGCTCTCTCCTCCTGACACTCACCCTTAACATATTTGTAGACATTAATGAGGTCCTCTCTCAGTCTCCTCCAGGCTGAAGAGACCCAGCTCTCTCAGCCTGTCCTCATAGGGCAGATATTCCACTCCTTTAATAATCTTGGTGGCCCTATGCTGGNTTATTTGCTCTTTTCCAATCAGCTGGGACCTCTCCAGTCCACCAGGACTGCTGATAAATGATGGAGAGTGGCTTGGTGAGCAGGACTTCCCCTTACAGAATCCATGTTGACTACTCCTGATAAGCCTCCTTTTCTCCAAATGATTAGAGATGGTGGCAAGTACAAGCTGTTCCATCACCTTTCCAGGGATGGAGGTGAGGCTGACCAGCCTATAGTTACCCGGGCCGTCTTTATTGCTGTTTTTGAAGATTGGGATAACATTGGCCTTCCTCCAGTCCTCAGGCACCTCTCCCGTTCTCCAGGACCTCTCAAAGATTATGGAGAGTGGCCTAGCAATGACCTCTGCCATTTCCCTCAGCACTCTTGGGTGCATCCCATCCGGACCCATGGACTTGCAGATGTCCAGTTTGTTCAGCTTATATCAAAGGGGTATAAAGGGTGAAGGTCACAATCAAATGCTCCAAAAGATGTACCACACACGACACTATCCTGTAGTGAAGGGTTAAACAGATCTAAATTTATTTTGTTGGTGAGGTGAATGGTCACTAACTTTCTTGGGCAGTGAGAAAGACTTCATTAAAGTAGTATGAGCCCATTGGACCCAGATGGCAAAACAGCAAAATCTTCCCTTACCAATGTGTGTGTTGGAGTTTGTGTTCCAGTTATTGCCCCTATAGGCTTGAATTATCAAAGAAAAGCTGGGGAAAATATCACCATGGTGAACCTCAGGGTGTTACTCGCAGAGGTAGCACAAGCAGAGTAGCTAACTGCTGGTGCCTGCTGTGCTGGTAAAGGTCTTCCATTAGTAATTTGTTGCCACTTCTCAGAATAACACCTGCAGTTTCCATACCTTTTCCCTGAACTGTTTGTTGACTGCTGCCATAGCAACTGGCCACTCATTAAAAAACACACAAACAAAAAAATCAAAACAACAAAAATAAAACAACAAAAAAACCCACAAAACCCCAAACCCAGTCAAAAAATACTAGTAAAAGGTGAGATAGTTCCTCTTTCCAGAATTCATACAACCACAGTTCTCCCTAGTGGATGTTCAAGATACAGCAAGCCTTGTGAGGCAGCCTCCAAGTTCAGTTTTGTTCCTGGCCCCATTACAGGTTAAGAGTGTCCTGGGGTCACTCATCAGCCTTACCTGAAGGAAATGTGAATCTAGTTCAAAGCTTTAGAGACATGCCAAAAACCCAGCCAAACTGAGCTGCCAGATTATTCTGGTGATCTGACTCACTGGTGTGGTATATAGGTGGCAAGATTCATACTAGTTCAGAAACAATTCATTTAATCAAGCCTCTCATGGAGATCCTGTCTAATGAAATCTTAACATCCCTTAAAAACCTTGTCTTTTATACACTCCCTTGAGTGGAGGTCTGATAATTAAAACCAAAACTTCTAAAAGACAACACTGGTCAGCCTTATCTTTACCTTTAATACCTAACTAAAGGATTACAAAAATCCATGAAAACATGATCAGAAGAATTAAGCTTATCCTCCAGCTCTTCTTCATTAGGAGACAGATAATTTCAGGGCTGGAGCTATCTTATTTTAAGCAGTAGTCTTTTTTTTTTGTTGTTAGTTGTGAGAGAGAAAAGACTAATTTAGGGATAAGTACAAGTCATAATAGGAAATTCTCATTTAACTTAGCAAATTAGTTAAAAATACTTAAATAATAGGAAATACTGAATTTGAATGTCTAGTTAGGTACCTAGAAATTCTTCACACAGTCTAGTGCATAAATCTAATCCTACATGCTCTCTTCATGACATAATGGTAGGTTTCTCAACTTCCTTGCAAAAGACTGTTATTCACATGGTATTAAACACTTTTTTCAAAGACTTCAATACATTGGAAATTAGAAATCAGTATACAAAAAACTTCTAAAATTTCATTAACAATGCAGGTAGCTGTAACATTAATTTGCTTTGCTATACAAAGTTGAAGGGATGGAGAATGCAGAATTTATATACCAAACCCTCCAAATACATATATTTTGTAGAAAATAAAAGTTCTAAACATATTTCTCAATTTCCTCTGCCTGGAAGTATTAACAATGGCAGATGAATACTCCACAGGAAAAAATACTGAGAAATTGGTTCCACAGGTCATGGTCTTAAGTGTAATTGGAACCTTTCTGGAAGTCTCCAGAACAGAATTCTAGGGATTTTCCTTTCCAGAGGTAACTAGTTAGTTTGTAAAGAAATCCAAACAGCTTACAACCATGTAAGACATGCATTTTAGCTGCTACAATGATTTTTGACAACCCCTGAAATTCCATGACTTAAAAAGTAAAAGCCACATCATTATACTATTTTTTCCTCATATAAAATAATTTTTTTTTCTGCTTGTTTGACAAGTGTTCCCTTTATTTTATTAAGAAAAACATACAGCTTCCAGATCCAGACCAAGCAAAACTCTCGGGTAGATTGTCTTCAGGAGTCAGTATCCTACTGTGCTGGTATGAAGAAGATATTTTCTGAAACACAGAAGTAAACCTTTCCAAAATTTCAGTAGAATCAACTCTTTCCGAGGGTTTGGTAAGTTGGTTAGTAATTTTCTGCTTTTTTAAAGATCTATGTTCATTGACGAGAACACAGGAGTGGGAAGTAAGGGGAAGCTCCTTTTCATTCTTGCACTTATATTTCAAATACTCACTATTGGATTTTCCCTCACCTTTTATGGATATTTCACGCTTCCAAGGGCACAGAAATGGGCTAGCAAGAGCTGACAGGGTAAATGCTATTCGGCCATGCCACTTCCAGGGGACTGCCTTACTGCCTGCCCTTGCAGCTGGAGAGTTAGTCCTCTTCCAGTCCCAGATGACTTTTGATTTGTAACTCTTGTTAACATTAGCACTTCCAAAGTTAGCTATTTAATACAGACAAAATAAAAGCCTTTTNCAAGCTTGAAAGACATGCCTAAAAATGAGTATTTACCTCAGAGATTCAGTAACATACAAAGTCTGTGTTCAACTGAAAACTTTTAAGTTGAAACCCCTCTCTCATTCTCTTTGTAAGGCTGTGCCCTAGCTTGCATTTGTATGCTTAGGGTAGTGTCTTTCTCTGTAATTACACAATGCATTAAATACAAATGAATCTACATCTTGGTTCAGTACATTTTAAAACAAATAAATTCTTTAAGAAGACCAACCAAGCCCAGAAATCTTTCTATCTGTTTGGTTTTGGACAGTGTTTAAAAATGATTACCACCACAAATAATTCACAAGCATAGTTGGAGGCTATCGGAACTGATTGTTCTGTCTAGGAAACGTTTAACGAGGGCCGCGCTGCAGGAGTTCGCAGGGGTACCGCTGCCGCCGGCTCCTCCCGGGGCTTTCCTCCTTCTCCACGCAGCCCCGCGCCCGCCCAAGCGCTCCCCCCGCTCCCTCCCGCCTTCAGGAAGGCACTGGCGGAGCCCGGAGGGAGGAGCAGCTCCTCTCCACATGTCTGCCTGCTCTTGTCAACTTATCATATAAGGGAAGGGAGGTGACTGATTCGGGTACCGAAGCCGTGAAACCTTGTTACGGGCGAGGAGGAGAACGCCCCGCAGGACCCCCCGGCTTCAGAGGACCGTCTGACAGCCCGGGGCACGGCGGTGGAGAGACGGCGGCACGTTTCCAGTGTGCAGCTGGGACAGTAAAGCAGCCCAGCCCTCCCTCAGTGCGACAGCACATGGCAGCAGAGCGCTGGCTCTCAGCGCAGGTTAAATAGTTCCGGGCTGTCTCTGCCTAGGGCACTAAAGCACGGCGGGTCTGCCGGTCAGCGCAGGAGTTAAAATGCAGCTGACTGTCTATTTCTTTTGGGGCTGCGGCATCTTCTTAGCTTCAGGATACAACTGCTTTGGTAAGAGCATGGAGACGATAGGCAAGAAGCAGTACCAGGTTCAGCATGGGTCATGCAGCTACACCTTCCTTTTACCCGAGACGGACAACTGCCGATCTTCTACGTCTTACGTGTCCAACGCAGTGCAAAGGGATGCACCTTTAGATTATGATGATTCAGTTCAGAGACTGCAACTACTTGAAAACATAATGGAAAACAACACTCAGTGGCTAATGAAGGTAGGATAATATTACTTTTGTTCTAAAAAGCTTGTTTAAAACATCCTGTTCTCTATTTCATTGTGATTTTTTTTCTTTTATCAGTTTCTAAATTCACAAAATGCATTATAGAATCATAGAATCATTAAGGTTGGAAAAGCATGATACAATAAAAGAAACCTGCTGGTGAATTTTTGTGTGTAAGAAACAGTAGTCACACTTAAAAGCAGAAAGCATAGTGTTTTCGTCTACTTGAAAATGAAACTTGAAGCTGAAATCCAAAATGCATACACTTGAAGGCTGATATGTGGGCCTCCAAATCAGTCTTTATGGGTTTATGATGCTTAATTTAGACACCCAAATAATGTCAGTTCAGTAGCTTTTGTTTATTTAATCTCACAGGCAAACACACTTCCCTGCACATATTTACCTGTCTTTCTACTTACTAATTTACAGCTCACTGTTGTCATGTTAAGACTAACATTAACAGATATTTAATTCAGGATGAGAAACAAGTACACCAGTCTAATCTACCCAGCTGCTAAGCAATTTCCTAACATAAACGGTAAAATCACACTCAAGACACTGGTGCTAAATAACAAGTAGGCAAACACTGTATCATAAGTAGCATCAGGTAAACAGAAACCAGTAAGCACATTCCAGAATCCTTATTTAGTAAAAACTATGCTTTTTCCTGTCCCTGGGAAATGAGTTACAAGAGGAACAGGATAAGTATATCTAACCCATCTTTTGAGGGATCAAAAGGCAGATTGTATTTTACAAGACAGAAATTTCTTTTAGTTGAGCAAAGATTTCCAAATAAGAGGCTTTAGAATAGCCTGACATTTTTTCTAGCTGTTCCACAGCTAAACATCCTGTAAAATAACTGCTGTTTGCCTTTTACACTATTTTAACACCTGCTCTTTATGTCATCTGTTTTGTTCACAATGAGACTCTAACAAAGTAGCTTTTCCTCAGATTTGCTTTGCTAGAGACACCTGGTCTGCAAGTGAAGATGAAAAGCAAACAATAACCTTTAAAGTTGCTTACAGAGTTTACTCACTGTATTTTTAAGGTCACTAGTACACATTCCTAGGTTTGTATTTCAGCTTACCAAAATAAAATACTAATTAGTTAAGGCAGGGAAAAATAAAAGTTCACTTAGTTTTTATCCTGTATTGAAAGTATAAAATAAGATTGATTTAAAAAATAACCTAATATTAACGTCTCAGATATTTTACAAAAACCTCCTTTAGATCTTACTTTTTAAATAAGTTATTTTTGCTCATTCAAGAGGCAGCAGTTGTTTTGTTTTGAAGTTGTGTAAAAAAAGTAGATTGCAAACTTATAGTGTGAACTAACCTTTAAACGTTGTTCCTGAAGTACTGCACATCCCCAAACATTTTTTATACTCATCCTCCCCTCCTGCCTTTAATCCATCAACTAAAGGAAACCTTCTGTTTCTGAATGAACCCTAGCCTGTATGAATGGAACAGCATGGGAAGTGTGCACTTCATCTGGTTAATGCGCAAACACAATGGGAAGAAAATGAGTAATGTAGGTCCAGATTCTTTGCTGATCTGCTCCTGGGTAGAGAGCAGAAGGCTTTGTTCTACAGTTGCTGCTTCATGAAAACTCATTTTTTATTCAGTCTGAACTGTGTTAATGCCTTATGCCACTGCTGTACACACCATACATAAAACGGAAAAATGTCTTTTCAAACGCAGATTATGTTTAAGCATTTAGATGACATACTAGAGCAAACTGCTATTCCACCTAATCCAGTGTTTAGCAGTAGGCCAATAAGTGATGCTGTGGAGCAAAGGCCAAAACACTAGATAACTCTGCAGCAATATACCTAAACTGAACTTACCTTCTTTGACATTCCCTACCTTGGGATCAATTTATGTTTTGAAGTGTAAAATTTTTTCCAAACTGCATGTGGGCAGGGAGAACAAATCTTTCAATAATAAGATTTTCAATTCATTTGAGAGGATAGCAGATTGGTATACAGCTGAAATATAAGACAGGAAATTTTAAATATAGACATGGAATTTTTAAATAAAAAAACATCAGGTTTTCAGATATTCCTCAAGGACAGGCAATTCTCTTAAGTTCCACAATTAAATAAATCTCTATCTGAAGTAATGGTAGCTTCATCAGCTGGATCATGGCATTTCTATTCAAGGAACTGCATTTTTTTCAGGTATTAAGACACTGAAATAACTGAATGCTGACTTGAATTTACTTCTTACTACATAAATTAGATCCTATGACTCAGGAGATACGACTTCGTCTAAAGCAACACTGTATAAGAAACACATCATATTTTCCTAAGTATTTCCTGTTACAAAGAGCTGAAAACAGCATACAATCAAATTTATTATAGCATGTACAATATAGATAATTTATTGTAGTTTATCAGTAGATCAAAAGACTAGAAAATGAAAGTCTGTGTCAGGAGTCAACATTTAGCATTTAAACAAGAAATTCATCCTGAACCATCCTAGCAGACTAGGAGGGGGATAATTTGCTGATAGAGATACAGTATCTTCAGATACTCTGAACTGAGATTTATTTTTCTTGTCATGATATCCTATAATCTAAAAAGTCATTGTCATTTTGAAATGTGTTTCTTCCTTAAAAATCAACAAATTAGATGTTTTAAGATGTATGGGAATGAATGCTTATAATTTTTGATGAGTAATTACCATTGAAAGGCTGTAATTACTGTCATACTGAACCTCGTATCTCAAATATGAAAAGATATTCTGACATTCCAGCATTCAAATATACACAAAAATATTGTACAGTGTTGGATTTTGAAGTATGCAAAAGATGATTCCTTTCTTAAGTAATGCATCTGTTTTCAGGTACCATTAGAAGTGAATGTTTCTGTCTATCAGATATGTATTTGCTAAGCAAAAGAATATTGGTAGGATCAAAAAGAAAATACTTTTTTACTTTCAGATTATTACATGTTATCAGATAAAGTGTACATGCTACTTTAGATGATACAAATACTCTATTTACTGTCTTATCTCCTGTAGGTAAATTTCTGTGAAAGGATTTGAAATGACATTTTTGCATGTGTTTAAAAACTATGTTGTAAAGTTTATTTCTGCATCATTCCACAAATACCAAATTGGTGATACAGGTATGAAATGGTACAAAATCAACAAAGATGCTTAGACAGATCTATGAGACAAAATGGAAGTTGACAGCTCACTATCTTCAAGATGATAACAGTAAAAAATGTGATAAACAGAGGCTTGGTTTACTGAACCATTCTCTTACTAGCATTCAAGATACATTTTCATGCATTTTGTTTGTTATTAATATGATCATAAACTTAAAATCTTTGGTCCAAACAACAAATTAGGAGACTTCTCTATTAATTATTGAAAATAAGTCCATTCTTTTCCTTTCTTTTTCTAAAAGCACACATATAGGAAATGAGCCTGGAGATGCTTGAACTGACAATTTCCAGTCCTTTTTGTCCCACTTAACATGTAAAACTTTATAGCAAAACCTTTAGAATATCTTAGAAATTTTTGCAGAAAGATTCAAAATGGTATTACTGTTAAAGACATTGTCTTGCTACTGCTACTTTTTTGTGGTTAATTATGAACAAATTTAGTAATATAAATCTCTCCATAATTTACGGAGGGAAACAATTGACATCGTTTGCTTGTTTCCTAATGACAAGAAATAAACTATCATGTATGTACTGCTTAGAACAGAATTTTGCCTAGAAAACCCAGTTACCCATTTCTAACCTTCTAAATATGACATCTAGTATTGTCAGTAACAGTATTATACTGTCCTTTTCATATTACAGTATTTGTGTTTTTGAAAATATCCCATATTACACCTCATTTGGTTTACAGTACTTCTTACAATGAACTAGGGCACCTTAGTAAACCACTATTTATTTAACAACCTTCTACATACTTTAATGCAAGAACCTCCTATTTTGTCTGTTGTTTCATGGGATTTTACATAGCTTTGGATGATAGCCAGGGCAGGGGCAAATTAAGACTGTCTTCCTTTACCATTACCATTATTACAGGGCTAGACATGAAAAATGCTGCCAGCCGATTTAGTGTCATCAGGACCTACAACAGAGAGGTGCCACTCTTGGATCCTTCTCTGGAGCTTAGCAAACCCAGAAATTCATCAGATGACTTAGTTTATCTTAATTAACTCGCTAGAGTAAATTCAGTATGTCTCTTCAGCCTGGAAGAGAGAGAAATGGAGGAATGGAAAACTTAAATCCTTCTTGAAAAGCCAGATTTATCAGCAATGCTGAACAAGTTTTTGCCCCTTTACTGTGCTCTGGTGAGACC
>VWZO01012752.1:0-94287 GCA_013396975.1 Bucco capensis
CCTTTCCAACCCAAATGATTCTGTGATTCTGCTCACCTGTGCTGAAAGATGGTAACCTAGGGCATGAATAAAGAAAGCACAGCCTGGGTCAGCAGTACAGGCTGCCTTGGGGACATGGCCTTGCTGGCTGTCAGCATCCAGACAAGGGCTGGCTTCATTTCCCTTAAAGCCTAAATGCTCTGCCAGTTTCCTGGCTTCTCAGCATCTCTGCTGGAGTCACCTTTTATTTATGTGCCTGAGGACTAGTGAGATGTGCAGTAGATTTCACCGAGGCAATGGTCCAAGTCATGTCTCCTCCTGCCACCAGCACCCTGAGCTTTCCCATAGCTGGCCAATGGTGTAGGGCTTCTCTCCTGGCCCCAGGTGGCTTCTGTCCCCAAGCCTTATCTGTCCCCAGCTACTGGGAAGGCAGGGAGAAGAACTTGAGGTAGGAGGCCTCCTGGCTCTTTCTTACTTTCGTTTTGGGCAGTGTGGGTGGGTCAGACCCTCTGAAGGGAGGCTCTGCAAGCTCACCCATCTGTGTCCAGCAGAGAGGCACTAGGGACTGATGGTGCTCAGCATATCAGAGCCTGGGCTTTATGGCTGGAGCTGATGCACTTGTTAGTGCTGAGGGAAGGAGCAGTCAGGGGGTAGACGACAGGGGAAGCTAGTTTGAGGTGTTGGAAGCATCCCCAAAGCAGCAGTTTGTCTTTGCAACCCAGGAGAGGGTTAAGTGAAAAATGAACTGTCTATCTCCCTCCTTGTGCTTTTTCATCTCCACCAACCCAGCTGAAGATGGGGGAGGATTTTTTTTGCTATATTTAGCTTTGGAGAAATTGCTCTAACTAATCGGCTTTAGGATACTGGGCTCTCTCTTTTATTTTATCTTCTGCTGTCACTAAGACCTTGTCATGTGGCTGTGGACTGCAGCTTGCTGGCTTGCCCTGTTTGCTGGGCTCAGGGTTTTTTTTCACAGAGTCAATTAATAACCTGTAAAAATCACAGCTCCAGCTGTTCCACTTGCAGCTGCTGGGCTGGAGTCTAATTACCCAGCCTTGGATCCCAAATCCTGCTTGGCATGTACAAGTGCCAGGGAATAGGAAGAGGCAGAGGAGATGGCAATGCAAAAAGAGGAGTGCAGTTTGGGGTGTTATTTTTAGCCTTTTCAAGCCCAATGTAACAAGACCCTTGGGCTGCTTGTGTCCTGCTGAATCTGACTGCATGCACAGTACTGCTCCCACAGCACAGAGCAGCAGCCAGGCTGAGCTGGGGTTTATTTTTGGCAGTTAGCTTGCCTACATTTCAAACCTCCTTCTGGGTTCCTTGGAGCAGTACTTGCAGCCGTGTCCTAATGGGCTTTTTTGTCACTAACCTGTTGATCTCTTTGTGTTGCTGGATGTGGCCATGGCAGTGATGGGCAGGGAAGGCAGAGCTTGGATCTCACACAGTGGTGCTAAAGGGGTGCCCAGCCCCCTCAGAAAAAGTCCTTTCCCACCCACTGAGACACAACATTAATCTATATAGAGCCTTGGTGGCCATACTGTGATGTCCCTCCCGTGTCATCCTGTCCATCTTGTACTCTGCTTCCAGAGCTGGATGTTATCTTTGGGTACACCTGCAGGACAGATTTGTCCCCTTCTTCCCTGGATCCTGGGGGTCTTGCCTCTGCTTGGCTGGTGCTGCCTTGACTCCTACCACTGCCATATTCATCTTGCTACCTCCTGGGTGCTCAAGATCCCTCTCCTTTCTTCTCCCCATGGAAGTGGGGCAGCAAAGGCCCAGGCAGTTTCCAATATGGGGGGCAGGGCACAGGGTACTAAGAAAGCATTGAGCTTGTTTCCAGTCTCAGTGCAGGGAGTTGTGCTGGGATCT
Source organism: Bucco capensis (assembly GCA_013396975.1). NCBI lineage: Eukaryota > Metazoa > Chordata > Aves > Piciformes > Bucconidae > Bucco > Bucco capensis. The sequence goes on from VWZO01012752.1 coordinate 1,852, forward strand.
GTCAGTTCTTTTCATCACTGGGTTCTTGTTTAATTCAGACTCAGGCTGGTTAGAACCAAAAGCAAATCAAACAGAACAGCTGTTCATTAGCTAATCTGGAATACTTAGTGGTCACACATTAGTCTGTTGCTACTGGCTTGAAAACACCACTTGAAATAGGCTTCCTGTGCTGGAGATTGTCCCCTTCATTAAATCCCCTTGTTCTGAGACTGCTATTTGGAAGCTGCCCTCTGAAAGAACTCCTACATATTCCTCTTGCACATGGATTGCAGAGCCATTGCTTGACTGAAAAGGCAACTTCACTTCTTCCTTCTCTGCTCAGACTCTCCCTGTCCCATCCTGACAGCTACAAGAGCCAGGAGGTGTTAAATATGTCACCTCTCACCCCTAGAGAGATGGAGTCAGACTCTCAGTGGGTATCACTTCAGTGGAACTCTGCTTCCAGTTCACTTAGCCAGGGACAGAGGATGCTATTGATCTCTTTTCAATCCTGCCTAGCAAAGAGATTGCAAATGTGGCTTTCCATCATGTGGTACATTAGCCAAATTAATTCCAGGACAGTCAGCCAGTGGTGCTCGAGACCAAGACAGATTAATGCTTGTGGCCATGTCAGAGGCAGCAGCACCGCTGCTTGCAGTGTGCTAGCTCCCGGGCTGCAGCCAGCCTTCTGCCCAGCAATGCCCTCCACCTCCCACTTCCCAGGAGCACTGAACTCGCTGGAATTGGTGACACAGACAATTCAGTTGGAAAGAACATCTGTCTCTAAATTGCATTCCCCATTCAGGCTCCTGTTGCTGTGTGAGTGGGTGACATTTCTTACGTGGGTTGCTTGCTTTCTTTAGTCTCCCAAACACAGGCACGTCCTGTGGAGCACAGGAAGGTTCCTCCCCCGTGACAAGCAGAAAGAAATTAGCAAGCAGATTGAGGGTGTAGAGCAAATAATGAGATTGCCTTGGATACAGGATAGGAATTCATGCAAAGAATTCTGCTGATCAGAGAGGATAAGCAGCGTTTCTAGGGCATTGTGAGACTTGTGTTTCTCCAGAGATCCTTGGATGAAGGCTGCCAGCACAGGCCTGATCCACAGACAGTGTGAGTTAAAAAACAAACCCTGAAATAGCTATACTGGTAGTTATTTTGGTGGGCAAGTGCCTCATAATGATGTGCCTCCTTTTCCTTCAGGAAAAGGCAGGGGAAGAAGCTCTACAGATAGAGGCAGTGTTATGCAGAGCAGGCACCACAAAGAAGGCTTGTCCTGACAGAGCTCCAGTGAAAGAGCCCAGTGTTTGCCCATGAGGTGCAGACCCAGGACTGGTGGAGTCAGCTCCTACATTAAAAGCAGCTGGATTTGTGCAATACTTTTAATAATAAGTAATTGTTTCTTATTACTCCTCTGGTATTTAAAAAAATTATAATAACCAACATTTTTACAGGCAAACAGGGACAAAGTCTGTACCTGGAGAGCAACCTAACAGCTTGACTCAATGTTGGTTGAAGTAGGTCAGAGTATTTGTACTGTCAGACTCATTAAAAATAGGGAGAGTAATCAACCAACGAGCCTTAGTTTTTATTTTTGTAGGAAATGTACTCATCCCTACATTTGCTGTGCCTCTTGGCTAAGACTGATATTTTTCTAAGTGTTGAAGAGCCTTATTAATGAACTGATCTGACCCAGGCAGTCCTTCAGCTCCCTGAGAGATGAGCAGTAACAGGCTGTGCACTGTGAGCAGGGACCAGGCAGCTCCTGGGCAGTGGCACACACACACAAGGGGTGCTTCCAAGGGCAATTAGGAAAGCTGGGCACCCTCAACAGCCCAGGAAACCCTCCCTTGCTGCAGCTCCAGCTCCCTGGATTACAAGCATGACATCTTCAGCAACAATAAAATACCCCAGCAATATAATTATCATCCAAGTGTTTTTCCATTTAAACTGGAAAAAAGGTCATGGGGGTGAGGTCTTGCCTGCCTGTGCCACCTCCTAATGTCTGAGGGAAGCCCCAAGGGTGTCTCCCCCTCCTCATGGTTGCTCAGGAAGACTGTGCTAACTCCCTGGTTACAAACATCCAACACAGGCATTGGAACAAGTGTTGGATTTGATGCTTCCCTCACTCCACCATCTCCTCATGCTCTAATTCTCTGTGTCTGAGCAGCCCCCCTGCACCAGCTGCTCCCTGCTGCTGCAGCACTGCATGGCTCAGGAGCGCTGCCCTGCAATGGCAGGCACGAAGCCTTGGATGATCAGGGGCTCTGCAGGGAGAGGCTGTGAGTAAGGGCTGGGATGCTTTCCACACACTCATCCCAATCCATGCATTTTGTGAATCAGGACTTAGTCCTACGTAACCTTCGCTATGTCAATGGTGCCTGTGCTCTGATGTCAGCTGCTGGAGTCCAAGCCCTGGCAGATGGTGTCCCTGGCCAGCTCCCAGCCTACAATTCAATTTTCCTACCAGTCACTTGAGAAGAAAGGAAAAAAAACCATGTTTCTGCCTGTTTGTGGCATCCAAACACGAAGGGCTCCAGTCTACAAGGACATGTAAGGCTTTTCTACACTGTGACACATGGGAAAGTTCAGATAAATCAGATAATGGTGTAACCTTAATATACCTTCCCTTTTACTGCACCAGTGTAATCTGGAACAGAAATCTCAGCACAAGAGTTTAATGCCTTCTAGGTTTTGGATATTAACATCACCTCTCTGAACACAGACTGGTCTGGAGCTATTTTATCCTGTTCCCAAGCTTGTCAATGGTGGAAAGCCACCACAGAGCTAAAAAGCAACCTTCCTTTTATTTGGAATAAGGAGATCACCTGAGAAGGGAAGAGCTCTAGTCTGCTGCTTTCTCATACTGACTTACTGCATGGCTTTTCCCAGAGCATTTTGTGAGCCTCACTATTTATATCTGCATATCAGAATTATTGCTGTCTTCCCAGCCATTACAAAGGGATTTAAGATCTCCAGAGATACTCCTCCTGTCTACTGTTTCCCCAGTATGGGCTATTCAGGGAGCTTACAAAAATCCCTACAGCTGTTAAAGCAGAGCACTGAACTTACAGTGTCATGGCTACTTCAGTGTTTCAAGTCAAGGAATTCACACCACCTGATAGTCAGCACCCCAGATACTGGCTCCCTAAAGTGATGAGGGGAAAAAAACATAGTGACACTAGTCAAGTACCTATAAGGACTTTAATAACAACTCTGTATAAATCAGAATTGCATGGACTCAGGGCACAACTTCGTCCATTAGCTGTTTGTCAGTCACTATGCTTATTTTAGCTGGAAAGGTTGTCATTTGGGACCTTTTTCATGATGTAAAATGTTTAGGAAGCAGACATTTATTTCAATGTCAGCAGTGGTACATAAAAAATTCCACTGACTCAGAAGGGAGTGATTTATTAGGGAATGGTTCTTGAAGAACTTCAGTATATCTGAACTCAAAAACCTCATCCTTCTTTTACATACTTAAAAGAAGTAAACGTACAGCTTAGTAGCAAGAGCTTGAATGAACACACATTCTCTCCTGTTGGGAACTCCTAACAAGCTCCTCTCTTCAGTACAGGAGCTGTGAGGATGTGACCTGCTGGACAGTAAGCAGCCAGAACCACTTCACTTTCAGTCGCTCTCTGAGATGCAAACAAAAGAAACCAGAACAAGTCCCTGCCTGCTGGAATTCCAGAGGCTCCTACTGAATTACAGCAAGCCCTGGAGGCATTTGGAATCTTTCCTTGTACACATCAGCCCCGCACTGCCTCAGGCAATTGTACTTTAGGTTAGCTATTATTAATAATAAAAGATTGACTATCAGTAGTTCTCATTCATGTCCATGGCGATATTGACTGAACCGAGATGAATGACTGGGCTTTGAGTTGTGTAATCACAGCTCCTAATGTGAACAAATTCCATCCAGGAAAAGTGTTCCCATGGTGGGGATGTGACTGACCTTGCATCACCTCCAAAGATCCAAGAGCCCTTCAGATCTAGCAAGCTGCATTCCTAATTTGCTGAAAATACTGAATGGTTTGCACTTTCAGCCTGTGTCCTCTGGGCTTCAGGCTTCAGCCTGCCTCACCATTCCCCTGAAACATTTCACCCACCTAGTTATTCAGTTATATTCCTCCTAACGATGCACTACTGGAGCTTCCATAAGAGAAGATGTAACAGGAATAGAATCAATAACAGAAACATTTAAAACCATATTACTTTCCTTTTAAATATCTATCCTATTATGATTATTCTTTCTGCAGAAAACAGGTGAGACACCTACCATGATTGATTTAGACATTAAATTATGGACTTTCACTTTAAAGCTTTCACTCTCTCAATAAACTCCATTAAAACACCTTTAAAAGTCCAAATAAAGTTTCTTGGGTTATATGGCCATTTGGTTAAGTAGAATAGTGGCAATAAGTAAGAATTAAAACATGTCCCTGAATCTAAAGAGAGAAATGTTATGACCAAAGAGGAATCTGAGTGGGTGTAAGTTCCTTGCCCTGCTATGCTGCTAAGATTGTATCTCAGCCTTTCAGGGCAGGAAAAGGACATTGTTGCAGGCATAATGACAGGGAATATCCATAACTACATGTTATGTATATGTGATAACTACATCCAGTTACAGAGTTACTAGATTAGCTAGTTAACTTCAGGTACATACATGAAGGCAACTATCCAAGGGCCACAACAGAAACCAGATTCAGAGAAACAGTTTCTCAACAGATAAAACAGCTTCTTGTAATGTAGTTGCAGATCAGACAACAGAGGATTCCTGACTAACTTTAGAAGGCACATGGTTTATGTAAGAAGAAATTGGAGCTGCATCACTCATTAATAGTAACACAAACTCAGCCTTCCTAGGAAAGAATCACACTGAAAGGATAGGACAATGACTCTAAATTTCAGTAGAAAGATTTATTTTCTGAGGGAGTAAACCAGTAACAAAACATGTCCTGGGTAAACAAATTAGCTACATAGAGTCATCGAAGCCAGCAGAGCCATGAGACCCTAACTTTCAAGTCCTTATTTTAATACAGTTTGTGATACTGTACAAAAGATAATGGTATCTCTTGCTTTTAATACATCATAGTTAAAGCATGCTGGACATGATCAAAGACAGAACTGTTTCAGACATCCCAAAGTGCAAAGCACGCCAAGGGGGGTGACTGCTGGCTGAGGACACAGGCAGATGAGAGGCAGGAAGATGCTCACTCAAGCAGTGACCAAGGCAGGTCCTCAGGCCAGGCCCTGTGCTTCTACAGTGGGTGCCGAATTCCAGCTCATGGGGCAGAGCTGGGCACCTGCAGAGCTCCCTGTGGTGCCAGTGCCCTGACCTGCACACCTTTGGAGTCCTTGGGACAGGTCCAGAACCTCTAGGCTAAACAATGCAACTGCTAACTACTAATTAAATGATATAGTACTTTGTCCAGGAGATACCATCTTTGGTCCTAGGCTGCAGTTCTTTGCCCTTTCAGCAGAGATAAACTATGTCCTAGTTAGGTCTTTGGGGCAGTTTCTCTCCTGTCTTGCTCTGCCAGTCCGGCACCTGAAGCACCCAGTGACACCACTGCTGCTGGCCCATGCTGTGGCTATTACTCTGGGTTCTCACAACCTTCCATCGAGCTTAGCATCCAGCCTGGGTGCCTGAGTCTCAGCATCGCTCCCTGGCCTCACCCCCTGCTTCAAACTTGGCATCCACTCAGAGACCCTGAGGAGCCACATGGCCAGCCAGAGCTGTGGCCTCAACTCCAGGAGGGACAAACTTCAGTTCGAAGAGACCTTTAAGATCAACTCCAACCAGTAACCAACACTACCATGGTACCACTAAAGCACGTCCCTCAGCACCATATCTACCCAGGATGATGACTCCATCACTGCCTGGGGCAGCCTGTCCCAGGGCTTGACAAAACTTTTGGGGAAGCAATTGTTCCTCAAATCCAATCTGAACCTCCCCAGCCACAACTTGTGGCTGTTTCCTTTTGTCCTATAGTTTGTTCCTTGGGAGACTGACCAACCCTCACCTCACTCCAAACTCCTTTCATGGAGCTGGAGAGAGCAGTAAGGTCTCCCCCGAGCCTCCTCTTCCCCAGACTAAACAACCCCAGTGCTCTCAACTGCTCCTCACAACACTTGCGCTTCACCACCTTCATTTCCCTTCTCTGGACACATTCCAGCACCTCAATGTCCTTCTTGGAGCTCAGGGCCCAAAACTGAACTGAGGATTCAGGATGTGGCCTCCCCAGTGCCCAGTCCGGTGTCCTGCTGCCACACTAGTGCTGGTAGAAGCCAGGATGCTGTTTGCCCTCTTGGCCACCTAGGTTCACCTTCGCCAGCCCTCTGTCTGTGTCTGTGTCCCCGTGGGAGCCCTCTCCCCTCAGGCTGTCGCGGACACCCCACGCCCCACACTGCGCATGCTCCCGCCCCACAGAGCTGAGCCTTTAAGAGTGCGCAGGCGCGGGGAAGGCTTCCCGCAGCTCTCCGGCACCTCCTGCCGAGTCCCGCCCCCGCCTCGTCACAAGCAACAACTGGCGGCCGCGGCCCGGGCCCCTCCCTGCCGGAACCGGCGCGGCGCTGCCGGGCGCCGGCATGAGGCCAAAGCGGAGCCGGCTGTCGGCACGGGAGGCGGTAAGGCTCCGCGCTGCTCATTGCTCCTGTCCTGTCCTGTCTTACCCTGCCCGTACCCTCCATTCGGGTGCTTCTTGCCCTCAGCCCTGCCGCCGGTACTCTCCCCTCCGCGGCACCTTCTCGCCGTCGGCACCCTGGCCAATCTCCACCGGCTTCCTTTAGTGTTCACGGCGGCGGGACGGAGCGCCGCGGTGAGCCCCGAGGAGCGGGCGGGGGTGGGTCACGGCTCTGGGGCGGGTCAGGGCCATGGGGGGTCACAGCGGTGCCACGGCCCCCAGCCTCCCCCGGGACGGGCAGGTGGGTGGCCCCGTACGGATCGCTTCAGGGGCAGCGTGGGGCTCTCTGGCGCTGGTAGCCTGCGGCCAGGCTGTCACAGGTGTCCGCCGCGTCCCGGCTCCTCCCGGAGCGTCCCCGCGGTGGCCCAGTTCGGAGGGGCCCGGTCCTAGCGGGCGGTGGGTGACAGGCACCGCCGAGTTCCTTTGTTGTGTAACTCTTCTGGTCCCAGGGTTCGAGAAGGTTTGCGGGATTATTTGCTGATTCAGGTGTTTCTTTTTAAAAAGAACGCAGGGTAGCGATGGGTAAATTCCTTCCCGGAATGGGATCTTGGATGAACTTTCTTGTGACTCTTGAATTTATCGCTGGTTCCTTCTGGTGCCTGAGGAGCTGCCGAGCTCGGTTGCTGAGGGTTGATAACCCTCTCCAGAAGCTCTGTAGATAACGTGAGAACGCACTGAAAAATAAAAGTTAGACTATCTTATTGCAATCAAACGATTTTTCTCCAAACTGAGCCTGACTAGCAGCCCGGGGTTCCATCTGAGGGCTACAGCCAGTGTTTTCCAATAAATGTAATTGAATTAAGGAGAGTTTGGGTCACTTTACTGGGGAAAGCAGACACAAGTCATAGGAATAACTCCTGTCTGTTTAGAAGTGATTTTTTTTTTTTCTGGGGATGTTTGTAGTTTCTCTTAAATTTCTCTCTCAAAAGTCTTAATAAATTTGACCTGGAAATGGTGAATAAATGCCTTATGTCAGTGTGCTGTAGTGATGTGTGTTTTCTTTCTGAAAACAGAGTTTTTAACACTTGGTATATTTGTTAACTTCTATTTTTGTTGTTTGTTTGTTTGTTAAAGCAGTCCCAGTTGAGTGCAGTTGCTGTGCTGGGGGACCAGGCACTGCTTTTCTGCCTTTAGCTGGTGTGTGTCAATGTTTGGTTCTCAGCAGCAGCACAGGAAGTCTCCCCATCCTGAGGGAAGAGTCCTAAAAGGCTGTTGAAGAGCTGTTACTAAAATGGGACTGAAAATGTGCTAATTTTGTGGCATCTTTGGGAGAAATGAGAAGTCATCTCTGACAAAAATGTATGTGGCTTTCCAGGGCCCCACTGCGTCTTCCTAAAAAAAGGAAAAAAAGCTGTCAGGGAATGGGGAAGGACTTCATGTTGGATTGCTAGCATGGTAGCACACACAGAATGGTTCTAAGAGAGGATTGGAAATGGCTTCCTACATTTAGATGGTTGCTAAACGTTGTTCTTTTGGTTTCTTTTTCCAGGTTTGAGTGGCTCACACTAACTGCAGCTATGGTGCAGAAGTACCAGTCCCCTGTGCGGGTGTATAAACACCCTTTTGAGTTAATTATGGCTGTAAGTATTCACTTTTGATTTCTTGACAGTTCCTTGTATTGTTGAGCACTTGCTGGGCTCTGTTTCATGGCTAGTGTAGGATGTACAAGTCTGAAATGGTATACAAAATACCTGTTGTGTATTCTGGTGGTTTCTTCTCAACCCAGAGTATTTTACATAACATGCACTCTTTTTCTTCCAAAGTTTAGCTATAGTTCATAGTTTTCTTTTAAAGTTAGAGCAAAAGTAGACTTGAAGCTTACTTTCCAGCTGATTACTGGGGGCAAGCTGTTCTAACATGGGCAAAAGTGTGGAGTGTGTTGATTAAAAGCTTCTTGTGGTTGCATCTCCATCAGTGTAGAGTCTGCAGGATTAGAGAGCACAGAGAAAGCTATGAAAGCAAGAATAAGCCTGAATAAAAGAAAGCAAGCATTCGGAGCACTGGGAATACTTTGGGGGGAGTGGGGGGAGGAAAAAAACCCCAGATTGCTCAGGAGGCTGGAGATATGAACAAAAAGCCTCTTGGGTGCATGGTTGCTGACTTGTGTGCTGATGTTATGAAGAGTAACAACCACAAAAAAATCTTAATTAGGTTCCCTCTTCTTTCTGTTCTCCTCTCTCTCCCTTTTTTCTTTCAGAAAACAGAAAGGAAGTAGGTATTTGACATTTTAAAGTATATTCAGCTAGAAGTACAGCTGTGTCGCTGTCTTAAGCTATGAAGAAGAGCTGAGTCAGGTCAGCTTCTAGCTGATAAAAACAGTTAAAACTAAATAGTCTAAATGGTAATTGGTTTGTTTCACTTGGTGAAAATACTATGTTTAATGTGTTCAGATGAGAGTTTTGATAGTGTTCATAGTGTAAATATTTGGATAGATGATATGGTTTGGAATGTAGGGTTCTTAAGAGAAGTGATCCTTCCCTGTCACAGGGCAAAAAAGAATTCCATCATTTTTGGGCAATACTTACATTTCTTGTTATTTTATGCCTAAAGCTGTGTCCACAGGCAGGTCTTGTTCTTGCAAACACTTCAAGGCAGCAGTGATTTTATTTTCATGACTGGTGGAGAAAATCTGTGATATGTTTAAGGTTTTTCAGGACCTCATTGCACTCTTGATAGTGAGGCTTCAGGTGGTTTCTAATTTCACTTTGATTGTGTATGTAACCTCAGCCTTCAGTGAAGTAAACTTGTTGTTCTTAGATCAGTCAACCACAATGAGCTTCTTGAATAAAATTCTCTGGCTGTTTGCTGCACAGACAAGTCTTTACCTTGCTGTTGAACTGAAGGCAAAAATTCTTCTATTTCTTCACAGATATTTTGAGTCAAAGTGCTGCTATCAGGTTTTTTCACAGTACTTTCTTCTGTATAACTAGAAACACTTCTGACAATTAATATTGAATTCTCAAATGGTTCTCTATCGTGGGGATTACAGTTGAAGAATAATTTTTAACATATGTTCTTTTTTTTTTTTCCATGAAAGCTTTTCTGCTTTGGAGAGAAAGAGGCTATGCTACATGCACAACTAGGATAAAACACTTAGCTGAAAAATTAAGACTGTGAGCTAAGAGGAGAAGAATGTTTATAAAGACACATTTGAGCAGGATGTTTTCTGAGACTAGAAGTTTAGATTACAGACAATACACATGATTTATTTCATCGGTGTTAGGGCAGAATTGTCACTTGTTCAAAGTTGTTACTTGTTCAGTGATCACTGGATGAAAATCTCTCTCCTGCCATGTTGTTTCTGTTACTGCTTGTAAAACTTTTAATATTCCTGGTGATGATCTATCAGAACTGTTCATGCATCTTCTGAAGGATGGAGTTCCTCCAGGAGCCAAATTCCTTAAAGATTATAAACAGTGTAAGGTAATTTGATGCTTTTTGTTACTGTTTTGCCTTGGTTGCATGGTGATTGTGTAAGCTGATGAAGCATTTCCTGAAGGAATATTTGTGTCAAATTTCGTGCTCACTAAAGTGGAAATACTGTGTTGCATATCCTCCACAAAAAAAGTGCCATGTTATTGCAACAGTACCAGCAGCTCTTCTGAAATGAGGAACACATCCTGCTATATAACAAATGGGAATGTAAAACACCCAACAAATGACTTGAACAATGTGTGTTTGGTTTGAGTTTTCTCGTTCTCTCTTATTTGCCCCTAACCTTTGAGACAATTTGTCAAGTAGAGTTAAACCCACACACCAGAGATGCTTGCCTGTCAGTAAAAAGCCTCTCAGAGAAACCTTTGGTCAGTGTGGCAGCAGTGGGTTTTTTTCCCTGAGTTGTTTAACAAAACTCACTGTTTCTAGCCTGGGTCTTGTCGTGTGAGATCTCATCTGTATCTTGAGGTGCTTTATTTGAGAAATTGTCCTTCCTTCCCTGAGAGTCTCCTGGACCTGAAGAGGTGATTAATTCTGTAGAGTGGTGATGAAGCTCACCAGTGTCAGCAAAGCCCATGTGCACTGGGAAGATTTGCTGGATGATATGTGTTCCAATTATAAATTGGAACTCATTAAGGCAAATTAGTATTTAGCTTTCAGATAGAGAAATCAGCATAAAATTCTTCCTTTCTACAAGCAACCAAGTGAATGCCACTTAGAGAATGGGTCATTTACACTCCAAACTTCCTATTTGCCCACTTCTCCTTTCCTGGGTTTCCAAGAGGTGCTTGAGGGAGAATGAAGCACAATCAGCATTCTATTCATGCAGCACTAGTGTGTTGAGAGAACTTTGTGCTTTCTGAAGGGGGAGTGCAGCTATATCAAGACAAAAAATAGATCTAATTCCACTTTGATCTAAACCAAGACTGACAAGTGTTTTGCAGACAATTATAATACAAAGACTTTTAAAATAGACAGTGAAAATTCTTGTTCTAAGCTGAAAACAAGTTTCTCTCTTATGTTCCTCCACTGAAACTCAAAAATTGTCTATTGAACTCTAAAGTGTCTCTGTGACAAAATATTCCAAGGCACAACCCCTTATTTCTCACATCTGTGAGAACTGAAGTGCTGCTGTTGGGAGCTTTGTTGCTACCTGCTTCTTGCCTTCCATTATTAAATGCAAGCTACACGAAACACAGAATCACAAGGGTTGGAAGAGACCTCTAAGATCACCAAGTCCAACTATACCTATCACCTCCATGCCACTAACCCATGGCCCCAAGTACCACATCTATACATGTCTTAAACCCCTGCAGGGATGGTGACTCCAGCACCTCCCTGGGCAGCCTGGGCCAATGCCTAACAACCCTTGCAGGGAAGAAATTCTCTAATCTGAGCCTTCCCTGTTTCAACTTGAGGCCATTTCCTCTCATCCTCTCCCTGGTAATCCTGGAGAAGAGACCTACCCCCAGCTCACTGCAACCTCCTTTCAGGGAGCTGTAGAGAGAGCTAAGGTCTGCCCTGAGCCTCCTCTTCTCCACACTAACCAACCCCAGCTCCCTCAGCTGCTCCTCAGCACACTTGTGCTCCAGAGCCCTCACATGAAATGTAGTATAGTCCCCAATTCACTTGAACATTTCCTTTTCCTGGTAAACTGTGTGATTCTAGATAGTATCTAAGTAGCTTTAAAAGCAGTAAGAGCTGGATGCAAATCTTTTAATGAAACTCTTGAACTTCAAAAGATTCACAGGCTAGAAATGATGTTTTAGTCTGACACAGCTACATTTGACATGATTTTTAAACATAGCTTTTTCAGATTTGAGTTGATCTTGCTGTGATGCAGGTCTGACACACCTAACACAGGCAATAAGATTTCACCAAATGCTTGCTGTGGTGGCTTTGGGCTGCTCTGTGGCATATCTATCATAATCAACTCCCTGAAGACACTTTATATATGTGTGTGTGTGTGTATATGTATATATATATATATAAAGAAAAAACCCAACAACTTGCCCAGCTCCTCATCAGGCTGACTAAAATCTTGCTTTGTTTCTCCTCCTGTTGAAGTTTATGTAATGCTGGAAGCAGCTGAAATGTGGAAAAATGGCAGTTTACTTAGCCTCTCATGTTAGATGTATTGGAGGAAAACTGGCAAGCTGCTTTGATAAAACATATAAAGGTTGTAAATTTTATTTTTTTATATTAGCTTAAAGAGGTTTCCATCTAAAGTAAAACAAGGACTTTGCTGAATAAGTAGTTCTTAATATTAAATGCAGTTAAGAACTTGAATCTTAAGGCAGAGGAGGCTAAAATTAACTTTGGAGATTCACAGCTCATTTCCAGGTTGACATGCATTAAAGAATTCACCTTTTCATTTCCAAAGGAAATTTAAATAATGAATAATCAGCTACTATGGCATTCCAAGGATGGAATTTTATGCAAATGGGAAAGAAGTAGAACTTTTGAGGAAAAACAAAAAAAGCCAGCACAATGACCAGAGGGTGGGAGTTTAGTTTCTGGAAGCTGTGGAAAATCTATTGCTCTTCAGGCCATTTAGAAACTGTCCTATTTACAACCACAAATTACTTAGTTTCAGCAATAAATGAGAATAGTAACATCAGTGAACACAGCAAGTGTGCTCTAAACCTGGCCTAGTATGCTGAGTCACATTAAGAGAGATTTGAAGAGCTTGTAGCTTTGTGAAACAAAGATTTTCTAATCTGCCTGGGACAGGAGACAGACTTGTGCAGTCTTTGGAACACCTCAAATAGTGTTTCTGCTTTGTTCAAGTTCCTGTCATTTGTCAGCTTCCAGTGGTGCAAAACAAATGAGAAGTCTGTGGGTAAGCTAGTCAACAATGGCAGGAGCTTGCAGTTGTGGAAATAATGCATTTAATTTTTATTTGAAAATCAAAATTGCAATGTATCTTGCACTGCCTTGAGGCTGAAAACTTCCTTCCTTCCAAGCTATGTATTCTCAGCAAAATCCTCTAAAAACAACTGGTCTCCTGTTTTTCCTTGAATCTGAAATGCCTTTTTGATTATATTGTAATTTTAACAGTTCAAATGTGCTGCTTTCAGACAAGAGGCTGATGGGTTTTCTAGATCTCAAAAGAGTAGTGTTTAAGGTAAATCTCCATGAATTAAAGTACCCCTAAATTACAGGAAAGTAATAAGATTGTACAAGGCATAAATAGATTAGGAAAAACCTTATGTTTTTTTCAGATTAACATATCAAAGTATAATTCCTTGCTCTAGATGGTAATAAGTTTCCTGGTCAGGCAGGACAGCATCTTTTCATTTCAAAGGTGGTTATTTTAAAATGTCATTTTAAAAAACTCAACTGTGTTAAGTGCCACACCTGCCCCTAAATCTCTACAATTTTCAGTCCTTCTGGTCTCATTTTCTTTTTCTTGGAAAAAATGCCTTTTGCACACTGTGTGAAGAAGGGCTGAGAGGCTGCTGACTGAAAGGAAGCTGTTCTGCAAGTGCTTTTGAAAGCACAAAGTAGGCTTTAGTGTATAGAGAAGTAATTTATTACCCTGCTGCAGTGCACCCTCTGAGGATTTGTCTTGGATACCCAAAGGCTGGGGATGGAAGTCACAGAGTGTCCCCTCCTGACCCTCTCAGCCCTTTTCCCTTCAGCTGTGTGACTCGCAGACTCTTGGCTACTTTGCTTCCTGCCTTTGTTGAAAGTTCAGGCTTCTTTCTTGTTGGAAATGCATTGGTAAAACTGTGGTGGAGCAGTGCCTTGTAGGGATTTTCTTGTTTTGATCTGAAGTGTCTGCAGTTTACCTGCTGTGTTAGGTCATTAGTGATGGTCCCTTGTGTTAGTTAATGCACGGTGCAAGAACACATGGATTTTTGGCCACTTGTCGGTAATGAGCTGTGGTTAACAAACAGAAGAGTTAAGCTGAGCACTAGGGAAGAATACTGACTTAGCAGCCTGCTTAGTGTGCAAATTACAGCTTGGTTCATGGCCTGCTTAGCTATTTCCACAGCGAGCTGTTTCCTGCTTTTTGTGGGCAAACACATGACCTGGCTGGAGCTGACAGCTGCACTTCTCTTATTCACCAAATGTTTTTAGTCAGTTTTTTTTAGCAAGTCTTTTTACACTGTAAAAAGCTAAAACACCACTACTGTCAAACTCTGAAAGGTGTCAGAAGAAGAAAAGTATGTATCAAAACAGTTCTTGTTATTTTGTTCCGAAAACACTCCAAGCTTTTCACCCTTTGCAGGTGTTTTTGCTCCGAGACTGGTGTGAAGTGCTGCTCTAGGATCTGTTGATCAGCCATGTCATGTTGCCTTTAAGTTAAACGTGTGGGAACCTGGCAGAAAGGAAGTGGTTAATAACATTCTGCAGAGTCGTAGGCACTCGTGGTACCACAGTTACGATCAGGAAAAGGTTAGAACTTCATGCTTTTGTCATGTGTGGTTAGTCATGTGTTAGCATGTGTAAAAGCCTTCAAAACCCTGTGGGAAAGAGAGATGGGGTCATTTTTTTGTTCATTTTTAAGCCAAGGGCTAAGATCAGAGGCAGCAGCAGCTGTAGATTGAGGTGTTACTGCATGGAATGGCCACTTCTGGGCACCTTCAGCTTGAGCTATCTGCATGGCCTCTTCCAGGGGAGCCCTTGCTGCTGGCTTACAGCACAACATTTGAGCTGCTGGCCTTTCTGGAGTCAAGCATGCTGTGAAGGAGGGGAGCAGAAGGAGAGCATGACAGATTGGAGACAACCCCTGGGGACTTCCCATAGAACACATTCAGCTGAGTGCAGATTTTGGAACCCAGAACTTTGTGCTTCATTTGAATCCAGTATGTTTCTGGAAGGAGGGTGGGGATGTGATCAGAAAGAAAACAGTTGTGTGCTGAATGTGGAATGAATCTTCTGAGAATTTGCAAGGAAATCTGTTAATCAGTGCAAGTTAAAATTAATTACAGGTTAGTCTTAAATGCTCTATTTCGTTTCTCCCAAGTGAATTTGTCTTCCAGTTTTTCATGTAGTTTAAAATTACTGTGTATATATTCTAAATGAAGCAGTAGGCTGTTAAGCCGAATTAATAACTCTTTTTATCTCGTTTTTGTGATATAGTTAAGACAGGTCAGGTTAGCAGCTCAGGTAAAATGTCAAGTAAGGCCTATTACAGGTAGTTTAATAATTTGGCTTTCTGAATTGCCATGCAGCTGGTTTCAGCTGTCAGTAGTGATGTTTGGGGTGGGAGCCCTGCCAAGAACTCAGCATGGTGGATGATAATGGTGGCTCCATGGCTGGGAGGCATCATCTGACTCCACTGTGCTGTGGGGCAGTGCTGCCAAAAGAGCACAGGCAAGCAGTGAGCCATCAACATTTGAGATCAGGTCTCAAGGTCTTAGCTTCTCCCTGCATTGCTTTTGCTTGAGTGATGCTGATTTCAGCCTAGTCCACAGAGGTTTTCAGCTTGTGTTTCTTGGGCTCCCTTCTAAGGTCAGAGAAACATAACCCAATATGTGATTTCCTTTTATAGCAAAGTTGGTGTGCCAGCTCCCTCTTGTTGCTCTCTTGCAAAGACACCTTGATCAGCAAGCCAGGTTAGGGAGACAGACTGGTCACAAGCTGGCTTTGAGAAAAAGGACAATAACTGCTCCTCAGCCTGATTTGCTCCCCAGCTCTCTGAAGGCTTTGCTGAGCACCCCTGTGGGGCAGGTGCTGGGCCCCTCCTGCACTGCTAGAGAGCAGATGGCAGCTGGCCACAAGAAAGAAGGAGCAAGTCAGCAGGGCATTTGTCAGTACATGTTGCTCTGTGGGAGCCCTTGATTCCATGGGGAAATCAGTAGAGCTCTGCAAGCTGAAAAATGCCCAAGCCCAGCAGTAACTGAAGGTGTGATTAGAAACTGGATTCAGCAGTCTTCAGGACTGGTGGTGTAGAGCAGGGCATAGTGTTTGCAGATTGTGCTTAATGACTTAGAGTTGTGGAGGCTGAGTTGTTCTCAGAAAAGTGAAAATTTAAGAAAATATACCAAAGGTATTTTGTGTGATCTCCTGGGACAGCATGTGAGCTGATTGGTTGGGTTTCTTGCTTTGCATTCATGTATGAAACGTTCCAGTTGAGTATCTTCTCTCCTGGATTCCTCTTGGGTGTTACCTCATTATAATTAGGCTTGGAGACTATATATCAGTAAATTTGAAAATGGAAATACCTCAGGGCTGTTGGAAGCTGAGAGCTTCAATTCTGGTGACAGCAGAGGGATCCTGGGAGGGAGCAAAGAAAAGCTACCCTTTTGTATTAAAAAATATTTTTTTTTAGTTTGGACTAGTTTAATTCTTATTTGTATACTTTTGTATTCTCTTAAATTAGTATTTCAAGACTTTGTCTTGGTCAGATTTATGAAGTTAAATAATTAAGTCTGTAGGGTTATTTATGTAGATTTTGGATTACTTATTGGATAGTTAACAAGTGTTTTCTTTCTGACCTTATTTATGTTCTCAACACTTGAGTGTAAATGCTTTTTGGGATAGGTGCAGATCAATCTGTGTAACAGCTGAAAAGTACACTGCAAAGCTTTAAACATTTCAGCCTCACTCTGACTGATAACTGTCTGCCTTGCCTGCTGCTGTGGAGTATTCTATTCTATTCCTTTGATAATGATAGATCTCATTTTGTGGAAATGAGTGGTGATGGCCAGGATGGTGATGTGGCATTTGTATTTGTTTATGCCACAACAGAAGGGGAGCAGTTAAGTTTCCTGATGAGAGCACTTCCTCTCTCAAGTGCATTGTGCCTCTCCATTTAGTGCAAGATGTGAATGCTATAGACATTAAGCCCAGTTCAGGAACATCAGTCAGCAGAATTCCAGAGGACATTTTTCTGGCTATTTTGTTCAGTTTGTAAATTATACTACTTAATTTGCAAAACTCTTTGCTGTGCAGTCATTGGCCTGTGGATAAATTCTTCATTACTGAATTCATGGCTCTATGAAATTACTTACTTCTATTGAAGTGTTTCATGGTCTGCGTGGTGCAGCCACTGATGTTGCAACGGGCAAGATTTAAGGCAATTTCACTTGAACTTGTTTGTTCTGTGTTGACTGAACTGATTCTTGCTTTTGTTTGCCTTTCTTTGCTCTAAAGGAGGAAGAAGAACAAAGAGCTGTCTATAATCCATGATTTTAATTTCATTTTAGGAAAGAATCAAAGGAATATAGACTGTTCTTTTTTTAATTGGCTCATCTTTTGAAGCTAGCTGGTATCTTTCTGTTTGTATTTTATTGGGAAGCTGGTTCAGGGGTGCAGAAGTTGTACCACCTTAACATGCCAGTAATGCATCTAGCAGTGGTATTACCTGGTTATTGATATCTTAATGATCTGGTTGGATGTGGGAAAAGGATTGTGTTCTGCCTCTAATGAGAAGCACCTCAGTACTGAACTGAACTATAAGGCCTATCTAGCTGGAGTGCTATGTATCTGGCCGTGGCCAAGGGCAGGATCTGCCTCTAGGAGGAGGAGAAGCATGTGATCATCCCATGGTAACACTCTCGTGGATAGTCTTTCATCCTACAGCAGTGTGTCTTGACAACCCTTCTGGTCCAGACCATGCCTGTTGTCTGTAATAGCACCACATGGGCTTGCTTTCTTGTGCCTGCCCAATTCCCTTCTGGAGCTCAGTTGTGACACCCTCCAGCAGGAGTGTGTGCTTTATGGCAGGCCCTGTGAAGAGATGTATTGTTTTTCTAGAGCCTTAGCTGCTGCTTGCTGAGCTTTACACCACCTGCTCCTTGTCTTGGAAGAGGCACTGAAACCTTGCTCACATTCTTTGTGCTGCTTGCTCTGTTAGATCTGAGAGATATCTCCCTCAGCTTCTAAATCATTCTTTTTCGTAGTGATGAGTCTTAGTCTGTTTAATAGTTTGATTCCCATGTGAGAAACCACTGTTCTGTACTGTTGATCTTCCCACTGTCATTATCTAACCTTTCAAGGCTCTTCTGATACTTCAGACATGTATGTAAGGTTAAGATTTGTTCTTTAAAATGTTACATTTAACTTCCTAACTTAAGAGGTAAATTTATCTGCAGGCCCCAGACGTTCTCATGCTGCATTTTGATGACATTCCACTGACATTAGTGAATGGTTAAGATTTCATCAATGTGCTTAATACATTTTAATTGGTTTCCTTGATAGAGCACAAATGCTCTCTACCTGGAAGCTGATCCTTTGCTGGTCCAAAAGCCAGAGACCTTTACAGTTGAGCAATGCTGCTTGAATAATAGACTTCTGGCAAAGCTTTCTTTGCTGCACTGATTATACTCTTGGTGGAGTGAACTCACTCTTGCAGTGCTTGGATGCCAATTGCCTCTGGGCCAAATGAAAACCTACTGGGTGCAGTCTAAGGCAGTGAAGTCAAACCTGTTTCACTGAACCTTCTGAACCTCCTGGGGCGGGTGTGATCTGAATGGAGATCAGAAGACTTTGTCCTCTGTGGGAGTACAAGTCTTTAACCTTTCAGACAGTGGTTTAATGAGAAGGTCTGAGCCTGCACTGCAGCACTGCTGTAAGTCATCCTTTCCTCCCCAAGTTGTAGATATGATTTTTGTCTACACAGTAATAATTTTATTTAAAATACCCTAACACATCCCAGATGTTAAACATGTTTTAACAGACCTGCTTATTGAAAGTGTGATTCTCAGGCCAAAAAAGTGACAAATACAAATTGTAGGGCTCATAAAAGTGAGACTTAAACATGGAACAGTAGAGGAGTAAGGAATATTTGACTTCCAAAAATAGATCCTCAGTGGACACAGTAGGATTGCAGCTGAATTTTTAAAGTAAAACTGACTGCAGAGGAAGCAGACATGCAATTTTGTTAACTGGAAAGGAATAGGGAAGCTAAGCACCAGATTGTGCTTTCAGTGTGACAATATCCTGTGCCTTTGTGAGATGCCTGTTAGCAATGCAAAACATAGTTGTTGCAGAGCTGCTGTAAGACAAGTAATGGTTATTTACAAGCAATGGTGAGACAACCTTAATGGTTTACAGTCCTTTTGAGATGTGTATCTTAAACATTTCAAAGAGAGATATGTTCTGTGTTGTGTAAAGGTTTCTGCTTTGCCATTCTTGCAGAGAAATAGGAAGTACTTGAGAACAGCTCACATTCCCCAGTAATCACATGTTGGTCTCCAAGCATTTAAGCTTCCACTGGCCTGTTGCCAGCCTTTACTGTGATGCTTTTTCAAGGTCAGACTCTTCTCTGTAGTACTTTAACATTGAGGCAAAACAGTCATGTCCTGTGCAATTGGGGTCAGAAGCCAAGCTTCCTATCCTAGAAACAACTGAAGTTGACTCTAATTGCAGGGCACATACTGTCAAACAAAGTGTTGTGCTTAGAGCTGCTTGGCTTCTGGGCCAGAACTGATTTCCATCTGTCTGTTTGGAACACAGGCAGACCTTACACTCATTTGCTCTGTAGGATAGTTTTGCACATGCATTTAATCTAAACACATTCAAGTGAAATTGCAAGTTAGTCTGATACTGCTGTTGCCCCTCTAAGTCAGCTAAGATCTCTGTATCCTGAAGAGCAACTTAGAGCAGCAGGGCTATCAAGTGTGTCCTTGATGTTCCACCTTCAACCTAGACCACAGCAATGGCAATTCCTTTTTTCTAACCAGCAATTGGATACTGGTTTCCCAGTCACAAACCAGCCTAACCTGAGTGATCAGGCTTTCCTAGCTTACTGCAAAGGAAAGGAAGATTAAAAGAGTTTTATTTACATTCAGCATGTTGGGGTTTTCTGCCCCTGATATTTTTTGTTTGTTTGTTTTCTTGAGGAAGGAGTGCTACTGGCCCAACTTCTCTGTTCTAGCTTGTCGTGTTAGAGGTTCATGTGTCACAACTGTGCAGAGGCTGCCACTGGAGCTAGGCTGGCTCACTCTTCAGTGGAGTGGCCTTGGGCTCTTTCAGGCTCTCTGGACCTCTTGAAAGGAGGAAAAGAATTAATGATCCTCTTGAGAATGTCTGGGAGGCAAGCAGGTATAACAACCTCATAACACTGGCTATCCACTTTCTCCTCCAATCCCACCTTGGTCATTTGTTCTCTGCAGATGGACATCAGGCTCCCATACAAGACTCCAGAATTACACGGTGCTAACTTAGTTAAGCAAACCACAAATGACTTGTATCAGTTTTAAAGAAACCACTGTTCCAATTAGAGGAGGTTGAGACATGCCTGTGGTTATTAAAGATCATCTTTTACAGATAAAAGACAATCTGTTAGCTTTTGTCTTCAGGTCAGATTCTTCATCTCAAAACTGGTTTCCTTGCTGAATCAGTATACTTTTTACCACCAGAAGTGTTGAATGAAGTTGTGTTAAATTGTTGAAGAGTTACACCTTTGATCTGAAGACCTTATCTCTCTCTACAACTCCCTGCAAGGAGGTTGGAGTGAGATGGGGGTAGGTCTCTTCTCCAGAGTTACCAGTGAGAGGACAAGAGGAAATAGCCTCAAGTTGCACCAGGGGAGGTTTCACTGAAAGGGTTGTTAGGCATTGGCCCAGGCTGCCCAGGGAGCTGCTGGAGTCACCATCCCTGGAGGGGTTTAAGAAACATTTAGATGCTCTCCTTAGGGCTGTGGTTTAGTGGTAGGCATGTGACACATGGTAGGGATAGGTATGGTTGGGCTTGATGGTCTTAGAGGTCTCTTCTAACCTTTGTGATTCTGTGAAGATTGTATATCTGCATGTAGGAAAATGGTTCTTAGGTGATGAAGAGCCAGTCCCCTTCCACTTTCATTCCACCCAGATGTATGCAACTATCATTTTCCTAGCAAGGCTTCTCTATGTGGCTGCTTTTCTGAGATGCCTGAACAGTATCCATGCAGGAAGGGTGCACTGAGAGGGGTGAAGTAGTGATGTGTATAGAAAGAACCCAGGTGGATGGATTGAGTGGTCCCATCCCTCCTGAGAAGAGAGGTTTCTGTTCTTGTGGAGGAAAGCAGAGGCCCTTTGCTTGCGCTGGTGAGTTGGTTACCATGGTTGCATAACTCAACAGTGAATTACCAGTAAAATTCCACTCTACTAGGAGATTGCTTCATAGCCTGTTTTGAATCTCTTACTTTATTTACATGGTCTAAATTATTTCAATGAAATATTGAAATAAAGTAACTTTATTCATGCCTGAAGACACTGGACACCAAAGCTGAGATTTACTACATCTTTAGCCTCTACAATTATGTTCCAGTGTAGAGGAGCTGCCTCACACCTTCCTTTCTGTTGACCAGTAACTCCCTGCTCCTGCTTTTTGCCTTCTATTCCTTCCCTTGCTTTTGGTTTGGGGTAGTCTCAAGCAAATATGCTGTGCATTTTTTAGTATAATTCAAATCTGTCAAGAATGCTTTGTGAATATGTGTTATCAAGTATTTCCCTGGATAAACTTAGAGTTTTATTGATACTTAGTGATAGGTGCTGTCTAAATGGAGCATCCTTTCATTAAGCTGCTCATGAAATCCTTTGGATTTCTGCTGTGCATGCTAGTAGAAAAATGAGCTTTTCCTTGTTTTACACATGCTGCACAGAGGATGTAAACTACATCTGAGACGTGTGTAAACATCTTAAATTACTACAAGGTAAATGGATTATTTTTTTCTCCTGAAATCGTTACTACCTTCTGGAAGTTGATTTTGATGTCTTCTATAACTTTTAATAGCAATAAAAGATAATTAGTTCTAAATCGTGTAAGAGAAAGTGATACTGATAAGCATAATCTTCTCTAGTCTTCCTTAGCATGAATTTCTCCAAAGCATTACCTAGAGGTGTACTTGTTGCAGACAGGAACCCATGATTGATAACTGAGATACTATCCCAAAGTGCACGTGGTTGGCAGTGGTCTTCTGGGCAGTAAGGATCTCCTGACTGCAGGAGGACTCTTGACGCTATCTTGTGTGGTGGCCTCAGAGGAAACAAGTTCAATCACAATCAAGACAAACCTATTTTAAGATGGACACCTGTCCTGGTGTGAGCCAGAGCAAGCTATTCCATTTCATATTCACTGTAAAACTGAGGGTCAGTCCCTGAAACTCCCACAGCAAGCTTGGGCCTCAGGGTCTCTTCCATAAAGCCTAAGACCCAAGCAAGGCAGGTGCATGATTAAGCTATTTAGCACCTAAATAACAGTCAGTACAAAACAGGAGAGCTTTGGGTCTCCACCTCCCCTGAAGGTTGAGCACCTGAGCCTTCTGGGATGGTGGACTGGTAACTCTCGTGGTGAGCATCAGCAGCCCAGCTCTGCTGTTACAGGACTGTGTTCTGCCTTTAATCTCAATGCAAGTGTTCCTGAGTCTGGTTGCAGGATCCAGCTCCTGAGGCTGAGTCTTGTCTGCTGCTGAGCCTTCTGCTACAGCATCAGTGGTGATGGTGATGTAGTTGCCATCAAGGGGAGGTTGAGTTCAGTATTGGTTTTGTGTGTATTTGTATGTATTTCATTTTGTTGTTATTATTTTCATTGAAGTAGTTTAAGTTTCATTTCCAATCCACAAGTGTCTCTCTGTTAATTTCCTCTTTTCCTTCCTGGAGTGGAGGAAAAGGGGATATAGAGACTAGCTGTCACTGGATTGGTGGTGGGCCCAGCCCTAACCCCTGGCAGCACCTCAGTTTTAGAATATGGTGCAGATGCTGTGAGTGCCTGAAGATCTGTCCAGGTTGAGCAGCTGCTTTCACCAGCACCCTGGATGACATGGCCAGTAAGCTTGCAGTTTTCAGGCAGCACTGTAGCATATCTGTGAGTGCATCACACCTCACAGGGACTTAGAGCTAGTTCCCAAGAGCTATCAGGGCTGTTTAAAATGCCAAGGCATGTATTTGGTCTATATTTGGAATGTACATAAAGCCAATAGTGATCAGCACTGTTACCATGGAAATGCTGCTTGAGCTGGGGAGGTGAACAGAAATGCAAGTGTTTGTGTGCTAGTGCATTCACTTGAAAGTGCTTTGTGGCACAGTTAACACATGAAAGGTTCTGTTGACAGAACCCCGGGGTGGTGTGAGATGTCTTGTATAAGCAGCACTCCAACTGCAAGCTGTTGAGAATACAGCTTCATTTATCATACCATTTCAGTGGTATTCCATCATTTTAGTGATTGGTAGTGTGTATAAACCATTGTTATGCCTGAAATTGAACAGGAAGCGATTCCTTTTACACTGCACCAGACTTCAAAGAGATTAAATAGGTGTGAAGTAGCCTGGTCTGTGTCTGCAGAATTGCCTGGAGAGAAGTGTTGATGCTTCCAATAGAGCTTTGTTCCTTGTCAGAAGTCTCAGGGTCTATATTCCAAAAGGTGGCTTTGCTTTCCATCTGCATGTTTTGGGTGACTTGTGGGAAATGCTGTTTGGAGTGATGGCGATCCAGAAGCCAAAACAAGGTCTCTAAACTATTCTTCTTGGCTAGAATCACTTACTTGACCTAAAGCACAATAGCTTCTGTGCTGTTTGCTGGCTTCGTGGAGATTTTTAATTTATTCAATCAAAGCTCTTCATACAACATTATGAATTATAGAATCACAAAGGTTGGAAGAGACCTCTACGATACAAAGGCCAGCCATACCTATCACTAACATCCCACTAAAGAGAAGTAGCTGTTGACCTTGAGTTTAGTCTGTAAACTGGGTTATACTGTAATGGTTGTGGGCAGTGCCCTGATTGTTTTCTGACACGTTCTGTTTCAGGGATTTGCAGAGTGGACGTGAAGGTCAGGAGCTTTCTTGCTGCCTTTCTAGGATTTGAGCAAATCATTGTGCCTGCTTTGCATGTCACAGGCCTGTTAACCTAGTTGGTAGAACAAGTAGTGACATCCACAAGATCACTATAACAGCTTTTCATTAGCTCTATTTATAGCAGCTAGGAGTAGGGTGTATTTGAAATGTGCAAGAACCAGAACTGGATACTTAAACTTCAAAGTAGCAAGAGTTTCTTGTACAGCTAAATGTAAAAATGGACTGAACAGCCTTGCTGTCTTCCACATACAAAGTATTGAAGCTTAAGGGCTTTATGTAATTAGGTTAAGGAGTGAACTTAAATGTATTTGAATAACTCTGTCTTCCCCTCTTTCTGTCTGTGGATATTTGCAAGGTGTAAGTGGGTCATTCATAGCAGTTTTGTGTCTGAAATCTTTTTCAATGAAACCTGATTAAATCAAGAGGACCTCTTTAAACAAGTATGAGCATCAGAAGCAGACAAGGAGGAGAAGGGATTGTGCACTTCTGTACAGCTAATAAAAACTTTTCTTCCCTGCAGAAAGTCACATATAGAGTGTCAGAGGAGCAGGCAGTGGCAAGAATTCAATGGCTTTGGTGAATGCCAGGGAAAAATGTGTTTTCTTGTCCACTTCTGCTTATAGTTGCTGTTATTTTCCTCAGCTCTTGGTTTCCTGGAGAATTTCTCAGGAATTTCATTTCCATTCCACAAAAGGAGAGGCTAGCTAAGAAAGCTCAGTTTACTGGCTTGGCTGGCTTTCAAATGCTTCTCTAGAGACAAGGGTACTGTAAACAGCAAGTCATCTTAGCACTTCATAATCTAACAAGATCAAGTGAAGCCCTGGTGGTGGTAATGAAATGGTTTGTGTAGTGACCTTCAGTGTCTGGAGGGTTAGATGGGCTGTGTGGAACATAGCTTGTGTAACCCCTGTGGGTGTTTGAAGCACAGGGAGCACTGATGTCTGTGCAGGATCCAATAATGTCTGTATGGTCATGACTGGTTCAGTGTCTTAGTCACTTTTGAATCTGTTGGGCCCGTGATCTTCTGCATAGAAGAGATTGTAGAACTAGGCTATAAATCTGAGCACCACTTCAGTGTAGTGTCTTAAATATAGCACCATAAGAATCTGAATATCATGCTGCAATAAGTTCTTGAACTCTGACAGATTTTCTTCCCAGATACTCAGCCTGAAAGCTCTCCTCACCACATTGGGGAACACTGAGGTTGTTTTTCAAGCTTGCTTCTCTCACTGTTTGAGAAATTAATTAACCTTCAATTAGGATTCATGGGCAGAGTATGTGCAGAGTAGATTGTTTCTGCTACTGGTCTCATAATTTGTCTAATTATGTGTATTTGTGTGGTCTATATTAAAAAAAAACAACACAAAAGATTTAGACTTCAAAATCTGCAAAGCTATTGTAGTTCAAGGCTTGATGCATAATTATAGCAAACTTTTTAACAACCCCCTTTATGAAAATTGTAGGGTAACTCCATTATGAAACCAAAGCTGTGATGTGTTCCTGCAAAGAGGATGCAGTTGGGCCACTGGGGGCAATTATTTGGGAATACTTTGCTTTGATAGACTGTGTGAGCAGTGCAGGCACTGCTTGTTCCCAGTGCTGTGAGCTTACACTCTTAATCCACTACAAGGATCATTTCATCAGAAAGTCCTGGGTCAATAGTATTAGTTAACACTGCTGTTGTAAGAAGGAACTTTTTAGCCTCTAAAATGAAACAGAATGCTTGCCTTATTGACTTGCCCTATTGGTTTTTTCTGTGTAACTTACTGAAGGATTATTTATCTTGGATACACTTAATAGTTTTCATTAATACTTAAGAGGCTAATTTTCATCTTGTACCAGGGAACAGAGGGTGAAGACAGTATATCCTGTTCCTCAGTGACTCATATCACAACAGCATAAAATGCTTTTGGACTGTATTGGAGGGAGAAGAGGGTCAAAAACCCTCCAAGACAATTGAGTCCAACTGTTAACCTAACGCTGCCAGGTCACCTAAACCATGTCCCTTGGCACCACAGCTATGTGTTTTTTGAACCCCTCCAGAGATGGTGACTCCAGCACTGCCCTGGGCAGCTGTTCCTATGCCTAACCACTTGCAGGGAAGATATTTTTCTTAATATCCAACCTGAACTTCCCCTGATGCAACCTGAGACCATTTGTTCTAATCCTGCTGCTTCTTTGCTGGAGAAGAGACTGAGCTCCACTAGAACCTCTGTTCAGGTATTTGTAGAGAGAACAACTTACTCTGAGAGTAAGAAAGATCAGGGTGCAGTTGCCAGTGTAGTGAAGTGTGATGGGGAGAAAGGAGTTGGGCAGTTTATTTGCCTGGTGTTTAGGGTAAGGGGCTACTCACATTTGTCAGGTGAATGTCAGTTGTTATTTTAAGGGATATCCACCAGAACTCATCCCACCACCCAGTGCAGCTGTCCCCTCGGAGCCATCTGCAGGCCTGTCAGATTGAATGTTCTGCCAGTTCTTCTCTGCTATTCACACTCTGCTCAAGTGTGGCTCGGTTTGTAAAGGCTGGATTTTCCCCTCTCCAGTGAAATTCTGCTCTTCATAAAGTGGAAGAGATTTTCCTGTGCCAAAATTAATGTATAAATGCATTAGGATTTAGGTGTTTGTTTTTTTTAACGAAACAAGATGGAACACAGAGCCTGCCTCTTCAGTGGATGCTCACTGCTGGCTTATTTGTCTTGATTCTTAAAATCTTGGAAGTAACACTCATTCAGGTGATGAATTATCATGTTTAATTCAGACAAGGGGCTTCTACCCAGAGGATTTCCTGGTCTGCTTTCTCATTGCTTAAATCCAGTCAGCTTAAATCATAGAATGGTTTAGTGATAAGTTGTTATGCAAACATTTTGTTTGATCTTGCTGTGATAGCCAGCATTGGTGAATCTTGCTGGAAAAGCTTTGGAGGAGTATATTGTATTCTAGTTCTAATCTGAACCCTAAAAACACTTTTTAAAAAGTAGAAGTTGCAGTGAAAGGCTTAAACTCCCCCCCTCCCCCTTTTTGAAACAAGTCATATTGTTCTCTACATGGTTGAGCATGGGAGGTTTACATTGGATATAAGAAGTTTCTTCACTCAAAGGGTTGTCAAGTCTTGGCCCAGGCTGCCCAGGGAGGTGGTGGAGTCACCATCCCTGGAGGGGTTTAAGAAACATTGAGATCACAGTATCTCAGTATGTCAGGGGTTGGAAGGGACCTAGAAAGATCATCTAGTCCAACCCCCTGCCAGAGCAGGATAACCTAGACGAGCTCACACAGGAATGCATCCAAAATAAAGTTGGCAGAAGTGCCTCTCATTTGTTAAGGACCAGAAATGTCCTTATAGAAGGTTTGTGTTTCAGATGCTATTCATTGGTCTGAATCTGCCTCTTTCATGCTTGTAGTCCCCAGAAGCCTCGTTTGTAATCTTGCGTAACTAAAGCCTTCTTGGTCTTTTCCAGAGAGAGTTCTCGGTACTGAGTCCCTGCCAACCAGCCTTTGTTTCCCAGCAATAAGAAAATAACTTCTCTCTTTGTAAATGAGAACATTTAATGAAGTGAAAACAGTGGAGGAAGAAAGCCCCACTTAAGCCTGCTTTGAACAAGGGCTGCTGGGGAGAGCCATGCTGCTGGGGGAAGTGAACTGCTCAAAAGGCAAGCTGAACTGTGCTGCCTACAAGGCAGCAAGGGTCTGCTCTGAGCAGGGAAGATATCCTTTTAGAGGACTACTTGTCCTTCCAGAACTGGCTTCACAGAGATGTTCCTTTCCAAGGAGCTGACTAGCTCTGTGTTAATGACAGTTTTCTTTTCCAAGCTGGAGTCCAGTTCATGTTCCTCCTTCCTAGTGCCTGGAGATGGTACCTTACCAAAAGACTATTTCTAGAGCTTTTGGAGGTGTATCTGCTCTAACCATCTGTTTTCTTCCACCCCCCCCCCCCAAGGTGATCACTAATGTAAACTAACACCCATGAGTTGCACTGGCATTAGATACACACTGCTTTGCAGAAGTATACCATTTTTTAATCATAGAAAGAGCTATGCACAGCCCTATATGGAGGATGAGAGGAGATTTGCTGATTTGAGAGAGTTAGTCCAGAATGACTTCTTTCAAATGCAGCTGCCAAGAATTGGAAACCTCTTGGTTGGCCTCTCAGGAGTTAGTGTTTTTCCTATTGATCTACAGTGCTCTAATGCAGGGGGAGGCAGGGGATGGAGAGGCACACAGGAATGAGCAAGGTGCTGGAATGCAGCCTGCCAGCCTAGGGCTGCATCCTGCCTGAGTGACCCCTCTTGTTGCTTCTGTATTAATGGAAAATCCACCTGCTGGAAGTGGCTAGGGAAGCATGGGGAATGTTGGTATGCACCTGCAGATTAGTCCCTGAGCAGGGTCAGGTAGTGCAGGCAGAAATGCAAGTTTGTGTGCACACAGTGCAGTGGACTAGATTCAACTGCCAAGATGACTCTCTTCATGTGTTCTCTTGAGGTGCCTTTGGAACATTTTTCTGTTCTAGCAATTCAAAAAGAAATAAAACATCTGCACAGTTTGTTTCATGTAGTTAAGCTATTAAGGAAGGACTCAATATGCCTCATTTTCTGAATAGTGCCCCAAATTCCTTCTCTTTTCACCAGGTTAAAAGTGCTCTTTGGAGGATTCAGCTGCTGTAAGAATAACAGCACAGCGTAAGGTGCCTTGCAAGTTTTGTCAGATCTTCTTTCTTCTTTTAAGTGTAGAAGTTAGTTTTGAGTCATCTAATGAAAATGCTGACAATCCCTATTCTTTAATATATTCCCAGTCTCCTGCCATAATCTGGGCAGAGAAGGCTGAGTAACACATTTGCACAAATGATTGGCTTTTCCCACTAAAGACTGACTACATGCCTAATAACAAAGTGTTTTATTAGCCCTAGGCATGGTTTGAGAAGCAAGAAGCCAGAAGAGTGTCTTTGGTCCCCCTGGAAAATGGGGTGGGCTCATACCTCACTACTTTTCTAAAGGTGCTATTTTGAAAGGATCCCATTATTGCTGGCATTAGAATTCCATAATCTAAGGGCAGTGGTAGCAGGCATAATTCCCCTGGGTGTGAAAAGTGACTGCAGTGGGTTTAAAATAGCCTGCCTTTTGAATTGCTTTCACATCTTTAAACACAGCTGAAATACTAGCAAAGATAAAAGTAAAATAAATCCTGTTATTTTGACTCTGCTCTGAACATGAGTTGCTAAGGGAAGCAGTTGGAAAAGCAGCTTTAATGCAGTGCTATTTTGGTTGAGATGCTGCTTGTCAGTGTTCTTCCTGTTAACATGCATTAAGAAAGTGAAGGCTTTAGCTAATGAGCCTGTTCAGTTGGAATTTCAAGCTGCTTCACCATACTGTGTTTTTCATGCTGCACAATGCCAGCTTCTAATGCATCAGAGTACACAAATGTTCCAGAGGCTGGTGGGGGATTAGCAAAGTACATTATTAGGGAACAACAGAATTGCAAGCTTAAAATCATTTTTGGAACAGCTCTGCACACAGATGTCTCTCTTAGCTAAAGAGGTGTTGGGACTTCTCGTGCCAAGCCCAGCACCAGTTGTACAGGCTTTGAGGATGTGCACTCCTGTGCTTTTCCCTTCTGTCATGCACTAGAATTGCCACACACAGAATTTTTTTACATATGACAGAAGAAAATGGTAAAATTAAGCAGTATCCTTCTTAGATGCATTTAGTCCTACAGCATTCCAGGCTGGCATTTAGGATTACAGCAACTGCTTTGCATTTGAGGAACTAAATGCCTTTTTGTATCTACATAGTACGAATGAAATCCTGAGAGAAAGGTGTGTAATATAAATGATTTTATTTGTAAGGAGAGCCCTGTTGTGCAGGAGAAATGTGTGCCATCTCATAATATACTCTGCTTTATCAGACTACTAAAGAACTGTTGGATAATGCAGTTCAGTTATTTCCTGTCTGCAAAGCTGGACTTGAGACAAAACTTCTGGTTCAAAACCCCTCAATAACAGCAAAATCCATTCAATTTTATTATTAACCAAGAAAAAGCAGCATCTGATCTTTGGTTAATCTTCTCATGCTCTTTTCATAGCTCCAGTCTTGGCCATTCCTATGCTGCTTTGACTCCAGTGGCCCTTATAGCCCAAATTGAAGGTTTTTGTGTGCTGTGTTGGGCCATTGTGAAATGAGAGCTTTGTGGCCTGTAATCTTCAGCAGCTTTTCCTGCAGCATGAAGGAGAACTGTTTGCTACATGTGGAAGAGACAGTTATGCTTAAATCAGATTGAATATTTTGGTGTGGTTACAGTTGACTCTAATCACTTTTCCTTCAAACAAGGCAGAAATGATGCATTCCAAGGACATACTGGCAATGGTACATAAAGGAATAAAACAAGCCTAATTTAAAAGCCAAATAAAATTGACTGTGAACAGTTTTCAATACTCTGAGCATGTTCTTTAGGGAGAAAGGATCCTGTGTTGCTGTTAATCTCTTTGAAACCTTCAAGTACTTTGTTGCTGTAAGCATTAAGCTTGCCAACTTTTGGCAGATAATTATTTTGTTCTCTTCCAGGATGAATGTGTTCAATTCAGTCTTCCCATTCAGAACAACACATTCTTCTTGGGCTCTTTTTCTGCTCACAGTTCAGTAAACACTTATGAGCAAGTAATGTTGTGATTTGCAAATATTCACAGGGCAAATGGGAAGCATTTTGAGGACTAAGATGAGAAATGCATCAGTAAGTGTGAAGAAGGAGACTTGCAAAGATTTGGCATAGAGGAGGCTACTCAGGGAAAATTTATTGCGAGCCAAAAGTAAGAATACTTTGAAAATAGTGAGAAAAATGTTAGATATCTACTTCCCCTTCTGTCCATAAAATAATTGTTGTAACATAAGGTCCTCAAATAAAAGAAAAATAAAAGTATTAAATGAAGCAATCTGAAAACCAGAAGTACTTCTTAATTCTTCTGCTTCTGGAAATCTTTTTTTGACTTAGGACAGCATTTAACTGCAGTCAAAACAGGGATTCATTTAGCAAGAATGCTGAGACTTATACAGGGAGAGAGCTGAGAGATTCTTGAAGCTGTCCAGGACCAGAACCTCCTCATACTGTCTGAACAGGACCCCTCCTCCCTTTCTCTTGGAGCTGTGAGAGGTTTTTCCCCCACTGCTTGCTATTGTGTTACAACTCTAATGCTCTGTCACTTGTATTGTACACACATCTCTCAACCCAGAAATTATTTCTGTTCTTAATTTAAACCAAAGCAGCTGTGCACAGTTGGGAAGCCTGAAGAAAGGAGGATGTGTACTTGCTCCCTGGTGGTACTTCTAGAGCATTACAGAGGAGCTTTCTGAACCCAGGGCAATCAAACTGCAAAATGCTTTAAAAATATGCACAAGGGGGAAAAAAGCTAACACTGTTTAGTGCATTGCACCACTGTCCCCACAGTAACACTGCATCCAAACCAGGCTTGAATCCTGCTAACAAATACTTTATTTGTTATAAAGGGAGAATCAAGAGAACTTTTCTCTTCCAGTATTACCATTGTGTACTTGCTGCAGCTGCTGCTGGTTTTCTTCCACAGCCTCTCCCTTCTGGTGCTGTTCCTCTGCTGCAACTCAGATGTGTTCAGAGCAGTTAAAATCATCTAAAAGGACAGGTTGGACAGAATCATGGAATCATTAAGGTTGGAAAAGATCTCTACGATCATCAAGTCCAACCAAATTATATTTTAGCTCTTATAAAAAGAATTGGTTCATGTTCTGCTCTCATATTTACTTTATGCTAGGGAAATTTTCACCTACACTGGGATAAGCTGCAGATCCTAACTTCACTAAAGCCAGCTAGGTCTGATAATAGCAAAAATGTAAGAATTCAGACTACGGAAAGAAGGGTAAAGTAGCAGTCACTTTACTGCTCAGCCCATGAGGGAAAAAAGCCAATGAGAAGTGGAGGTTCACGAGTGACAATAAGAGAAAATGGAGGAGGGAGATTAAAAAAAGTTGTGTTCTCTAGCCACAGTGGTTCTAAACCTGTGAGAGGCAAACTCTCATTTTCCTATTACCTGTCTTACTGATTCCAGATACACTGTTCATCCCAAATGTGTCTGATTTAATAGCATCTTTCCTGTGTGTCACATATATGTGATGAAGTTACCTGATCGTGTTCTTTAACCAGAATCAAAGCTATTGCTAGCTCTAGAAATATGAAATGGCCTCACTGTGTTGCATATTGTTGGACAAAATGGTAAATTGTGCAGTGAAATCAGTATGGAGACTCTGTACAGGGAGCTTGAGAGCTCTATTAGCTTAAGAAATAGGGTTTGGAATGTTTTTATTAGACCTTTGGGAGCTGTATGGGAGCTCTAGAGACCTTGGTGAAACACTGATAATTAGCATGGGTTTTTTTTTTTTAATCCAACACATAATTATTTTGTCCTGTGGTATTTTGGAACTAGAAGATCTTCCTTTGCTGTTAAAGAGGATTGTCGCTGTAGGTGATGAACAAGTTCCTTTTTGGAGGGAGGAGAGGAGCAGGGTGTTTTGTGTATTTTAAAAATAGTTTTACTGGAAGAGGGCTATATTAGGCACCTATTAATAAACAGATTGTTTGGAAAGCACTGTGACTTTTTTTCAGCTAGAGTGTGGACTGCAGGAAGGATGTTGTACCTCCAAGTAGTGGTGATGTCAATGAAGGAACCCCACATACGGACTCAGGAGTGAATTGTGGTGACAGTTTGCTTTCTTCTCTTTCCATCTTGACAGGCATATGAGAGAAGGTTTCCTACATGTCCTCTGATCCCTATGTTTGTAGCCAGTGACATTGTAAATGAGTACAAGAGTGAGGATGGAGCTATCCATGTCATCGAACGGCGCTGCAAGCTGGACATTGATGCACCAAGGCTACTGAAAAAGGTGATGCGTTTTGAAGGGGCTGGTTTATCCTGTTGGGGATCTTGTCACAGGAATGTTGTATCTTAACAGAATCTATGTCATCTTCCTTAGATTGCAGGAGTGGATTATGTCTACTTTGTCCAGAAGAATTCTTTGAACAGACGAGAAAGGACTTTGCATATAGAAGCCTACAATGAAACCTTCTCTAATAGAGTCATTATTAATGAACACTGCTCATACACAGTGAGTAACAGGCTCTTGGTGGTGCTACAGATGGAGCTAAGTCAGGGTTTAGATTTCAGGACTCACAAACAGAAGCTGGGTTGTTTTTGGCTTTTCTCTTGCAAGAAAAAAATCATCAACACACTGCCATGAGTGTAATTGTCATTAAATGTAACACACTTGCTCGAAGAACTGAAACGAGCTTGGCACCTTCCTGGTTGAGCATCTTCTCAGCAAGCAGAACACAACATAATTTGCTTTCTGACAGCTCTGTTGAGGCAAAGCTGTAGTCTGTAAGAGCACTGTGGGACTTGGTGAGGCTGCTGATACCCTGACAGAGCTGTTAAAGTTCAGTGTGGCTCGTTTGCCTTCTGCTTAGCTCAGACAAGTGTTGGAGTCAGCTGTGTGTTGACCCAATTCTTTCAGTGGTTCTTGATCTTCAGTGCAGGTGCTTTCTTTTACAAAGGAGTCTGGTTGTGTGCTGTAGTGTGGTCATGATTTAGGGATGACCTAGCCAGTGCTCTTAGGCTCACATAGCACATACATGTAGCAGTAAGACTGCAACAGGGTATTAAAGGTCAGATCAAAGCTAGCAAATGTAACTGATTTATTCCTATTGTAGCAATCTCTTCTCATGCAGGTGATAACCTCTCCTTTTGTGTACAGAACCATGGTTAAAAGATCACTTGGATGCCAAACCCACTTGACAAAATTATCTGATTTTTTGAAAATTATTTCTGCAAGTATTTCTGAGGCACATTTCAAAATTCTTCTCCACTTGCAATTTTTCTGTGAAAGGTCTGTACAGAAAAGTGCATGTGGCAAATATGGACAAAACACAACACTTCTCCTTGCCCTTGCTCTGCTCAATCAAGAAATTAGTAGATAAATACAAACCAGAATTTTAATTCAAGAATAAATTGGTTTTAAGAGTTTATTCTTGTTAAAAGTTATTTTAGAATTGATTTTATGAAAGGACAAGAAGATTGTTAAATGTTATTATTGGGATTTGTTCTTATTTAGACTGTACAAATTATTCTTGTACCCCCCCCATTCCCTAATGCAGAAGAAGCAAGTTAAGGGAAATGTGTTTGTTTTTTTCCTGTAGCTGTTTCATTATAAAGTGTTGATACTCTTGATAGTGATAGCAGTCAATTTTAGCATGTTTTGATGGGGAATGGAGCCTAAATATATTAGGACAGTTGCACTCTCAGAAATCCAGCCTTTCGTGATGTTTGTATAACTACAAAGAGCCTAGCCTGGAAATTCCTTAGACAAGTCTTTTTTTAGCTGAATAGAGTTTAGGAAACAGCTTCCCTTCAGACTATCATCATCAGTTAGGGAATCATAGACTCATTTAGGTTGAAAAAGACCTGTAGAATTGAACCATAAGTAGTAATATCTTATGTTAGGAAAAATTTCATCAAAGAAAGAGTTGTTACTTGTTGGCCCAGGCTGCCCAGGGAGGTGCTGGAGTCACCATCCCTGGAGGGGTTTAAAAAACGTGTAGATGTGGCACTTAAGGCCATGGATTAGTGGCATGGGGGTGATAGGTTAATGGTTGGACTTGATGAGCTTAGAGGTCGTTTCCAGCCTTAATGTTTGTATGATTCTATGATCTCTGTTTCAGGATCATCTCTCAGCAAACTTAAGATGCTAAGCTAAGAAGAAAGTTGGAAGCACTCTTACGTAGTTTTATTCAGACTGTGCTAGGACAAGGGGGAATGGATATAAACTGAAGGAGGGGAAATTTAGATTGGAGATTAGAAGGAAGTTCTTTCCCCAGAGTGGTTAGGCACTGGCACAGGTTGCCCAGAGAGGTTGTGGCTGCTCCATCCCTGGCAGTGTTCAAGGCCAGGCCGGATGCAGCCCTGGGTGACCTGGGCTAGGGATTGGCATCCCTGCTCAGTGTGGGGAGGTTGGAACTAGATGATCTTTAGGGTCCCTTCAACCTGGCCATTCTGGGATTCTATGATTCAGTCCTCAGACAAATGAGCAGGTTAAGGTTACACTTCCTTCTTCAGCAGTATCATAAGAGAACAAAGTAAACTAATGTTCAGGCTACAAACTACTAAGGTACTGCTTAGGTCATCTAGGGAGCAATCAATGGCAGCTTGTCTGTGCAAACATGTTTAGACTCCAGCAGGTGGAAATGCTCAGGCTGTTCTGGCTGCTGCCCTAGAGCTGGCTGGCCTCGCTCTGTCAGTCTAACCTGCAGCAGCAGCAAGTTCTCTGGGCAGTGTTTTACCTTCTTCCACAGATCCATGGCAGTCACAGACCCTATCTAGAATGGGATAGTGTTAACTGTAGATAGGCACAGTCTGAAAATCCCTTGTGGNCTCTTGGCTAGTGCACTCATACTTCTGCAGCCTCTCCTTTCTTGTTAAGAAACAAAAGCCCTGTGCTAGCCATGGGACTGCAGGAGGGCTCCTCAGCTTTTTGTTCTTTGGGGCCACCTTCTCTGAACTGCATTTTGCAAAGGGAGCAAAAGGCTGCAAATTCCACTTGAATGTTTTGGATTCTGTGAGCCTGTAAAATGAGAAGCAGTCATTTCAAATACTGTAAGGAAAGAAATGCTAAATGGGTCACTAATCTTTCTGACCTCCTTTTAACTAACAGGTTCATCCTGACAATGAAGACTGGACCTGTTTTGAACAGTCAGCAAGTCTGGATATCAAATCTTTCTTTGGTTTTGAAAGCACAGTGGAAAAGATTGCCATGAAGCAGTACACCAGCAACATTAAAAAGGTGAGCTTCGGTCATGGAGGAGGTGCCTGGCTCCCAGTTATCAACAGCCAGTGTAGCTGCTGCTAAGTAACAGGCTGCTCAAAAGCTGAGCTGTTTACTCTACAGCCTGGGGCAGCATGTGTCTGTAGGTCTGTATTCACACGTGGAATCTTCAGAGAGGTCTGGGTTTTCTATCCAGTGCCTTCTTTGTCTAAGTGGGTGGTTTTAAGAGCTGAAGTCAATTTTCCTTTTTGAAGGGAAAAGAAATAATAGAATACTACCTGAAGCAGCTGGAGGAAGAAGGAATAACTTCTGTTCCTCGTTGGACTCCTCCTGTTGCATGTAAATTGGAGAGCAGTACATCCCACCCAAGGAGACCAGTTTCACCTGCTATTACTATACCAGACACTGCCACAAAGGAGGGCTTGAACAATAAGGAGATCCTCAACACCTCAAGCAGCCCCTCAGAGCCCACAGCAGGAACACCTGATGGTATGGCTGTCTGACTTGATTTAGTGGGATTCCCTGTACTGCACAGGCTTCTCATGGGCACCTGAAAAGCCTCTTGGGTAACATACAGAGGTTAAAGTTTGAAGTGCAGGTTTCAAAGCTGTAAGGTGGGATAGCTTGGGTACCTGTTATGGGCTGATCCTTTTAGTAAATGAAGAGCAGATATGAGTGGAAAAACACTTTGCTGTTCATTAGGTGGCTTGCTTCTTGCCCTGGAAGTCAGGAATGGGTGTAACTATAGGAATAACAGGGAGGAAGGGGCTGAAGCTTCCCTGGGCACAGTCTTCTGTTGTATAGTCTTCTCCCTGTTAATTAAGGGAATTTGGGAAAATTCTTACATAGGGAGATTTAGATAAAGGTTTCTCTAAGTATTTCCAGAAGCAGCAAGCCCTGTGGTGCTGTGGATTGACAAATCTGAATATACTGGCAAAATGCTTTTATAACTGTCTGGTTTTACTCCTTTTTTAGTTGCAGAGGCAGAATTTATATTCTTGGTTTACCATTAAGATGACTCTGTGTGTTGCCTTGCTCATCTTTTCATGGATTCATTATTCCATTCTGCCTGCACAGAACACAGAGCAGCTGCTTCTCTGCTTCAGATAACAGCATATAAGCTCACTTGCTGCTGGGACTGGGTCAGTTCAGGAGCACTGTACTCATATCTCCATCTCCTTTTAGACAAGCTAGACGCAGACTACATCAAGCGCTACCTGGGTGACTTGACCCCAATGCAGGAAAGCTGCCTCATTCGACTGAGACAGTGGCTCCAGGAGACACACAAAGGCAAAGTAAGTTACTCTTGGGCTTTTGTGGCTCTGTCTCAGGGTATGTGATACACAAGGTGGACCTGATGAAGCCTCAGACCACAGCTCCTGTGGCTAACTGTTCCATGGTCAAAGCCTGAGTCTATACAGTGGCAGTAGCTGAAAGTTTCATTGTGACTCTCCAGCTGACTTTGCTAGCTGAGGTGCCTAAATGGTCAGTGTGACTACCTCTCAACATCAGTGAACAGCACAGAGGAATAATAGCAGTTTTATAAGGCTGCCTGGTTCTACAATAACCTTATTTTTACATTTGTTTGTTTTGGCCAGATCTTCTAGATTCTCAGATCCATGTCCCTAAGGGCAGTACTGAAAGGGAAGTAATGTGGCCAGTTAAATAGCTGAGGGCAAGGCTGGGGGTTTTCCAGTGGCTTGTGATTTGCATGTGTGTCTCAGCTTCCTTTTACTTAGCAATGAAACACTGTGTTGTCCCTAGAACCACTGGAATTGTCCTGGCTTAGTATGGTCATATAGGTGGAAATGGTTGCATTAAGTACATGAAATGTTTATATCCCTTATAGGAAGGTAGCTGCAGTGGGTTTGTTGCAAACAAAGACTGATTTGGCTGAGTGTCTTTCAGTGTTTTGCGTTGGTGCAGGGCTGCACGTTTGTCAGCTTCTGTTACTTGTTTGATTTGTTATTTTTCAAACCTTGAATACAAACTTGGGTGGTCTTTTGGTTTTTTAATAGATCCCAAAGGATGAGCACATTCTAAGGTTCCTGCGTGCCCGGGACTTCAACATTGATAAAGCAAGAGAGATCCTTTGCCAGTCATTGACATGGCGTAAGCAGCACCAGGTAGACTATATCCTAGACACCTGGAACCCTCCTCAAGTACTCCAAGATTACTATGCAGGAGGCTGGCATCACCATGACAAAGGTATGCTCTATAGGCTGGAGATTGAACAGCCTTTTATGTTCCAAATTAAAAGTGATGGTAGTTGTCCCTCTGTTAACTAGAGCTGACTGGAAAGATGGTTAGAACTTCAGTTGTTAGGTACTAAATGCAGTTATATTGATGGTACCAGCTCCTTAGTTGGTGGAGGCAGATTCCTAGGTCCTAATCTTTCTAAGGTTGGCATTTCACTCTCTAAAGTGCTTTGCTTTGCCAGTAGCTTAAAAAAAATTAATTGCACTTCTTTAGTGCTCTTTAGATGCTGAGAAAAGTATTCTGCAAGTGTTGAGGATTCTCTTTCAGTCATTAAAAGATGTTTGTAAATAAGTGTATCTTTCTAATCAACTTATTTCTGATCTTGCATAAGTCTGCTGGTGGCATAAATGAATACTTAATTTGGCATTACAATCAGCTTAATGAAAAGTAGGATGTTGCAAAAACAACTAATAGAGCAGGTTTATTTAAGAAGGGAAGCAGCTTTAGCTCAGTTCCCTTTGTATGGTGAATCGTGGCCAGGTCTTTGGGACACAGACAGCTCTGTCTGACACACTTCCCTCTCCCTCCTCCAGCTTTATCATATGCTGATCTTGTTGCTAATACATACACAGAAATGAAACATTTTGGAATTGCTGCTTAGCTGGGCTCTTTAGATAAGGAAACAATCTCTTACTGTGAGCTGTGCTCTGATTTAGTTTCCCCCCAGGCACTGTTGTTTCTGCTAGCTCTTCCTGTTAGGAGAAGTGTATGACACAGGACAGGATGCTGTCAGCAGTACTGGGCAGGAGACAGGGAGGACACAGCAGAAGTTTAATCTCTGTAAAGCTGAAGAGCTTGAATGGCTCTTCCCTGCTGCTTTGGGTTTGACAGACCTCAAACTGAGAAAAGGGAAAATGAGAATATGCTTGTAAAGATTGTAAAGACCTGTGAAGGAGTTCTCCCATTCTGTCAATTCCTTGTCCTTACTTTACAGAGACTTCCTCTGTCAATAGCAGGGAACTGGGGCCTGCCAGTGAGTGGAAAGGTACAGAATGCATCAAAGGGTTGTTTAATGTTTTTCTGAGTTCTTCAGTCTTGTGGTGCACTTCATGCACCCCTCCCTTCCCCTCCAGCTCCTTTGATCTCTTCTGCAGCATGCCCACAAGTAAAGGCTGGGTTTGGCAGTGGTGGAAACACAATCTCAAAACTGAGCTACCTCTATCACTTCAAGTTTTACAGTGCTAGGTTCTTTTTTCAAACCCTCTCTTCTAGTATTGCTCCTTTCCTCCTACAGATGCTAAATGTGCCCAACTGAAGCTAGCTGAGTTCTGTATATCAGCACTAAAGCAGTGGTTATGGTGTGTGGTGTCTAGAATGAGCTGTTAGTGCAAAAGAATAAAAGTAATTCTTTTGGCTTGCCATTAGCACAGTTCTCTATACATCTGAGTGGCTTTTATTTTGACAAGAATGCTTCAATCAAATGTTTTCTTAAATCACAAAGCTCTAATGGAGTATAAAATGTACAGTGATAGTTTAGCTCTGTCAGGTAAGACTTTTGGGTGGACCAGGGTATCTCCAACTCATATCTAGTGGAGCTGATTAACAAGAATATTGTGTTCTGATGACTTAGCAATGACCCATGTTATGTGGGGAGAAAGAGACTTTTATTTTCTGGGAGGCAGATAAATAGCTACATCCATGTACTGTAGTTCTACACTGATGTTCATTGTAACTTCAGTGATCATGCATTGCTGAGGTGGTCTGAATGTTCTGATGCAAGTTTTCCATGAAAGCACTTTTATTGTGTTTTTAATTTATTTATTAAGGTGGATTCTCAGATATTTCTATTTTTATGAAGCTGTTAGGTTGGGTTTGGATGCATGTGCATCTGTGGGGTAGAGAGAGACCTGCTAGGAAGCTTAATAGCACTTTAGGTTTAGTGTTTCAAAAGCTAAGCAGTATGTTCCAAGAGAAGTGTGTGCTAATGTTCAAAGAACATTTTTGTTGAGACCACCTGATAAAATACAAAATCCTGTGAGCTTCCATGGGGGAAGTATCTTTGCCAAATAAATAACTTGCCCTGACTCTGCAGGGTGGATTGGTTGGTTGTTTTTTTTTAATAGCATATCTTGACAGTTTCTTTCCTTGTGTCCTAAAGGACTCAATGATAGTTTGATACCTCTCTTTGCAGTTGTTGGAAGGAAGGGAAGCTAAACAGACAAGAGGATTTCAGGGAGATTTTTATGTAGGAAGCTCTTCTTTTATGTATGTTGTGTCCTAGCATATTCAGTTTCATAAGTTGGTGATTATTTAGCTACTAGAATAGATGGAGCAAAGGTTTAAAAATGCATCCCAGCTTTGGGAGGAGGATGGAAGCTGTTTCAGACAACTGGCTCCTATTATGAAGAGCCAGAAAAGCAAGCTTTGAGTCACAAGTTCAGCCAATGCAGTTGTTAAGCTGAATCCTTTTGTATCCTGGACAGTCCCAGGGTGTAGCAAAATGACCTCAAAAAGGCAAGGCTTGGAAAGCAGAGGGTCCATCTGAAACTGATGTCTAGAGCAGAGTCTGTTCTCACTAGGCTTAACCTGCATGAGTGAGGCTGTGTGCCAGCTCTGCATAAGATGCTGTACGTGGCTGAGAGGTGTGACTTCAGCAGAGGCTGCAGAAAGCAAGGCTCTGGGTTAACACTTGCATTCTTTTCTGGGACTCAGTGTAGCCACTTCTCCAGAAAGATTGCTTGTAAGCTGTCCTGGTCAGCATTGCCTCATGTGTGACAAGAGTGGTGGGCATGGTAGTGTGAGGTGGACAGTTGGACTCAGTGATTTCAGAGGTCTTTTCCATGATTCTCTGCAAGACTCCCAGCCTTCAATGCAGCTCTTCAGTTATGCCAATGGACTCAAGATTTTTCCTCTCTTAGCTGTCCTGGAAGCTGATTATAGTCCTGTGTCTTTGTATCATAGTATCCCAGTATGTCAGGGGTTGGAAGGGCCCTAGAAAGATCATCTAGTGCAACCCCCCTGCCAGAGCAGGATCACCTAGACCAGCTCACACAGCAATGTGTCCAGGCAGCTCTGCAATGGCTCCAGACAAGGAGACTCCACAGGCTCCTGGGCAGCCTGGGCCAGTGCTCTGGCACCCTCACTGTAAAGAAGTTCCTCCTCGTGTTAATACTAAACCTCCTGTGGTCCAACTTGCTCCCATTCCCTCTTGTCCTAATGTTGGATGCCATTGAGCAGAGCCTGGCTCTCTCCTCCTGACACTCACCCTTAACATATTTATAAGCATTAATGAGGTCATTGTGTTTACCAAGATACTGTGTTTACTAATGTACTTGTTGAAGTCTAGACTTTCCATGCAGAGGAAGGAGCATCAAGACATCTCCAGCTCATTTACAGACAGTCTTTTGGTGTAGCCGGACAGGCTACAGTTTATTGCCACCTACTCCAGACTCTCCCTCTGCCAGCTGTAGAACAAAGTTTGGCCTGCCTATGACTTGTTTCAGTTTGGAGTTTTAGCATAAAGCTTGCTCACTCGAATGGTCTCTTGCTGTAAAGCTAAGGGTGATGCTGATGTGCTTGTTGTGGTTCTTCAGACGGTCGCCCTCTGTACGTGCTGAGGCTGGGCCAGATGGACACCAAAGGCTTAGTGCGAGCGCTGGGGGAAGAGGCCTTGCTTCGATACGTGAGTGTTTTTGCAGCCAGCAGGTTGCTAACAATCTGATATTTTCATTTAGTCATTTCCTCCCCTGCCAGAACATTCCTCACTCTGGGTGTTTTGACATAGTCTCTGGCTGTCTGGTTTTGATTTGAATACATCTGAGAGCTCCTAGTGGCTGATCCTCTGCGTTCTTGCCAACTGCAAGCTGCTGGCGGAAAGGCACAGTTCTTGGCAGCTCCTGGGGTTCCTGGTTAGCATTTTCACTGATTTTTCTGCAATTTGTGCAGTGCTTCAGCTCTCTCCATTTGCACACAGGAGAAAAAGCTCAGATTCTGTCAAGCCTGTATTCCAAGGAGAAGAATAATTTATTTTTAAAGAGAAAGCACTTGCCTGTGCTTTTTCCTTCTCTAAAGGCATCACTC
The DNA here is from genome assembly GCA_013396975.1 of Bucco capensis. Lineage (NCBI taxonomy): Eukaryota > Metazoa > Chordata > Aves > Piciformes > Bucconidae > Bucco > Bucco capensis. Next base: position 43,791 of record VWZO01012752.1, read on the forward strand.
AGACTGTGGTATTGTGAATCTGCTCAGTTTCCAAGCAGAAAGCTGGCAGAATTCCAGGGTTGCACAAAACTTGTTTTGACTCCTAGTAATGACACTCATGGCCATAACAGCCACTAGAAGCAGAGGCTGGATTTGACTTTTTCTCTTCCAGCAGCTTTTCCAGCCACATATTCAGTTTTGTTTGTTTGCCCTAGTTCTGTTTCAAGGTTACTTTCTTTGACGTAAAAAGGGAGTTTAATTTCTGAGTAAATGAGGAATCAGTGCTTAAAGGGGCAGAAGTGCATCTGTATCACTCCTGGGGCTCAGTCTGCTGGAGGATCTTGTTTACATTTTACTGCTTTTATGGAAAGGCATACTTATTTTTCTACAAGATCAACCAATGGGGTAAATGTAGTGGTTTCTTGTTCATTCTTTGGGGGGGAAAAAACCCCATAAATCTGGTTTACACTTGTAGTTTTAATTAATCTTTGGATATAAACTTCTTTCCTTTATCCCATCTACTGAGTTTAAGGCTGTCTTCTCTGAACACCATGTTTTCTTGTACAGGTTCTTTCAATAAATGAAGAAGGACTGAGGCGATGTGAGGAGAACACAAAAGTATTTGGCAGGCCAATAAGGTAAAATAGCAGCAGTGGATCTGCTCTTGGGGAATTCCCTGGTTTTATGGTGTGCATGAGGGAACATCAGGCAGTGTGATGCTGCTGAGCAAAGTTTATTAAATGGAATAAGCCAAGGATAGGCTGGGTTTGGCATGCAGATACAGGCACAGTTACAGTTAACTGGGAGCCTCCTCAGTTACAGCTAGAGAGGATCTGCCTGAGGGAGCACACCACCTGCTCCAGCAGTTGTGGTGGCATGCTCATGCTGGTTCTACATGGGGAGTGTTAGGCTTCTACTCTCTTCTGCATTTTGATATCTGCAAAGCAATGCAGCCTAACACCTATTCCTGTTTCTGGGGGATTTTATAGACAGACCTTGGTACAGGCTGCCAAAAACATCAGGCCATGATAATATCATGGATGACCTTTCCAGTAGCTTCAGGTATTGGTTTCATGTCACTTATTCATCCAGAGTGCATATCAAGGCTCATTATGCTCAGTTAATGTTCACATTCTTCATTTTTTATATGCCATTACTTAACTCTTGATCCAAGGTAAGGTCATGAGGTTACTGTGAAGAGTAGGATCTGGTTTCCCAAGCACTGGCATGACTTCACATGAACTTCAGTCAAAAAATCTTTTAAGTTGTTGTAGGAATCACTTCTGAAAGTGTTAACTGCAAAATGGATTTAAGGGTATGGAATGAATGCAGGACTAGCCCTGAGAAAAAACAGTGTTTCTTGGACTCTCTTCAATTTCTGACTCCTTCCCCTTGCTCTGTGAGGGTTCAGGGATGTGTGGTATGTCTGCTTATCTCCTCCCTGTTAAAGAACTTCCTGTCCTAGCTCTCAGTGGGAGATCAAGTAAGAGAGATGGGTTTCATGTGTGTAACAGTGAAATTGTGCTGCCTACTGGATCATTTGTAAAGTAACCTTAAAGGACTAGCTATTAAACAGTTAAAGTGAAACAAAGAAGTGTTTGCTGTTTCACAGAAGCCTGATGCATAATTTAATGGCTGCTGGCTGGTGCAGCACAGCTGTAGATTTTGAATTCATGCCCAGGGCAAGACCTGAACTTGGAAAGTAACTAAAGCATATGCTGATGATGCTCTTTAGTAGAAAGAACATCTCTTCCTATAGAAAAAGCTTCCCTCCCTGAGATCTGACAAGAGGATTAGCTTTGATGTGCAGTGGCACTGGGACTGTACTGTGTTAGCAGGAAAGCTGCACCATGAATGTTCAGTTGCTTCCTAGCAGTGGTGTGGCCACTGAATTGATTTCCCAGTCAGAGCAAGGGTTTAACATTGGTGCTGGCTGTTGACAGGATCTTTTTTGGCTTCACATTAACCTTCAGCTGGAGTCTGAAATGTTTGTGGGGGAATACATATGATGTGCAAAAGGATCATTGCACACATTCAGTAACTGTCCTTGGCACACTCTTAAGGCATTTCTAGTCTAAGGACCTTAAACTCTAGTGTCTACAGGTAGCACAAAGCAAGGAGGCAGAAGAGAAGAAACCAAACCATGCAGTGGGGTTCACCCATGTCAGTACCTTGGGCACTTACAGAATCACAGAATCATGAAGGTTGGAAGAGATCATCAAGTCCAGCCATACCTAGCACTAACACAACCACTAAGCCATGGCCCTCACATAAGAAAAGACAATTGATAAGCTATTGAGACTTTTCTTTCTACTTTTGACTCAAGAACTCTTTATTTTTGTCTCTCTTTCAGCTCTTGGACCTGTCTGGTGGATTTAGAAGGCCTGAACATGAGGCATTTGTGGCGACCTGGGGTCAAAGCATTGCTAAGGATCATTGAGGTGGTGGAAGCTAACTACCCTGAGACTTTGGGTCGTCTGCTGATCCTCAGAGCACCTCGAGTATTCCCAGTTCTGTGGACACTGGTATGTTTGTAATTGAAGGCATTCCTCAGCTCTCTCAGGACACTGCTGCACACTTGCAGTTTGTAAAAGCACTGTAGAGAGCAGAAAGTGTTAGCATTTGGGAACATCTCTTTTATATAGATTGCCATGAAGTTCACTAAGGCCAAATGCCAGGTGCTGCCCCTTGGCCATAGCAACCCCCAGCAGTGCTCTAGGCTTGGGGAGCAGTGGCTGCAGAGCTGCCAGGCACACAGGGACCTAGGGGTGCTGAGTGACAGCTGAACAGGAGCCAGCAGTGTGCCCAGGGGGACAAGAAGGCCAATGGCATCCTGGCCTGGATCAGNTCCTGGAATAGATTAAAAAACTCTACCTAAAGGCTTGCTTACAGAGTTAATTTAGCTGTTTTGTAGTGTGAACTTCTCATAACAAGTGTGATAACACTGAATGCCATCAAACTGATTCCTTGACTTGAAACAGATGTACTAGCCTGATCTCTTCTGTTTTTCTTTGTAGGTTAGTCCATTCATTGATGACAACACTAGAAAGAAATTCCTTATTTATGCTGGAAATGACTACCAAGGTCCTGGGGGACTGTTGGATTACATTGATAAAGAAATTATTCCTGATTTTCTTGGTGGAGAGTGCATGGTATGAATATAAACTAGTGCATACAGCAACTTATTTGTGGGGTTTTGTTCTTCCCCTCCACTCTAAACAAAAATGCCTAGAAGCACAGAATGATTCCTAATATAGTTTGGAAGCAGAGGCTGTGATCTAGGATTCCAAGCTTAGTGTTTTCTCCTGGATCCACTTTTCTTGTACGATCAAGATCAAACTAGCCAAGCATAGCTAAAAGCCATAGTCTCTGTTACCTGTCAAGTTCAAGCACAGCACTGAGCAAAAGCTGTCACCAGCAGCTCATCAGAAGAGTCTGTGTCATCACCTAAAAGGACTAAGTTCTAAGGCTAAGTTCTTGGGCTCTAAGGAGCCCAAGGAAATGTGTGGCAGCTCTGCTAGCAGAGCTTAACAAACAGCCAGATCTCCTAGTGCAATATGCCCATTGACCTACAACAAACAAACAAAAATTATTTTCCTGCAGGATACTGTAATTTCTCAGTCCCTTAATAGCTGTTCCCTGCCTAGACTGTGGGTGGCAATTGAATCTGGTATTGTAGCATCTCAATGGTACTGTTAAAGTTTGTTTTCACTAATGTTTTTGACAGCCCAGGCTCACTGCAGTGACTGAGGTGTAGAAGTGCAACTCAGGCATTTTCTGGAGCCTTTGCCTTTTTTTTCCTTAACTCTTCTGAGAGTCATTTCTGTACTGTTCTTGAAAATTCACCTAGCTCAGTTCCAGTGCAGTCTCCAATGATGAGGAGGTATTGTCAGACATGCTGGAGTAGAGCATGTGTTTCTCTTCAGTGGGCTGCTTTTTGCAGCAGCAGTAGCTTTTGGTGGAGACAGTTTGTGCTATCTAATTTGGAGCTCAGAAAGCTGGCAAAATCTATTGCTTAAGTAAACAAAAGTGAATGTTACCAGAAAGCAAATTGCTCCAATGCTTCCTGCTGCTCATAGACAATGCTAGAGTCTCCTCTTCTTCTGGATATTAGAACCAAAATGACTTCTCAAATATCCTTTAAGTTCTGTTGTAATTCAGTTATCAAACACTTCTGCCCCAAACACTCCTGTGGAATGAACTCTTCCTTATCAGGTAGTTGTGTAACTTCATTACCTGAGACTTTTGAAAACAGAAGATTGCTTAGGGAAGTTGTGTAATCAGTTCCAGTACTGAACTATCACAAAGCAGTTCCTTTCCTGACTGCAGTATCCTTTTACCTGCTTGGAAACTTAGACTCTATCTCCCTACCATCCATTGTCCTTCAGTTTAGCTGCCCCAGTTCTGTCAGGTCTCTGTAGGCTATGTGTGTGACACTATTGTCACTATGACTGTGTCACTTGTGCCACTTTCCTCAGGATTCTGAAGTGGCTCACATCTTGCTTCAGTTGAGGGCAGGATGAGTGATAGCCACAGCACTTGCCCAGTCATTGTCTGTGCTGGGTGGCTGCTTGAGGAACAAGATCTGTTCCTCAGGTGTCTAATCCTGCAAACTCACCTAAACCAGGTCACTGCATGCTATACAAGCTACAAAATGACTTTCAAACTCTGTTCTTACCTCATTCTACATAGTACTTGCTGAATGTAGAGGCAATGGGCACAAACTAGCACCCAGCTAGTTCAGATGGAACATGAGGAGGAACTTTTTTTGCTTTGAGGGTGCTGGAGCACTGGCCCAGGCTGCCCAGGGAGCTGCTGGAGTCTCCATCTCTGGAGAGATTCCAAAGCCAACTGGACACATCCTGTGCAAGCTGCTCTAGTTCTCCTGCTCTGGCAGGGGGGTTGGACTAGATGATCTGCAGAGGTCCCTTCCAACCTCTAACAGCCTGGGATTCTATAATGGAACTGTTTGTTTCTGAAGCTAGCCAGCAGAGAGCATGTCAGGGAGTGGATGTACAGAGGAGATGCTTTCTAATGGCTGTTTCTGCTTTCAGTGTGAAGTACCAGAGGGTGGGCTGGTCCCCAAGTCCCTCTACAGGACAGCAGAAGAGTTGGAAAATGATGACATAAAGCTTTGGACTGAAACAATCTACCAGTCTGCAAGTGTCTTCAAAGGAGCTCCACATGAGGTGTGGCTACAGCCTACCCTGCTTTTCTTTCATCTCAACCCTCTGCTCTGCACTGTCTCTTGGCCTGAAAATGGCTTAGAACTTGATGATTTAGTTGCCATGTTTCTGCTTTTTTCTTCTCTAGTTCTGGTGCACAATGATGTTTTAGTAGCTGCTCCCTGTGACCATTCCTGGTATCATCTTGTTGCCATTTAGAGAATATCACTGGTTTTCATTCTATTCAAGCCAATGTCCTTCTAAGCAAAGACAATATTCTCAGAAGCTACTTGAGAGCTTCTGAAAGTCATGTGTTAGACTACTCCATCAGGAGAGACTTTGTACCTACAGTGCCTGTTTAATACTCAAAAATAAGCCCAGCAATAGAAAGCTCTGTTCTTTGCTGCTTTTCTGGTAGGAGTTTGTCTTTCCTGGGCAAGTTGCTGATATCTAATATGCCTCTTCTGTCCCAGGTTGTGGTTCAGATTGTGGATGCCTCATCTGTGATCACCTGGGATTTTGATGTGTGCAAGGGGGACATTGTTTTCAACATCTTCCATTCCAAAAGAGCCCCACAGCCTCCTAAAAAGGACTCTCTGGGAGCTCACAGCATCACATCTCCTGGTGGGAACAACGTCCAGTTGATAGACAAAGTATGGCAGCTGGGCCGTGATTACAGCATGGTGGAGTCACCTCTGATCTGCAAGGAAGGGGAGAGTGTCCAGGTGAGGCTGCTGCAGGCAGCTCCAGAGCTCTGGCCTCTGATCCACTCAGTGTTGGGGACTGTGTGGTGCTTCAGCTCCAGGCTCTCTGCTTGCTTTTGGCTGATGTTTCAGCTTCTGTTCCTAGCTGTGTGCTGCAAGCCATGGGGATAATATTTACATGGGAGCTGCTATGAGGGGAGCTTGCAACAGTCCCATAGTGACTGAGTTTGATCAGCAAGCAACACCTAGAGGGAAGTGCACATCCAGAAATTGGCAAGATATGCTTAGTGCTGCAATTTTGACCCTTATCTTGCAGAGGGACCTGGATAGGCTGGATCCATGGGCTGAGGCAAGTGGGATGAGCTTCAACAAGGCCAAGTGCCAGGTCCTACACTTGGGTCACAATGACCCCATGCAATGCTACAGGCTTGGGGCANGTGTGGTACTCAGGGCCATGGTTTAATGGCATGAGGGTGACAGGTATGGTTGGACTTGATGAGCTTAGAGGTCTCTCCCAACCCTAATGATTCTGTGATTCTGTGAAGTGAATGATCTGTTTGAAGAATGTCATAGTGTCTTACCTCAGAAATGAGAGAAGTCAGGAAATTAAGACTGAGCTGCTGTGGGTTTGTCCCTATACCAGCACCTTAAGGAGGTCTCTGGCTAAGGTTCCTGCAGGTTTTTTTAATGGCATATCCAACCTATCCTTTAACTACCCAGCCTGCTGTTACTGCATGTTTACAATCACACTGCCACTGCTGTTCCTTTGGACTTGAAATAAGAGTTGAAAACAAAAGAACTGAAGTCATCTCCTTGGAAGTGTTAAACTGGAACAATCATAGAATGGTTTGGGTTGGAAAGGACCTCAGGAGCTCATCTAGTCCAACCCCCCTGCAGTGGCCAGGGACATCCCCAACTAGAGCAGCTTGCCCAGAGCCCTGGCAAGCCTCACCTGCAATGCCTCCAGGGATGGGAACTCAACCACCTCCCTGGGCAACCTGGGCCAGTGTTCCACCACCCTCGTGGGGAGCAACTTCTTTCTAATATCCAGTCTAAATCTACTTTTCTCCAATTTCAAACCATTGCCCCTTGTCCTTTCCCTCCAGGCCTTTGCAAACAGGCCCTCTGCAGCCTGCTTGCAAGTTCCCTTTAGGTACTGGAAGGTCACTAGTATGTCCCCTGAAGTCTTCTCTTCTCCAGGCTGAACAATCCCAGCTCCCTCAGCCTGTCCTCAGAGCAGAGGTGTTCCAGCCCCTGNTGAGCAGTGATCTCCTGAGCTGCACTTTCTGTGAGGCAGGAGTCTTGACTACTCTTTTCATAGTCTCACAGGACATCTGTTAATGAAAATAAATGGGAAAAGGAGCTATTGTTTTAAACAAGATCTTTGTCCTTTCAGTATGTTTAAGCCCTGGCCCCTTGGCACTATCAAAGAGCAGGAAGATCCACTGATGCTGTCCTAACTTTGATAAGCATGCTGTGAGAGGAGACTTGACCAGCACTGCCAGTTGGCTAAGGACATGAAGTACTGGCACTGGGGAAAAAAATTTATGGGCAAATAGACTGTTTACTAAGCTTGGAAAAGAAATGTCAAGCCTTACAAATAAGTTCAATTTGTTGTTTTTGCTGTGGCTGTTTGCAGGGATCCCATGTGACCAGGTGGCCTGGCTTCTATATTCTGCAGTGGAAATTTCACAGCATGCCTGCCTGTGCTACAACCAACCTGCCTCGTGTGGATGATGTGTTAGCATCTCTACAGGTCTCCTCTCACAAATGTAAAGTGATGTACTACACAGAAGTAATAGGATCTGAAGATTTCAGGTATGTCAGCCAATGTCAGAGCTCTCTGATACTTACATGATCACAGTGTCAAGTTTCCTTAAATACAAAGAAATTGAAAGTTTTCTTAGGCCTTAAAAAACCAACAACCAAACTCCCCCAAATCAGCCAGTGCTGCCACCAGGGGCAACTGACATATAAAAGGGGTTAATTGGTTTTCTCATTATATTCATCACTGGTCACTTTGCTCTGCTTTGAGAGCCTTGTGTAAGTTGTTAGGCTTGGCAGGCTGTCACATAGAAATGGGTGCAACTCACAGTGGAATTGAGTCAGTTCTCTTGCTTGCCAGTTGATGCACTTGATGGAAATGAATTCTCAGTCTGTTTGAGCATCTCTCTTTTGTCACCATTACCTTATGTGATGAGGCAGAAAAGCTTTTGAGGATCTGCACCAAAACCAATACTTGCTTTCCATTCAGTGTGCAAACAAATCCAATACACAGCAGAAAACAAGAGCTTGGTATGTTCTGAAGCTGAAAACTGCCTTGTTTGTTGTTGCAGGGGATCTATGACCAGCCTTGAATCAAGCCACAGTGGATTCTCCCAGCTCAGTGCTGCTACCACCTCTTCTAGCCAGTCCCATTCCAGCTCCATGATTTCCAGGTAGTGCCACAACAGCTGAAAAGCAAAAGGATGAGATGGCTGGACCCTCACCTGTGGCAGCTGACTGCAATACAGCTTATTCAACTGGCAATTGAGCAAAAAAACCCCACCCCACAAAAGCCTTGTATAGGTAGTCAAGTAGCTGTTTGAATTTTAAACTTAGTGGTTTTGGTCCTTGTTAGATCCTACAGCTTTGTCTCTAACTTTTAACCCTTTTTCCAAACTCAGCCATAACTATTTTTGCAAGTGTGCTTGCACAAATCCTAACTCTGAACACAAGGGCTCTCACTGAAAGGAAAGATAAGCAGTGCATCAGTTAAGAATGTTGTGGTTTTTAACTATGTAAGTGTTAAAAAGCAAAAAAAGAGAAAAACCCTACCAAAAATGCTCCATAGTGCTTTAGAGATCAACTGCAAGTCTCCTGTCAGGACATTTCTTGCCATCTTGTGCTGCAAAGTGTTCTCCATTGCCACTAAGTGATGTCTGAGACATAAGCAGTTGCTGGATACTTGACTTTGTGAGTCCATTCCTTTCAAAGCATGTCCACAGAGCTGTGGCCAGGCTGTGAACACTAATACCTTCTTTTATATGAGCACATTTTGGGGGGATTTGAGCTCTGGGGTCTTGAGGGGTTAAAGCAATTCATTTTTACCTTGGATTCACAGCAGAAGCACTGCAGAGAGAGAGGCAGAGAGCAGGCTCTCCCTCACTGTGCTGGTCCAGAACTGGTCTGAGGTTCTGTTCCCAGTTCTGTGCTGGGGCTTCACTTCCTTAGTACACTCCACAGGAATTCATTTTACTGAGGCTCTGTTCTTAGCAAGAACTTCTGCAGAGCTTAAGCTTGCTTCTTAAACCCCTCTAAAGGAGATCTGACTTGTATCCTTGCTGTGCACTTTTCAATCCCTCTTGCCTCCTGCCCTTGCCTGCGCTTGTCAGCAAGAGAGCACATCAGCTCTGAGCCACAGCAGCTGTTAGGCAGGCAGGGAGCCCAGGGCCCTTCCCTTGAAGGGGTGCACTGCCTGCCCAGGCAGTATCACTACTGCTGCTCCAGTGGTGAACTGCCAGTTTGAGTGTTGTCCCTGTTCCACCCAGGCCCAAGCAGTCCTCCTTGAAGTCTTTGTTCAAGCCCATTCGGGTATTCTGCCCCTTGGAGTTCTCTCTCACACACACACCAAAAGGCACAAAAGATTGCAGTGCCGAGCACAGGGTTGGAAGCAGACAATAGCAGACCTGGCAGTGGAGCAGAGATGATTATTACAGTCTGAAATGCAGCAGGATTTGTATGGTTAGACTCTGCCTGCTCTTTCTTCATCCTCCTAGAGCTGAGCTATCCATCTAGGCAAAGAGGAGCCACTGTGCTGGCTGCAGTCCCTACTAGCGAGTTGGATAGGCTCTATGGAGACAGCACTGCTCTGGGGAGCTGCTAGAGAGCTTGTGGAGGTCTTGCACTTTCAAAGCAGATCTCAGCTTTAAGATACTGGATGCCCTGCCTGAGGAAAGTTGGTTCTGAACTCAATATTCTTTTTTATGGCTGCAAAGCTTCCAAGAGGCAGGTCACACTAACCTCTTGACTAGGAGCACCTCTCCAGCAGAGCAGTCCTCACTGTGGAACGTGGCAGACTGAGCTGATGAAGAGTTTTAGGAACAAATCTAGAGGTGCTGAGAGGCCAGTCTCCTTAAACGGAACTAAACTGGTCTCTTTTGTCTTTTTTGGACTTTGAAGGTGGAGGTCGGGCTGTCACTTAGGCTGCTGCAGTGTGCTGTTGTGAGACAGGCCACTGCTGCTTCGTGTCAGGCAGCTCCCCAGTGAGTGCCTGCCTGTGCTGGGGCTCTCGGGCTGCTCAGCTGAGCTGTCTGCCAGGAGGAAGCCAGCTTGCTGAAGGAGTGGGCTACCTGAGACTTGAGGTGCAGGAACCAGGATTCCCAGGCCCAGGGGATCTAGTGCAGCAGGAGGCACAGCAAAGTTGGCTCATGGCTCTTTGCAGAATGCCACTTTCCATTTCCCAGGCTGTGAGGGTTGAAGTGCTCCCCTTTCTCTCTCTCTCTCTCTGTCTCTCAGATGGAGATTTTGCTGACAACTGTAAAGAAACTGCTTCACTCAACACTCCACATCGGTCCAGAGGCATCTGCCTTTGTTGACCTTTTTGAGTTGCAGTCACTTTTCAAGTCTGAAGATCTCTCTTTTATTTTTCACTTGAGCTGGCTCAAAAGTGGCACTTTGGGTTTTTTCCTGCTGTTAATCTTAACACATCTTTTAGAGCTCAAAGCACATGACAGCACAAACAGCTGGGGAGCTAAAATTCCAGGAAAAAACAGTAGTTCCTCCTCCTGTAAGCATAGTGCTGTGGCAATATGACTTGACCACTGCAGTCTGACTCATTAATTTCTCATACCCTGGTCTTTGTGTGATATTCTTTCCTCTTCCTCCTGTCAGTCAATGACTCTTCTGTTGGCTTTTCTCCTGTTCTCAGTGTCCTTCTGCACTTCCCTGTCTGTACTCATGAACTGCATATCAAGTTCTGTACATGTTTTGTATACATAATACCTCATTCTTGGTAATAAAATACAGATAGTCTTGAAAAGATTTTTTATCATTATCAATAAATGTGAACTGTTTGGAAGAAAAAAAAAAGTGGTCAGCCTCTTGAGTTCATTTACTTGCTGGGAAGCTTGCAGGTTCTGTTCTGGGCTGACTTCAGCCCTGCCAGAGCTGCTCAGGGGCAGTGTTCTGCTGGGGGACACAGGAGCTTCCTCAGCTCTTTGCCGTGGTGGAGAAGTGCCAGCAAAGCAGAAACCCGAGCAGGTACAAGGGATGAGGAAATGTGCTTTTTAGAAGAAAAAAGGCCTCTGCTAGGCACTTCCCTGGAACAGAACAGTCTCCATCTTCCCCACAGCACATTTAGTCAAGGGTTAGGGCTGAGCCAACCACCAGCCCAGTGACAGCTATTCTCTATTTATCCCTTCTTCCCCCACTCCAGGGAGGAATGGCATGGAATACCTTATTCTGCAGGCACAGTCTGACAATCCCTTGTGGTCTCCTGTGGCCCCTGGTGCCATAACTGTGCCCACAGCAGAGGGAGCATTAAACTCATTGCCCACGGGAAAGGGTGGGGAGTGATNCCTCAGCTAGCATCTGCAGTAGTTCTTTTTCCACCTGCTTATTTTGTTTTACCCAGTGGCCCTGCCATGGCAGAAGAAATGGCTTACAACATCCCTAGGCTGAGCACAGGCTCCCCTGGGGGTAACCGGAGTGCCCTCAGTGCTGGCACAGCAGTCAGAGCCAGACACATGCTGCTCTTGCCCAGCCCAGGGAGCTGGGGCAGAGCTGCCCCTGGGGTGGGGGTGGCTCTTCAGAGGTGGGATCCAGCTGCACTGCTCTCTGCTTTAGTTCAGTGGAAGCAGCTGTTCTGAGGGTTGGGGGTTTAGCACTTAAAGGTGCAGTAATTTCCTCTCATTCAAGAAAAAGCATGCTGCTGTACAGCACTGCCCATCCCCAGGGGTGAGCCAGCCACAGGCTGTGCAGGAAGAGGAGGTGGGCTCCTTGCCTGTCCCCCCCAGTAATGCCTGCACGAGTGGAAGGCTGAGGGAGTCACAATTGGGGAAACTAGACTTTTATTTTGATTTTTTAATGAGTTGAAGCAGACCAAATGTCAGCTATTTTTAAATCAAGAGCCACTAAATGTCAGGCTGTGGTTTTTCTAACCCTGGAGCTGGAGCAGTGGCTGAAACACCCGTTTAGGGTTGGTGTTTCAGATGTTAGCCAAGCTGTAAAGTTTCTAAAAAGAGACTCTCTAACTGTGGTTGGGAGGGTTTGTCAGCAGGACAGAGCACTGGCCTTTCCCAGCCAGTGTTCCTCCCTCAAAATGGCATGAAAACTGAGAGCCTCAGACCTGAGCTGGGCTGAGCAGGTGCTGATGGTGTGGGCCAGGCTTGCTCCACCAAGCAGCAACCCTTGCAAAAGCAGTTGCTGAACCAGGTGTTTTGTCTTCAAGGGGGGTTTTTGGTGTGTTTTTTGGAGACAAAGCAAAACTCCTGGAAGAGATTTCACTTGCCCTTTTCCACCTGCCTCCCCTGCCAGCCCTCCCTGCTCCCCACAAAGCTGAGGGCTCGCTGTTCTCACAGACCCTCGTGTCCTTTCACATTTCCAAACTGAGCTTGCCAAGGAGCCCACAGATTCCCCCAAGGCAGGCAGATGGTCCTGAGCTGCCACTTCCCTGTCCCTGTGCATCCCTCCTGTAGGAGCAGGGGCTGCCTTGCCATCCAGCATCCCTGCCCCAGAAGCAGCACACACATTCCCTGTGGGAGCAGCCAGGACCTTCACAGAGGAGTTGGTTTCACTAACTCATGCTGTTGTAAGGAGTTTGGATGCTGGGAAATAAAAAGATCAGGATTGTCTATCTGCTTTATATCTCGGATGTTTGGGATGCTGCTGTGCCCTCACACCCCAGGGCTGAGGTTTAAAGTGGTTAAAAAAGAAAGGGAAAAGGAAAGGGATGAGGAAAAAGAAAGGTTGTTAGTTACATGCACCTCATCCTGCCACTGCTCAGCACCAAAAGAAATGGAGGGCAGGAGAAGAGCCACAGCCAGGCAAGGGCATGGAGCTCTCCCCTCGTCTGAGCCCCAGCCCTGTGTGCTGTCCTTGGGTGTGCTGGGGTGAAATCTGGAGATGAGGTGGCAATGTGTGTTCAGCCCAGAAACCAACCATGTCCTGGGATCAACCCCAGTAGTGTGGCCAGCAGGTCAGGGAAGGGACTGTGCCTCTACATGCTCTAGGGAGACCTCAGCTGCAGCACTGGGGCCAGCTCTGGAGCAGAAGAATGACACAGAGCTGTTGGAGCAGGCCCAGAGGAGGCCACAGAAATGATCAGAGGGTTGTAACATTTCTGCTGTGAGGACAGCTTGAGAGAGTTGGGGTTGTTAGCCTGGAGAAGAAAAGGCTCCAGGCAGACCTTAGTGCAGCCTTTCAGTACTCAAAGGGACACAGAAGAAAGATGGGGACAGGGTTTTCAGCAGAGCCTGTTGTGACAGCACAAGGGGTGATGGTTTGAAACTAAAAGAGGGAGATCTAGACAAGAGAGAAGGAAGAGATCTTTTACATTGAGGGTGGTGAGAAGATCTCCCAGGTTGCCCAGAGAGGTGATAGATGTCCCATCCCTGGAACCATTCCAGGTCAGGTTGTTTGAGGCTCTGAGCAACCTGCTCTAGTTGGGGAAGTCCCTGCTGACTGCAAAAGGTTGTGGACTAGATGACTTTGAAGTCATCTAGCACTATCTATTCTGTGAATTTATGATGACAGTGCCATGTCTCATCAGGATGTCAGCCCGCAGCCTGAGGTCCCACACTGACCCCTCAGACCCTGCACATCAGGGTTACCTGTTCCCTCTGGCTGTCAGCCCTGGGATGAGCAGGATGAGGCCAGCTGAGCTGGGCTCTGCCCTGCCCAGGTGTGATGCTGAGCCAGTGCCTGGGGCAGCCCAGCACAGAGCCTCAGTACCCCCAAATATTCCATCCAGCAGCATGGGGGGTGGGCAAGGCACAAACCCAACCAGCCCAAGCCTTGTCATAGAAACACCACACACGGGGGGCAAGGGGCTGTGGGGCAGCAGGATGGGCAGGCTAGGGGGTGGGCAGGGGTCAGGGCTCTGCTGTTGTCCGGGGTACAGGGCACAGAGCCTAGGGTGACTAGAGCAGAGCCAGGCCCTGGCACAACCCCACTAGATGGTGCCAGCAGCCCACGCATGGCCACGGACACCCAGCGCCCCTGCCTTGGCTCACTCGTGTTCACCCTGCCCGGGGATGCCTCTGTCCCCATCCCCCCCGCTCTCAGCTGCCCCACCATCCCCCCACGCACTGGTCCATCCTGGGAGCAGCAAAGGAGGCAGATGTGCCAGCTGTAACCCCTCCAGCAAAGGGGAAGCGTTGCAGGCAGCAGCAGGGCTGGGTCATCGCCAGCATCTTCAACACCACTATCCTCATCCTCAGCCAGCAGTAAACCTTCACCCCCCGCCCTGTGTGAGCCCCAACCCACCTGGCTGGCAAGGAGAGGCTGCTTGAATGTCCTTCAAGCATCAGTCTCTCTTTTACTTTACTCTCCTGCTCCTAGACAAAGCAGTCACCATTCCACAGGAGTGCAGAGACAGTTAATCAAGGCTGGGGAAAACTCTTCAGGAGCTGGTTGGAGAAATCCTCTAGAAGTGAAGTATTTTACTTATTGCTCTGGCCCCAGGAAGGATTAGCCCAGGAGCTGCAATGGGATGTATCCAAACATTCAAGTTTGATTATATGCAGGATAGGAGCAGGAAAAGTGAATGGAAAGAGGAGGAACAGCACAGGACTGAAAATACAACACTGTTTCTTACAAGAGGTGGCCCAGGGCAGGGATCAGGCAGGGCCACCATGCTGTGTTTGTAGTAAAACTTTGTGTCCTTCTTGCCCCAGGGGAATGCAAGTGTGAGCATTGCTTCAGGTCCTGGCCTGGGGCCCAGATGTAGGCACTGGACAGGGAAGAGACTCCCTCCAGGGCCACCTGCTCTGTCTCCAGCAGCTGTCACAAGCCCAAAAGAGCAAGAACAAGGTGTGAAATCCCTCCTGTCAGCCTGGCTGTGCTTGTGTGCATTCACACCTGCACCCTGTGTCCCCAGCAAGGGGCTGGGCCCCTGCCCTGCTTCCCCCAATGCCTCCTTCCATCCCTCAGCACCCAGCAGCCTCCAGAGCAGCCAGCACCTCCAAGGGCTGCATTCTGGAAACCAGAATTTGGCATCAATAGGGAAATCTAGGCTTTTGCCCATTCCTGTGGCAAAGAAAGCACAAGAGAGAGAGGAATGCATGAGGGGGTGTCCTGGTTTGGGCTAAAGCAGAACAATCCTGTTCAGTGATTTTACTGTTCAACTGAAGCTGAATGAGTGAGTGCCAGGAAGCTGAGGGTAGCTGAGGCAGCCCAGCAGCAACAGATGCTGGTGGCAGGGCTCTCTTTGGCATGTGTGTTTTGGCAATCCCCACAATAACACAACTGCCTGACCCTTCTCCCTCTTTGTCCTCTTTGGGCTGTCTGCAGGTGCTGGGGAGGATCAGAAAAGGGGGGAAGGAAATAAATAGCTGTACACACATCCCAGTCACAGGGCTCACCAGGAGCAGCCCTAAAGAGGTTAAGTAGCACTCTTCCCATTAAATGAGTCTCTGTGCTTTAGAGCAAGCAAAGGTGTTCAGCAGAGACAGAAAAGCCCATGGCAATTCATGCTGCTTGAGAGCTGAACAAGGTGTCCCTTGGCTGGTGCCACAGTTCCCCTGTGGTGACACACAGTTAGCAGCAATAAGCACCCCCTGAGCAGGGCCAGGTCCCTGGTTACTCTCAGCCCCATGTCAGGAGCAGGCAGCAGCAGCACGAGGTCTGGCAGTTCAGATGTGCTTGTATCTGTGGTGGTGTGAGATCAGGGCAGGCAGCAAACCCTGTCCTGCTTTGAAATGTATGGATACAGCCCAGACTTGGCCAAAAAGAGCCCACAGCACTCCATCCCAGGAGTGAGCTGCCTCCTGGCCTCCTGCGTGCTGCCTGGGGTGTGCACCTTCATCTCAGCATCACCCCATCCCAGAGCATTGACCCATGGGGACCACAGCTCCTTCCCCAGCAATTCTGCACCTGGTAAGGGGGAACTCAGCTTGGAGGGACCCTGTGGGAAAGGGCTGTACCCTTTGCAACCCATCTGGGGTGGAGAAGGTACTGACTGACCCCTCCAAAATGTAGCAGGTACTTTGGGGTTGGACACACCCTCGCCCTAGCAGGACTGGAGGCTCCCATCCCTGTGTGCCCAGCTGCAGCCACACACACATGTGCTCGAGGGCAGGAGCAGGCAAGCACTGGCCTCTCTTTCTTTCAGGCTCCTCAGTCCCTGCCTCCAGCCCTGAGGGACCATGGGGTGTGGGGACATATCCACACAACATGGTACCACCCTGAGGTTCAGTCCTGCCCTTCCTAAGGCAAGGATGTGACAGTCCCGTGCACCCACACTGCTGCAGCCATGATGCACTTCATCGGCTTGTGCATCCAAGTTCTCCCAAAAAAGAGCCTTGAAGGGATGGCAAAACAAGATTTTTCTCAAGTATTTTGCCTTTCCATAATTATTTGTATTATTATAATACTCTGCCTCTTCCTGGAGGTGTTAAAAGAGCAGCAAAGGGGCTGGAAGACTCTCAGCTCCTAAATGTGTTTGCAAGAGCAGAGACAGCAGAGCTTGCTCCTCTCCCCATGGCTCATCCCAGCACTGCCAAATCCTGCCCAAGGGCTTTAGCAGCCCTGGGATGTGATGGGCAGGTCAGTGCATCCCTCCTGGAAGCTTCTGCCCTGCCCTCCTGCTGGCTGCAGTGGCCCAACTGTGCTGGCTTGTCTGGCCATGGCCCTGCTTGAACTGCAGAGCCCATGTGCTGCAGGAGCTGCTGTGAACAGGGCTGCTTCATGGATTGCTCTTGCTCCAGAGGATTCCCCTGAAATCCCTCACTGGGCACTGATGGATCTGTTTCATAACAGCTCCCACCTCTCCCATCACAGCTTGTGCCAGCAGAGCATCACTGGGCTCACTCGCATCTGGGATGCATGGGGCAGCCCCTGCCCTGCTGCACTTTGCACACCCCAAAGCACACCCTGGCCTGGTGCTGGGGCGGGGGGAGGGAGGGCTCCCTGGGGACAAGTCCTCAAGGACTCAGCAGGATAAAGTTTCTAGCTTGGAGTGTGGTGATGTCACTTTGCCAGAGCAGCCCAAGCCCATGCTGCCCATCCAGGGCTCAGCACCCTACATGGAACCAACACAGCTGGAGGTGGGTGGCCCTGAAGGACCACAGCACCCATCACCACCCCAGAGCAGACCCAAGCAGAGCAGCCAGAAGATATTCTTGCTGGACACAGGCCACTTTGGAGGTGAGAACTCCTAGGGCAGTTCTGGCCCTAGGAAAGGGTAGAGGGACCAGCTGGAGATGGGGTCCCTGCAGGGCAGCCTCATCCACATCATTTTCCCTAACAAACCCCTGTTTTCCTGAGCCAGGGAAGGCTCCATCTCTCCAGCAGCCCTTTTCATCAGCCCATCTGCAGCAGTCTCACCAGGGAGCTGCCTGTGTGCCCTCCCTGTCGTTTCTGAAGATGAAGTAGGACATGCTTGCCTGGTAACATCCATGCCCTGAGCCAGCTCTGGGCAGCCACAGACATGGCTCTTGATTTGCCCTTCACAAGAACTTAACAAGAAAAGAAGCAGGAAAGGATCATGTGAGCTCTCCCAGGGAAGGCTGGAGCAGGGACAAGCTGCTGGCCCTGGCAGGGACATCACTCCACTGCCAGCATTCACAGGCAGGGTCCCCAGGCCCCTCCAGCCCATCCAGTAATGCTCCCAGTGGGGCAGAGATGCCTTGGGCAGGACAACCATGCAGGCAGCAGGGCAGAGCTGCCAGCCTTGTGCCACCACTCTGCCACAGCCACCCAGGGCCCCTTGGGACCCTCATCTGAGGAGCACAGAAGCAGGCATAGAAGCTCCAGCTCTGCTTTGCACCATGCTTCTCCTCCCTGGAGCTCAGGGTTTGGCTGTGCAGAGCTCCCCAGCAGCAACCACCATGAGCTATTCTCTTTGAAGATGTTTCATGCTCTGCTGTGCAGCAGAGAGGAATAAGCCTGTTCTCTGCTCATCCCTTTGGCTCTCAGCTGAGTCCTGGATGCCACTGAGAGGAGCTGCAAAGAGCTGAGAAGAAGGGAGAATGGCAAATTCTGTCCCCTGGGTCAAGGAGACCTCTCCAGAGTTTCACAGCAGACTTCTTCTTCACCTGGGATGAGGCAGGATCTTAGCAAGTGATGGCTGCTGCTACCCAGGACTTGGGCAGAGCAGCAGGAGGTTGGTGCCAGAGCATCCCAACCCCCAGGCACAGCCCAGGGGGTGGCTTTGTGGCTGGCACCCAGAGAGAGCAGCAGGCACCACACAGACCCATGAATGAGCACCTGGAGCCCTGGTGTGAAGACAGATGCACCAGACTGTCCCAGTCCTCCCTCCTGGCACCCTGGCATGAGTCCTGCAGGACCTCCCACAGTAGGACACTCAACACCTCTCCAGGCCCTTCCCCTGGGAGACCTGGAGCAGTAACACCAACCTATGCAAGCAGATAGCCAGAAACTCCATTGAAAGTTGGGCCAGAGCCCCATGGGACATGCTGCTGCTGGGGAGCCATGGGGGGGGGGAAAGGGGCCCAGAGAGCATGCCAGGGGCAAGAAGGGGTCTTTGCGTCCTCCAAGGGAAGAACAAGGGTAGTGAGGCTCAAAGGCTGGAATCCCATTCCATGTTTGCATTGCTTCAGCCTCTGGGATCACTCTCACTGCAGGCTGGGGCAGAGAATCCCTTGTGGTGTAAGTTAGACCTGTGGGACACTGCTGGGGTGTGGATCTGAACTAGCATCCTTGGGGATGGTGCTGGACCCCTCCTGGGCTGCTGGAGAAGCAGGGCTAGGGCCCAGCTGGGATGGGGCCTGGATGCTGTGATTTGCAAGGATCCTGGCACAGGACCCTCAGCAGAGCTGCAGGGGGAGGAGGATGTGGGTTAAATAGTGAGGGGCTAGGAGAGTGGGCAAGGTGCAGGTCAAGTGGACAACACAGTGCTAGTTTCTTGGAAAGCTGCTGTGTCTTTGTGACATGCTGTGCCCACAGCTGTCCCAGGCTCTCTGTGGAGATCAGCCAGGAGATGTAGTCATTCATTCCTCCAGCCCAGCCCCAAGAGCAGCCCTAACCCACCCCAGGCAGGAAGCACTGGGTTAAGTAACCAGTTCAAGAAGCCCATTGGGGATGAAGAGAAAGATTGTGGGGACCTGGAGGGACATCTGACACACGCTCCCAACCTCCCCCAGGAGAGTGTGGAGATCCCAGGGCAGGCAGGGATGAATGAGGATGGAGCAGGCAGGGCCTCAGGGCTCTGAGTCAGGCCACTGATGTCACACACTGCAGGCTCTTGTCATGCTGGTGGCTCCAGGAGCTCCCATGGCAGGCAGGAGATGCTTCTGGGGTCAGTGCTCACTGGGAGACACTGGGGCAGAGAAGCTTGCAAGCAGGGACCTGGAGAGCTCAAGCCTAGCAGGTGAAGGCAGTGTGAAGAGCAGAGCTGCTGCCTTCCTGCCCCAAGGTTCAGTCTCCTGGTTCAGGAAGGGCAAAGTCATAAATTTCAGCTGTCTGATGTTTGCAGCAACAGGAGAACTGCTGCCAAGCAAAAGTGTTTCCAGCCCTGGAGCAAGTGGCAGGCTGAGGGCAGAGGGACACTGAAGCTGAACAAGTGCCAGGCTGCAGCAGGGGTGCTCAGTGGCAAATGTAAGCCCCTGCCAGTGCCAGTGCTCTTCCTGATGGCCTGGGCTGAGTTAGAACAGAACCAGTTCTGCTCAGGGATTTTACTTCTCAGCTAAAGCTCCTCTCAGTCACTGCTAAATGTGTATCACATTGGGGTGCAAGGTAAAAGGCTGCACCTGCAGTGAGGAGGAGAAGACAGTTCAGGTGACCCTAAACTGACCAACAAGCTATTCCATTCCATTCCATTCCATTCCATTCCATTCCATTCCATTCCATTCCATTCCATTCCATTCCATTCCATTCCATTCCATTCCCATCATATTCACTGTAAAACTGAGGGTCAGTGCCTGAAACTCCCACAGCAAGCTTGGGCCTCAGGGTCTCTTCCATAAAGCCTAAGACCCAAGCAAGGCAGGTGCATGATTAAGCTATTTGGCACCTAAATAACAGTCAGTACAAAACAGGAGAGCTTTGGGTCTCCACCTCCCCTGAAGGTTGAGCACCTGAGCCTTCTGGGATGGTGGACTGGTAACTCTCGTGGTGAGCATCAGCAGCCCAGCTCTGCTGTTACAGGACTGTGTTCTGCCTTCAATCTCAATGCAAGTGTTCCTGAGTCTGGTTGCAGGATCCAGCTCCTGAGGCTGAGTCTTGTCTGCTGCTGAGCCTTCTGCTACAGCATCAGTGGTGATGGTGATGTAGTTGCCATCAAGGGGAGGTTGAGTTCAGTCTTGGTTTTGTGTGTATTTGTATGTATTTCATTTTGTTGTTATTATTTTCATTGAAGTAGTTTAAGTTTCATTTCCAATCCACAAGTCTCTCTCTAATTCCCTTTTTCCTTCCTGGAGGGGAGGGAAAGAGGGCAATAGAGAGCATCTGTCACTGGATTAGTGGTGGGCCCAGCCCTAACCCCTGACCCTCCTGCAGCCCTTCTTTGCAAGGAAGTTTCATAATCATAGAACCACAGAATCACAGAATGTTTGGGATTGGAAAGGACCTTTCAGGATCATCTAGTGTAACCCCTCTGCAGTGAACAGGAACATCTGCAACTAGAGCAGGTTGCTCAGAGCCTCATCCAACCTGACCTGCAATGGTTCCAGGGATGGGATATCTCCCAGCTCTCTGGGCAGCCTGGGCCAGCATATCAGCAATGACCCCTAAACTGCAGGCTCCCAGGGGCTCACACAGCAAAGCACCAGAAGCCCCAGAGCAGCATCCTCCCTGGGCAGGGCAGTCCTCTCCAGTCCTTCACCCTAAGCTACCTTAGCCATGCTGGATGGGAGAGGACAAAAGCCATGTCTGCAAACATGAGCTTTACTAAGTGCCTGTATTGTGCTCCATACATAAAATAAATACATGGACTGAAAAAAGAGAGGGAGTGGACTTTCAGCAAACCAAGATGAAGCAGACAATATCTAGAAGTGGCTAGAAGCTTTCAGGAGGACATCCCTGCAGCCTGTTCCCAGCAGCATGCTCTGCCCTGCCTTGGTACCAGTAGCCACTAGTACCATGGCTTTGCAAACACAACAATCACAGAATTATTAAGGTTGAAAGAGACCTCTAAGATCATCAAGTCCAACCATACCTATCACCTCCATGCCACTAAACCATGGCCTTAAGTACCACATCTAGATGTTTCTTAAACCCCACCAGGGATGGTGACTCCAGCACCTCCTTGGGCAGCCTGGGACAAGACTTAACAAACCTTGCAGGGAAGAAATTCCTCCTGACATCTAATCTAAACCTCCCCTGGTGCAATTTGAGGCCATTTCCTCTCACCCTCTTCACTGGTAACCCTGGAGAAGAGACCTACCCCCAGCTCACTGCAACCTCCTTGCAGGGAGCTGTAGAGAGCTAAGGTCTGCCCTGAGCCTCCTCTTCTCCACACTAACCAACCCCAGCTCCCTCAGCTGCTCCTCACACTTATTCTCCAGAGCCCTCCCTAGGCTCCTTGCCCTTCTCTGCACACACTCCAATGCCTCTGTGTCCTGCTTGGACTGAGGAGCCCAAATGCAGAGCCATGGCTGTGTGTGTGCAGACACCATTCTCCCCCTCCACAGCTGAACACAGCCCTGCAAGGCTCTTTAGCTGAGCCCACCTGAGGGGGAGAACAGATGAACACAGCCCTTGCCTGAGTCTCACCACACAGCCCTGACCCCCAGCACAGGCACTGTGCCATCTGGAGCATGACACTGCAACAGCAAACCCAACCTGTGAGGCAGCAGGGCCAGAGGAATGCCAAACCCATCTGGCTGTGCCAGGTCACCCTGCACTGCTGGTGCTTGTCATACAGAGCTAGGGCAAAGCCTTGCCTTTGTTTTCTCCTGCCTGGGCATCACCAATGTCCTGGGCTTTGTAGGCTGGCAGCTTGGGAACATTAGCTCACCCTAGGGTTATTTTGTCTTCATGCTAAACTCCTCCTGGAGATGTCAGCTGCCAGAACGTGTCATTTATGCTTCATGGCTCTGCCTTAGCCTTTCGTGGACGTGACAGAGTGACAAGAACAGCATCCTTGAAGGAAGGGCTTGATCCAGATGGTTTTTCTCTAACAAACAAGTGCAAGCTGGGCTGAGCCAGTCACTGGGAGTGACTCAGAAGGGGCCAGGGGTGCCCAGGAAGGCAGCTATGGTGGTGAGCTGTCCTGAAACAGCCACGGTCACTGGGAGCTGCCCAAAGGCAAGGCTTGGCCTGTTCCAGCTCTGCCTAGAGGCAGCAAGTGCAGTGGGATGCTGCCTGTCCACCTCCTGGCTTCTGCTGAGTCATGGCATGTCATCCCAGGAAGTGGGAGGTTAAAGGGTTAACTGGCCTGCTGCTCCAGTGACAAAGTCAGCAGGCCTTTTGGAAATGCCATCTCTAGGTGCTGCCTGTGGAGGATGCAGGTTGGTGTGCTATGGGGCTCCTTCTCCCCATCCAGCTCAGGAGAAGGCTTCACCTCCACCCACGCTGGCTCTGCCTGCAGAGAGCAGCCTGGACCAGCTCCTCTCACCCAGCACTCAGCTCTCAGAGCTGGGGAAGGCTTCCCTGCTGCTGTGGGCCAGGATTTGTCCCAGTCTCACCACTGGGCCAAGAGGATTGCTCCCTTCCAGATGCTAGGTTCTCTGACAATGGAAGGCTGGTGCTGTTGTCAGCAGCAAAGTAGGGATGCTGCAGAGCTCGGTGGTGCTACTACCCACCAAGTGCCCTCATTCCTGCTTTGCTGGAGCCATTCAGCTCAGGACCCTCTGGAGCTTGCCAGAGGTCAGGGAAGAGATGAGGCTATGGTGGATAATTATTTGCATAGATCAGCCTGTGCCTGTTAGTGGCCACGGTGCAGTCACACTGGTCTGAGCTCTGAGGTGTCAGTGAGCAACTCCCCAGGAGGACTAAGTGGGTTTGCAGGACATTTCTGCACACTCCCACCTGGCAGTGCCTGGTGTTTTGGGAGCACCTCAGAGGGGTTTGGGAGCTCTCCTCTTGCTGTGACCAACAGGACCAGAGCAGTGATCATCCTCCTGTCCTCTGCACTGGGGAGGCCTCACCTAGAATCCTGGGGTCAGTTTTGGGCCCCTCAGGCCAAGAAGGACCCAGAGGCATTGGAGTGTGTCCAGAGAAGGGCAAGGAGCCTAGGGAGGGCTCAGGAGAATAAGTGCTGTGAGGAGCAGCTGAGGGAGCTGGGGTTGGTTAGTGTGGAGAAGAGGAGGCTCAGGGCAGACCTTAGCTCTCTCTACAAGTCCCTGCAAGGAGGTTGCAGTGAGCTGGGGGTAGGTCTCTTCTGCAGGGTTAGCAGTGAGAGGACAAGAGGAAATGGCCTCAAGTTACACCAGGGGAGGTTTAGATTGGATGTCAGGAGGAATTTTTTCCCTGCGAGGGTTGTTAGGCGTTGTCCCAGGCTGCCCAGGGAGGTGCTGGAGTCACCATCCCTGCAGGGGTTTAAGAAATGTATAGATGTGGTCCTTAGGGCCATGGATTAGGGGCATGGGGTTGATGTGTAGATAGCTGGACTTGATGATCTTAGAGGTCTCTTCCAACCTTAATGATCATGTGATTCTGTGTCCACAGCCCTGCTGCAGCTCAGGAAGGAGCAGATCCCATGCAGAGGAGCTGGCTGCAGCCCTGCCTGGGCTCCAGCTCTGGCTGGCAGCCCCCACAGCCATATCTCTGTTGCAGCCCAGGTGGACAGCTGGCAATTTGCAGCTTTGCACTTTTATTTTCACCTTTCAAGAACCTGCTCAGGGAACACAGTAGTGCTTTGCCTTCCTTGACTCAGTTTACCCTGTAAAAAATCTCACTTCTCTTCCTGTTGCAGAGGTTTTTTGGCAACCCTCTCTGGCCAGAGCTACCAAGCCATGGATTGAAGGTTGAGACTTTTTGCCTTCCCACATCCCTGCTGTGCAATGAGAAGGAACTTGGCCAACACCAGCAGGACAAAGCCACATCCATCAGCTCTGGGTAAACACAGGCAATTGTTTTGAACCTTGTTGGAAGGGAGAGGAGAGAAACACATGAGCACAAACACACACAGGTCATTGCACAAGGAAAATGAAGGCTGTTGGTTGCTGCAGGAGGTCCTGCCTGACCCACAGGGTGAGCATGACCCTGTTTGGGATATGTGAAGTGGCTTTCAGATCCAGGTGCAGTATCAGCCTCTCCTCCCTGCCCTGTGCTACTGGAGTTACAGAGGCCTTGATAAAAATGAGAGCTGATTTTGAGCATAACAGAGCTGTGCGCGGTGTCTTAGTGCTGCCAGCTCATCTCTGCTTCAGGCTGAGGCCAGAGGAGCTGATGGAACCATGTTGTTCTTCATCTTTGAAACCATGGAAGAGCCACAGAGCTCTGCTCAGGC
Organism: Bucco capensis; assembly: GCA_013396975.1. Taxonomy (NCBI): domain Eukaryota; kingdom Metazoa; phylum Chordata; class Aves; order Piciformes; family Bucconidae; genus Bucco; species Bucco capensis. The sequence goes on from VWZO01012752.1 coordinate 68,192, forward strand.
TCTTGGGAGCAGCTCTGATGCCAAGAGATGCCAAGCGATGTCCTCCAGTTCTGTGGGGAACGGAGACCCTGAGCTCCCTTTCCCCACCAGCCCCCAGTGTCCCCTGCCCTCTGACCCCCTCCTGGTTTTGAGTTCTTCATCTTTTATTCCCAGAGTATCCTCACTCCTCCTGGCTCCGCTGGCAGCTGGGGACAGTGCTCAACACCTCTGCTCACACAGGGTTCTGTTACCCACTATGTGAGGGCCCTTCTCTGGTGCCAGATGGTTTACAGGTGACCAAGGTGTTCTGCAAGCCAGAGACATGGCAAGGCTTGTCCTTTGGGCAGGGCAGAGCCTCACGACAGCAGACTCCAACCACAGGGAACAAGGGGAAGTTGCTATTTCACAGCTCACCACCAGCAGCTTGCTTCCTCCAAAAGCAGAACAACTTAGGGAAAGCAGGAGAGCTCAAAGGCTGGGTGGATAGCAGAAGTTTGGGGAGCAACACCAAGCTGGGCACATCAGAGCTCAGTAGGACAGTGCCCCTGGGCTGCCTGGGATGGCTGCCACTGATCCTCATCCACAGCAAATGTGTTTTAAAGATGACACATTCTGACAGGCTATGGCTGTGCTGGAGCCCCTGGCACAGTCTGCAGAGCCCAGACAGCAGTAGCTCTGGCAGCACTGTCAGGAGCTCTTACAGTGATGCTGGCGAGAGGCAGGATAGGGACTGGGGAGTGGGTGATGGCTTCTTCCTCTGAACTGAAAAGGGGCAGGAGGGGAGGCTCTGGGGGGAAGCCAGACCAAAATGCTGAGACTCAACAGCTAAAGTCAAGGCACTGCTGCCCCATGTCACTTGTCCCCCAGCTCAGGGCAGGGGACCCCCCAGCCCATGCCATGGGACCTGGCACATTCCAGAGGAACACAAAGCTCCTTCATCAAATGAATGAAAACCTTGTTTCTGTTTTCCAGCCTTGCTACCTGACAGATCCATCCTTTGCACATGCCCTGAGAAGGAAGGAGCAGTGTGACCATGAAGATGGTTACAGCAAGAACTAGCTCAGCTCTGGCACAGCACCGGGGTCACCTCAGCCCTGGTGTAAAGGTTCATTCTGTTAGTGAAGGACAAAGGGTCACCGAGGAAAGGACAGAGGAACTCTGCCATGAAAGCTGAAGGAGTCCAAGCCACTGGGTGAGGGGGGAGCAGGCCCTGGTGGGCAGTGACAGGCAGGCTCTGGCTGCAGGCAGCATCACTGGGGGATGTTTACACCATGACATTTCCATGCACTCTGAGGAGAAGGCAGCAGTTGGTTTTCAGGGCGAGCACGTCACGTCTGCTGCCTCTGCACTGGGGCATGATGCAGAGAGCTGGGCACATTAAGCCATGGGTCAGGGGAGACACGGCTGCCAATGCTGCTGGGGGACAGGAGTGGCAGCCTGGGAGCCCGGGAGAGATGTGACAATGGCTTCAGCATCCCCAGCAGCCTTGGTGACAGACTGGGACAGAAGGGCCCCAGCCCAAGCTGCAGGAGCACCCTGGATGGTGAAGAGAGGCAGGGGGGGTTGGTCTGGCTACATGGCAAGCTGGTAGGGTGCCCATGACCCCACCTCTGTGCTCCCAGCTCCTGAGTCTGGGGTCTCAGGCATGTCCTGCCAGTGTCAGACTGTGCTGCACCCCACCTCATGCTAATGCTGTGGATCCCCTGACCATCCCATCTCCCTTCTGGCTCTATCTATCTATCTATCTATCTATGTCCCAGCTCCCCAGAGCCCTTCAGTCATCCTTTGAAGGTGCCAAGCTTTTGCACAGCCTCAGAGTAGCTCCTCTCTCTCTTCACTTCACCCTGAACTTTCTTGGGCAATGGCAGGAGCCTATACTGTATTTCAGGGATGTTATTACTATTTCTGCCCCTTTTCTCTACTCGTGCATGCTAGGACAGCTGCAGATACACTGCCAGGTGTACTCCTGAGAGAACTGCACAGGGCTGGGCCAGCTTGTCTGGACTGTGTTTTTCCCAAGAAAGATTGCACCATCTGATCCTTGAGGTCCTTTCCAAGCTGGGATTCTGTGATTCCCTATGACAAGTCCTGACCCAGTGAATACTATTACACTTTGCACCATTTGCTTTCATCCCTCTTTCTTTTCCAGTCAGCCCCACTGATCTGTCAATGTCCCTCTCACCCTCTCTCTGCTCCTGGCTCCTCTCCCTGTGCTTCCCTACCAGTATGCCAAGCCCAGGACAGCAAGAGTAGTACTAAGTTGAGGCTTTAATGCCTACAGGACTACCAGCCATATAACCAAGAGCCTCCCAACACTGCCCAGATTGAGTTCTTTGCAGTGGCCAAGGATGACTGGAAGGAGTGTCATGAGGATGGTCACAGCATCCTCAGCCCACCTGCCCACTGCCTCTGCAGCTGCAGCCCAACGTGGAGCAGGCTCAAGGTCCAGCCTCAGGTGAGGGAGGCTCAACCCCATGCAGAGAGAGTTTGAGGTTTTTACCCCATGTGGAGGAGGCTCAGCCCCACAGGAAGGAGCTTCAAGGTTCAGCCTCAGGTGAAGGAAGCTCAGCCCCAGGGTAGTGTGGGGGAAACTGGCTGTTCAATGGACCTTGTAACACCTCATCAGCTGAGCAGCTGCTGGCTTTATTGGCCCTCAAAGTGTGTCAGCACTGATATGAAGCCATTAGCTTTTGTCTAGAGAGGTGAAGGCCCAGGCCAGGCCAGGGCTCCCCTGTCGACAGCACCATAGCGGGCAAAGCTGGGCAGAGCCAGGCACTGGACCACAGGGACCACTGCAGCCTGCCATGGAAGGAGGTGTGCTGCAGCTCTGCTCCTGCACAGCACCTTAGGGCTGCAGAGGCACACACCTGAGCCCTCAGCATCACACATTTCATCTCTTGATGACCTGAGAGCAGTGCTGCAGAGCATGTCACCCCATGTCACCCAAGGAAAAACCCTGTCGGTGGCCCAGAGAGAGGCAAGCTTTTCTCTCCAGCTACTAATCTGAGGCAGGGCGAGATAAGAGAGGCTAGAGAAGCTCCTCCAAGCCCAGGAACAGCTGCTCTAAATCCCTTTAGTCCTCAGCAAGACATTTGTTTACAGGGAGACTAGATTTTATTACCAGGGTTGTCTAGTACAGGCTGTTCGCAGGCTGCTGCCACTAGCAGGGTCCCTCAGCCCCACGGGGGGGTTACAAGGGCTGTGGCAGGAAATGGGGGGGCAAGGTTGGTTTTCAAAGCCAAGATGACCACTTTGGCTTGAAAGAGACCGGTCATCTGGAAGAGGGATGGGCTGGGGAGTGCCTGTGCCAGGGTCAGCTTCTGTTTGCTCTCATGCCTGAGACCAGCTGCCATGGCCATGACACCAGGGCTCAGCACCCTTGCTGAGGGCTGCACAGGTGACATTGGTTTCTATCAGCCCAGCTGTGGGTTGGACCAGCCCTATCCCTGGGCAGGGTGCCATCCCCTTGGGCAGGGCATGCCATGAGGATGCCCTTGGTCCCCCCAAAGCAGTTGGTGATGCCAGCAGGGATCTCCTCCAGTCCCTGCTCCCAGCACTGGAGAAGTCCAAACCCAGCCCTTCTCTGCTCTGATGCCTGTTCTGGGGCTATGGCCAAACTTCAGCCCTCCTCACTTCCCTCACTGACTCCTGCCTCTTGCTGCAGTGCAGTTACAGCCTTCAAGTAAGCCATGAACCTTGTATGGCCCTGTGGGGGTCACCAGGCAGCAGGAAGGCAGCAGGGCAGAAACTGGGGTTAGTGTGACCCTCTCCAAGGCCAGTCGGCCCCAGGAGCCCCTCAAACCGGGGTCGAGCCTCAGGCTTTCCCTGCTTGGGCTGAGCTGTACCCCGCGGTGGCCCCGGGAACAGGATCCGCCGGGCCACACGCTGTTCCAGACAGCGACGGCTGGAGCCCCAGCCATGGCTCATCCATCATGCATCAGCCAGGGCTGGGGCTCCCCCGAGAGTGGGGGCAGCAGCTACAGCGGCTCAGATTTCCTCTCTCACCTGTCGCTAAATCAAAGGCCATTTGGATTTAATCTCCAGGAGAGGCAGGTTTAACCCACTCCTGTGCGGCCGCGTGTCCCCACTCTGGGGTGAGGAGCTGCTTTGTCCATCCCTGGTGGCAGTGGGGACAGAGAGCCAGCCCTCTCCTGCCTCTCCTGATTTTGCCTGATCTGCCATCTAGGGCTCATTCCAAGTGGGAGAAGCTCTGCTTCACCCTACAAGGTCATTGCACAGCCACTGCCTGGGGTGATGGGTAGAGCTGGGGACACACTGCCCAGTGGAGATGGTCTCACTGGGGCCTCTCATTCCTAACTGCTCCCTCCTTGCCTTAGAATAATAGAATCATAGAATGGTTTGGGTTGGAAGGGACCTCTGGAGCTCATCTAGTCCAACCCCCCTGCAGTGGGCAGGGACATCCCCAACTAGAGCAGGTTGCCCAGAGCCCTGGCAAGCCTCGCCTTGAATGCCTCCAGGGATGGGAACTCAACCACCTCCCTGGGCAACCTGTGCCAGTGTTCCACCACCCTTGTGGTGAGGAACTTCTTCCTAATGTCCAATTTAAATCTCCTCCTCTTCCAGCCTTCTCAGCTGGAATGTCAGACAGCCCTGCTGAAAGCACAGCCTCTCTCTCGTATACCTTGAATAACCATGGGCAGAAACAGGGGGCAGAGGCACACACACGGGTGGGGTGGGCTGGAAGCATCCTGCAGGCACAGGCTGCCTTTGCTGCCTCTGTGTTCTGTCATGGGGTGCTGGGGCACTGGGCACCCCAAGGCAGGAGTCAGTGCTAGATCAGCTCCATCAGCTTCCAGAAGCTGGCCCAGAGTCATGGGAGTGTCTCACAGTGCTGCGAACTATTTGCCACCACATATCTAAGGATGCTTCCCTGCCTGGGAGCAATGGGCAATGCTTACCCCCTCCCCACCCCAGCCAGGAGAGCACTGCACTTCCTGTGCTCACTGGGCAGGTTACTGGGGCACCATGGCTGGGACTGGAGCAATGCCCAGCACTGGCTGCTCCAGCAATGTGCTAGAGAACATTGCTCCTGGCTTCCTCAGCAGCCACTGTCCCTCTGAACCATGACAGCTGAGCACAGAGAGCTGAGCTACCTGTGAACATCTCCAGACACAGCACAAGCTGTTCCTGAGGTGTATCCGAGTGCTGCAGAGGAGCTGTGGCCAGCAGCAGAGCTGGGGAGCACTGGGCTGCTGGGGAAGGTTCATGTGTTGCTTGGAGTTCTCCCTCACATAACCACCAAAAACAAGGCTTGCTTATGGCATAAAAATGGATGTTTGTAAAAGATGCTGCAAAAGTTGTAGCAGAACTTTAAGACTTTTATTTGGGAATGCTCAACTCACACCTCCCCAGCAGAGGAGCTCCATCCCTCCTAGGCAGGAGCTGGCTCAGGAACAGAAGAGGCACCACAGCGTCCCATGGCTTTTACCAGGAGCAGGGCTCCAGCTCCCTTCTTTGCCCTCTTCCCTGCAGCTGCCCTGGTCCTGGCACCTGCTGCTGCTCCCCAGCTCTGCCCTGCCAGTACCTGGTGGGAAGCAGCAGCATACACACCATTTGCCAGTGCTCTGCCCCAATCTGCCCTCTCCTGACTGCCGAGGGCTGCCCAGCTCATGGAAGCTGCACTCAGGCACGGGCTGCCTGGTGTTTCAAGCTCAAGTTCACTGCTCTGCCTGAGCCCCAGCACTGGCTCACCTCCCACTGGAGCTCCATGGTTGTTGGCCCTGCAGAAGTTTGGCTTTGGGATATATATAAGAGCCCTCTTGTGGGATGTCTCCGAGCACTGTTTGCTCCAGACCTGCCTGTGAATTCTCAGTGTGGGGCTCCACCTGCCCCAAACCCACCCCCCAGCTTGCTCATGCCCTGGCCCAGCTCCTGTCAATCACTGCTGTTGTCCCTTCATCCTTCCTCCCACTGCCTGAACTCCTCCCTGCCAGCAGCTCAGGGATGTTCTCACTCTGCTGCCTTGCCCCAGGTCTCTGCCTCCCTTCCTCCCCAGGGTATCACAGTGCCCTCTCCCATGGGTGCCCTGTCCCATGGGTGCACACCCTAGCACAGTGCTGGTAGAAGTTTTACCCCCACTGTACAGCATTCCCCTTGGTGCAGGATCCAGCACTCCACCTGATTTACCAGACCACACAGGGAGCAGATGCTGCTCCTGCAGCCCTGCTGAAGCCAAAAGCCATCTTGGCTCCACTCACCATCTCAGGGAGTCATAGAATTGTTTAGGGTGGGAAAGACCTTTAAGCTCATCAAGTCCAACCCAGCATTGCCAAGTCCACCACTAAACCACGTCCCTCACCACCACTTCTGTATGGTTTTTTCAATCCCTCCAGGAATGGTGACTCCACCACCTCCCTGGGCAGCCTGGGATAGGGCTTGTGAATCATGTCAGGAAAGAGATTGTTCCTGGTGTCCAAACTGAACCTCTCCTGGTGCAACTTGAGGCTGTTTCCTCTTGTCCTATTGCTTGTTCCTCTGGAGAAGAAACCAAACCCCACCTGGCTCCATCATCCTTTCAGGGAGTTGTAGAGAGTGAGGTGTCTACAACTGAGCCTCCTTTCCTCCAGACTAACCTGAGTTCCCTCAGCTGCTCCTCACAACACTTGTGCTCTAGACCCTTCACCAGCTTCATTGCCCTTCTCTGGACACACTGCAGCACCTCCATGTCCCCATGGCCCCAAACTGAACCCAGGATTTGAAGTGCAGCCTCCAATTGGCCCCCATGGTCCAAAGCATGGCTTGGGGCATGTGGGACTTCTCTGTAGGACTCAGCCATGAGTGTTGCCATCTCTGGGTGCCCATTAAGCTCCTAGGAGTCTTTTCCTGGGGAAAGCACAGGCTTGCTGGCTTTCTTTTTTTATTTACAATAAAGAACTCAAGCTGGCTGGACAAGGCCTCCTGGGAAAACACAGTACTTAGGCACAGCCTTCTGGGCACAAAAGGCTGCAGTGGAAAACAAGTCACTGTGTTCATCCCTCTCTGCTTTCTTCCCTTCCTGGCAGAACCCCCATGCTTTGCTCTCCCTGCTGTCAGTGGACATAAGCTAATGGAGAACGAGAGAGTCATGCAAAAGGCCTTTGGAAATATTCATTGCTCATCTCTTAACAAGATTACCCCTGAAATCCTCCATGGCTCTGAGGGAGATTTCAAACCTTGCAGGCTCTTGGTAACCATAGCAGCACAGATGTGAAGAGGAAGGGGAGAGACAACTGATGTGAAAAGCACTGGGGATGTGCAGGCAGGGCAGGCTCTGTGTGACCACAGCTTCTGATCTCCAGTACCTTTCTGTGTCTGACACAGCCAGGGCTGGCTCTTCACCCTGGCCAGGCCACACAGGACACATCTGCTCCTTGCAGAAATGACTCAGACTGCAGATAGTGGGAGTGATGTGACCAGATGCTGGCTCCCACAGCACCAGGAGCACCATCCAGGTCACAATTTGGGAAACCCTCCATGGCTGCTCAGTGTTTCCCAGTATGCCCATCAGCTTGTGGCTCCTTGCCTGCAGGGTGTTGGCAGTAATGGGGATGGTTTAGAGCCAGGACAGGGTGTTTGGAGCCCAGGGTACCCCTTCCCTCCTGCCACAGGTTCTTCCTTTACCTTGGGCACAATTCTGCATCTGTAAGTGTGACACTACCTGCTGTGAGTTTGAACACAGGCATGTTTTGAAGTCCTCTGGAACCTCCTGAGCTGGGGAGCTTCACCAGTGCTGGCTGGGAGCAACCTCATCAAACTGTTCATCTCCTTTCTTGGAAATCCCTGTCACTACATCTTTCAAAACACAAAGAAGTATCAACTAAATTATTCTCTAATTTAAAGAAATTGGGGTTTGGGCTTTGAACAGCTTCCATGACATTCCTTGTCATGCCCTGCTTCCTTGTCATCTTTGGTTCTTCATTTCCAGTGATGCTGATGGCACCACAACACAATTGCTGCTTTGTTCAGCTGCCTAACCACAGCACCCTCTGCTCATCCACTGTTTCCCCTGGTTTTTGGCTCACTGAGGTCTTGTGGCTGTGCCATAACATCATCTGCATCCTCAGCTCCTCCTGACTGCTGTGGCTCAGTCCTCGGCATCGCCTGTGCGCTCTCCTCGTGGCACAGGAAGTCTCTCCAGAAAGAGCTTTGTGTTGGTGAGCAGAGGTCCACCATCAGATGGTGCAAAACCCCACAGGGTGCCATGGTATGCTGGGTATTTTTGGACACCAGTCTCATTACCAGTCCTCTTAGGCACCCAACCTTCCTGTTCTGCAAGGGCAGGCTGTACCAAGGACAGGACTCAGCCCCCTGCAATCCCTTGGCTCTCCTGATAATAAGATCAGGTAGGGAAAGCTCTTAACATGGCCAAAATGTCATAACTGGGGAATTACGAGGCAGGAAGAATTCTTTTAGAAGTGCTTTTGAAACCAACAGCACTACACACTGAAACTGGTACTTTGCTATGGAAAGAATACCAACTGCATTAAAAATGCAAGAACTAGTCCAAAGCTTAGCACTAAACCTCACACTTGCACACATTTAGGACAGAACTGTATTTCGACTTTTGAGCAAGTTCCTGTTGCATTTGAACTCTGCATAAATCAGCTTCTGAAACAACTCTAGCATGGAATAGGGAAGGTGACTGCTGAGCAAACACTTCCAGAGGTGTTACTCATCCATGCAGAGACAGAGACCAACCCTCCCCAGCTCTCTGCCCAATAAATCAGCCAGATGTTCTGGGTCATCATCCTTTTGCTGAAAGCATCCTCAGCATCTGCTCAGGGAGATGGCCATGCAGCACTTTCAGGGAGGGTTTTATTCCCCTCAGGTTAAATACCTCATAAAATCACAGGATAACTGACAGCTGAAGGTGGAGGTTATGACACACGTTTCAGGGATATCTTACTTTTCCCCTCAGATCAAGTGTTTTATAGGCTCGTGGACAAGCTGGGCACATTTGCAGCTACCTTGTCCACAAATAAGACCTCCAGCTCCAGAGAAGGTCAAGAAACGCTGTGGGTGACAGAGGCCCGGCCCTGGCACGTCCAGCCGGGAGCCACCCAACAGGTTGGGAGCCCCGAGTGAGCTCTGCTGCTGCCAGTAAGCCCATGCCGAGAAGCACAGGTTAATGTGCAGGGAGCAGAGGCAGAGCGGCTCGCCTAGCGCGACGGCTGCGGTGCTGCCTGCTCCCCGTTGCTAGCGGCAGCGGCGAGCGCTGCGAGCGCAGTGTGCGCCGAGCTCTCCGGGGCTGCGCCGGCTTTCCAGGGCTCAGCTCTGCCCATTGGCCCGGAGCACCCTGCTCTCCTCCTCCTGCAGCACCCTCAGCCTACAGAGATTGGACAGTCTGGTGCCACATGGCAGAGAGGAACTAGGATAAAAGAAGAAGAGGGCTTGGGAACTGTAGCGTCTGCTACACAACAGGCAGAAGTTTGCAGGAAGGCGGCACCAAACTTCCCTGGCTGCTGCAAGCCAGTGCAGGGGAGGAGGGACAGACAGACAGACAGACCAGCCAGCCAGGGACAGCGCTGGGGTGAGCACCAGCTGTAAAGCATCCTGTTTCTCGGAGCTCAGCCATGTCCCCAGTGGTAAAGGAGAAGAACCACGTGCGGTTGGTCTTCTTGGGTGCTGCCGGTGTAGGCAAGACAGCCCTCATCCGCCGCTTCCTGATGGACACCTTCGAGCCCAAGCACCGGCGCACGGTGGAGGAGCTGCACAGCAAGGAGTATGAGGTGAGTGGGGCCATGGTCAAGGTGGAGATTCTGGACACCAGTGGCAGTTACTCCTTCCCAGCCATGAGGAAGCTCTCGATCCAGAACAGTGATGCCTTCGCCTTGGTCTATGCTGTAGACGACGCTGAGTCCTTTGAGAGTGTCAAGAGCTTGCGGGAGGAGATCCTGGAGGTGAAGGAAGACAAGTTCCCTCCCATCGTGGTAGTGGGCAACAAGGCAGAGAGTGGTGGCGAGCGGCAGGTGCCAGCAGAGGATGCTCTGTCGCTGGTGGAGCTGGACTGGAACAGCCGCTTCGTGGAGACGTCAGCCAAGGACAACGAGAACGTCCTGGAGGTCTTCGAGGAGCTGCTGCAGCAAGCCAACTTGCCCAGTCAGCTCAGCCCAGCACTCTACAAGAGGAGGGAGACCTTGCCCAAGGAGCAGACACTGAGACCACCCATGAACAAGACCAACAGCTGCTCGGTGTGCTGAGCTGGATGCCCAGGGCTGGGAGGAAGGCACTGGCTGGAAACTCAGATGGGCTGGGTGGGGACAGGCACTGCCTCAGCCAAAACCAACCCTACTGACTCCCACCCCTTACCCCCTCTTCCCCACCCAGCCCACCGGGACTGGTGAGAGTTGGAGCTGACAAGGAGGAGGGACTTGGAAGGGATGCTGGTGGCTGGAAGGGCATGGGGAGAAGGTGAGTTTCCGGAAAGGCAGGAGATGCTCCTGGAAAGCCACCGCGGGTCAGCGTGCACGATACCTCTGTGCCGTGGTGAGCTTGCAGGCAGGCAGGCAGCTCCTCGCGTCCTAGGGAAGGTGGACAAGCCATGGAGCATGCAGCTCTTTGACTGCATGCATCAGAAGGCAGATGTGGGCATTTGTGCAGCTGTGGTGCACCTGCCAGTGCCGCTCTCCCAGGTCTCCTTAAGGTCCTGTGTCACCTTGCCCCAAGCACTTGCATGTCCAACCTCCTGGCATGGCTACGGTTCCAACGACAGATCCAGTGTCCAGAGTAGTTTTGGGTTTGTACCTTGGCGTAGAGCATGCTGTCAGTCAGTCTATGCATCCCTTTGGGTTTCTCTTTTTTCTTTTTGTTGTTTGTTGTTTTTTTTAAAGCATACCTAATAAACATCTTTGTGGCAAAGTGGAGCTGGAAAACATCTGAGTTTTTCTCCCCTACTTCAAATACTGCAGTGCCTGCTATCAGTGTTTTCTGCCCTTATCACTTGTGTTTGCTTTCCCTTCCTCCATGCTCCATCCTTATCTGGAGTGTGCTGACACTGGAGGAGCCTCCCCAGCTCTCCAGCCTCCCCTTACCGTGTCAGGGTATTTAGGGTTAGGGTTTTCCTGACAGTTGAACCACTGAAATTTTTACCAAGCCTAAGTAAAACTAAAACAGCTCTTTGTGCTCCCAAACAGAGAAAAGAACAACAGCCATTAGGAGAGAGCTGATCCATAAACACATTAACAGGAGATAACTGCATGCCCTGCACTGATTTGCTCTCCCCTCCCCACAGCCCATCCCTGCTGGAACCAGCATTTAACCTGCTCAGCAGTCTCACAAACACAATACGGAAAGATACCAGAGCTTGCAGGATGAAGGAGTCACCCACCCTGCTCCAGACCCAAGGGAGTCAGGCACTTTGGGGTGCCCTACAGCATGGTGTGCCCCATGGGCTGAGACAGGAATCCTAGCCAGGGAGCCCAGCCTCTTCTCAACCCAGGCAGAGGAGGAGAAGGTGCCAGCAGCGCCTGGCCCATGGACACCCTGCTGCCATGTCCCCTGTCAGCACTGGTGTGGTGACAGTGACCTCCAGGCAGGCAAAACTCTCCTCCAGGGTCCTGGTGCAGGATGAGGCTGGGAGGCAGGCAGTGGGGAGGGCAGGGGACCTGTGGCAGAACCTGATGCTGCCATCCAGGTGGGGCAGGTGGCCCTCGTGCTGCCAACATGATGCTCTGTGATGGCTCCTGGCTCCTCAGGGACACACGGATAAGCTCAGGGCAAAAGCTGCTCCTGTCTGGAGGGAACAAAATACCAAGAAAGGCCACTTTCAGCAGCTGACCCAACATGGTGGCATCTTGCCTGTGCAGGGGTGGCTGTGATGGGTGCAGCCACAGGTGATGCTGCATCTTGGCTGTGTCTGGGCCACCCCACCATGGCTGGATGGGGACAGGGCTGTTCCTGACAGTGCTGCCCACACATGGCCCCGATCAGGGGTGTCCTGGTTGTGGTGAGGCACGTCCTGCCTCCTGGCTCAATGACCCAACCCCTTGCTAATCATCCAGTCCCACAGGAATTCCACAACCTGCAGAGAGATGGTTTCTTTGCTTTAGAGCAGGGTTTTGCTAGAATCAGGAGCACCAGGGCTTTTTGGTTTACAGTATTATGTTAAAAGCAGAAGGAAACCTCTTTGCAGTGTAAACTGAGGAAACTGGGACAAGCAAGGCTGCCTGCCAAGGCCCTTGTGTGCACTCCTGCGGGCCTGGACCCATGGCACAGACTGAAAACAGCTTCTTATGCCTGTGGTGTCCCAGTGGCCCCCAGGTTCAGGCTGGCAGAGTCACCCCAGGCTGCCATGGGGAGAGGCTCCCTGTGCCCCACCACTGCCTTCCCTGGGCAGACCAGTAACCCTTGGGTTCCTCAGGACCCCCAGTCCCAGCCAGCCCTGGCTGCTTGGGGTACAAGCAGCTTCTGCTCCAGAGATGGTGAGCAAGATGCTGGAGGTGCAACAGAATAAAGAGACCAAGACGATGGAGCTGCAGAAGATGCAGAAATGGAGATCACAGTATCCCAGTATGTCAGGGGTTGGAAGGGCCCTAGAAAGATCATCTAGTGCAACCCCCCTGCCAGAGCAGGAGCACCTAGACCAGCTCACACAGCAATGTGTCCAGGCAGCTCTGCAATGGCTCCAGACAAGGAGACTCCACAGCCTCCTGGGCAGCCTGGGCCAGTGCTCTGGCACCTGCACTGGAAAGGAGTTTCTCCTCAGGTTACTGCTAAACCTCCTGTGGTCCAACTTGCTCCCATTCCCTCTTGTCCTACCATTGGATGCCATGGAGCAGAGCCTGGCTCTCTCCTCCTGACACTCACCCTTCACATATTTCTAAGCATTGCTGAGGTCTCCTCTCAGTCTCCTCTTGTCCAGGCTGAAGAGACCCAGCTCTCTCAGCCTGTCCTCATAGGGCACATGCTCCACTCCTGGCAGGAGGTGCAGAGGCTGCAGACTAAGATGCTGGAGGTGGAGGGACTCTCTTGAGGACTTCCCCTCCAACTGGCCCAGCAATGAGTGGAGCTACTGGAGGAGCTCAATCAGCAGGTGCCACCCTCCCAGTGCCTGGCTGCATTCCCCAGCCCCTCTGGCCAGTTCTGGCTCTGCCAGCAAGCAGGATTACATGTCCTCTCCCCTGGAAGCAGAGATGCTTTGGGATGGAGGGCAGTGCTCCCCAGCCCTCCTGCCCCTCACCTGCAAAACCCCTCTCAGGGGCATTGAGGGTTTGGGGGATTGTTGCAAGCCTCACATGAAGTCCTGTTGCATGAGGCTGCTCACGGGCAGTGCCTTGCTCTGACAGTGGGGTTGGGAAGATTTGGGCATGCAGGGATGTGGTATGGAAGCTGGAGTTAGGAAGCATTTGCCATGCAGGGACCCTGGCAGGACAAGAGCCTTTTAGATATCTTCTCCCTGTGGCTCTGTGCAGGATGCAGGGCAGTGAGGAGCCTCAGCCTGCACCAGCCTGCCAGGCACCATGTTTCTCTGCAGAGAGCTTGTTGAATAGCTCTAACAGTGAAGTGGCAATAAAGCAGGGTGGTAAGAACCCCTGGTGGGTGTCCCAGAGGACCCATCTGTGCCAGACACAGCACTGTGGGAGCCCTAGCCCAGCCTGGGTGCTGGGGCTCCAGCAGTGCTGCTTTTGTGAGAGAGCAGGGCAAGAAGGGATCCCACTGCCAACGTGCTCAGTGAAGTTACACACAGGCAGGCCCCATGCCTCATGGCCTGAGAGGTGTGTATGCAGCCTGTGGCCAGCCTCTGCTTCAGCAGAGAAATGCAGCTAAGGGCACTCCTGGGGTCACTGGGTCATGCAAGGCTGACCAAGTCCTCCTGAGAGCTGGCTTGGTACCTAGCTGTGTCTCTGTAGAGTGGGATGCGGGGAAGAACTAAACATCTGCAGCTCATTTGCTTTCAACAAGTGGCAGCAGGTGAAGTGGCTTTCCTCTCCCAGACACCACTCACAGCTACTGAACACAGCAGCAGGGGCAGGGGAGTCTGGGGGATGACAGGTGGCCGTGACAGACCAAGCCATGCACACAGAGGTTGGCTACTCTGTTTGTCCCTGCAAACAGCCACATGCCTAATGGAAGGAGCAAAATTTGCCCTTTATGCTTCCCCAGGCCTCTTGCCTCCAGAGCAGCTGCTTGAAGCCCTCCAGCACCCCAAGCTCCAGCATGTAGCAGGGAGAATGTCCATGACCAAGCCTTGCTGGGGGCTAAGGGGCTGTAGGGCTGTTAACTCCAGCTACAGCTGGAGGCTGTTTCAACATCCCAAGGCACAGGATGGTCTTGGTCCTCAGTGAACCATGCACAGGCACAACAACATGACAGTGCTGTCCCAGGGGTGGCTGTCCTGGGCAGCAGCACTCACTCCCCCATCTCTGGAGAGCATTCATCACACTGGTCCTCTTAGTTAATTAGCTGTGGTTTAAGCTGGAGTTGTTTTTCCATAGGTGGGTGCTATGCCCAGGTGTAGAGGGGCCTTGGCACTGTGGAAGGGAGATGTTCTGATGGACATGACAGCAGGAGCAGCACACAGTGGTCACTGTCCCTGTGGGTGACGGTGGGCAAGTTGCTGCCCCTTCAGAGAGCTGCTCTGTGCATCAACTCCTCAGGACACACACCACTCCTCAGCACTGCTCTGGCTGCTACTGAAGGTTCTGCTGCTGCTTTTCTACGCAAGACATTGCAGTGAACTTGACCAACCCACGTGCAGAGCCTAGGGCTACTCTTTCCACCCTCAAACTACCAGAAAGATCCTGAACATCTTTCCCTCACCTCTCTTTTCTGCCTCCCCCATCCCGTGGTTGGACTATTTCACTCCAGCCTTGCCTCCAGAGCAGCTGACAGCCCTGTCCCCATGCTGGCCCACGTCACCTCCACCTGAGAGAAGAACTCGGTGTGATCCCTGCTGTTCTGTTCCACATCATGTGGCAGCACATCCCATCAAACCACCACAAGGTGCTCCAGCTTAATTTGTGTACACAAACCCTCAGGGAGGCTCAGGATGCAGCAGCCAGAGCTGCACTGGCCCTCAGCAGGGCACTGGCTGCTGGGGGCCTAATTGGTGCTGCCTGCTGCACTTTGCTCAGGTCCTGATTGATGTCAAGCTGCAGCACAAACACTTCATCCATGGGCACTGAAGGAGGAGGTAAAACATTTTACAAGGAAAAGGGGCACTCACTCGTTGAGGGTGTAGGTAATTAACTGTATTTGTCTTTAGGGCCTTGTGCTCAGCGAGGCTCAGCACCAGGGAAAACAACTCCCTATGCTCAGTGCTCTGGAAAGAGTAAACCTGCCACCCTCACAGCACATGAACCCAGCAAACCCATTAGGGCTCTCCCAGTGCAGCCACTCCTGCTGCAGGGCTGGGATCCAGCTGGTCCCAGGCTGGAGGCTGGCTGGGGAGGCTGCAGGAGCAGCCACAGTGCTGCACCCTCTGAGAGCAGCACCTGCCCATGCTTCTGTCTGATCGGTGCATACAGCAGCCATGGTGCCTGCTTTGCTGCCTCACCTCTGGTTTGCTCTGTGCTTGTGATGAAGCCAGTTCTGTGCTGCACAGATCCCTGCAAACACTAATTCCTGGAATCCCAGAATCCCAGCATGGTAAGGGTTGGAAGGGATCTCTGGGGATAATCCAGTCCAACCCCACTGCTAAAGCAGGGTCATACACAGCAGCTTGCCCAGCATCCCCTCCAGGTGGGGTTGGAATCTCTCCATACAAGGACACTCCACAAGCTCTCTGGGCAGCCTGGGCCAGGGCTCTGCACCCTCACACAAACAACTTTCTCCTCCTGCTCACATGGAACCTGCTGGCTTCCAGTGTGTGCCCATTGCCCCTTGGCCTGGCCCTGGGCACCACTGAGCAGAGTGTGGTCCCAGCCTTTTGCCCCCTGCACCCTTGAGCTCTTGCTCAGCACTGAGCAGATCCCCTCTGGCTCTGCTCTGCTCCAGGCTCAGCAGCCCCAGGAGGAATCCTGCCAGAGCTGCTTCAGTGCCCTCAGTATCTTCCTAGCCTCTGCTGGACTCCCTCCAGCAGTTCCTTATCTCTCTTCAACAGGGGAGCCCAGATCTGGAGCCAGGACTCCAGCTGTGGCCTCACCACTAGAGCAGAGTAGGAGGAGAATGTCCCTTGACCTGCTTGCTCTATGGGTTTGCACTCTCTCTGGTGTAACATCCTTCCAGCAATGCAGAGTCTCTTTCCCCAGCACCTAACATAAACTGAACCTGAAATTGCTTCCAAGCAAGGAACATTTTTAAGTCTATGGATCCATTTTGGGAGGAGAACCTCTTCCTCTCCCCTCCTCTCCCTGCCTTGCCCACCGGGGTGATCTGTTCCTGGGCACACCCCAAGTGCTAAAAGCCCTTCGCAAGCAGTCCTGCCCGTGGGTAGGGGGTCTGGGGGTCTGGCTGCCCGGGGCAGCCCGGGGCTGCTCAGAGCGATGTCCTGCCACCATCTCGTGGGGAAACTGGGAATGACAACCAGGACATCCTGGAGCAGGACAGGGTGCGCTCCTGTCACAGGAAGGCAGAAGAGAACAGCCCCAGGAAGGCGCCAGGCTTGGGCTGAGTGGCTGGAATGGTCCTGGAAGTGTTGGTCAACAGCAACTGAAGCTGAGGCAACAGAGTGCCCAGCTGGCCAAGAAGGCCAACAGCATCCTGGCTTGGATCAGCACTAGGACTAGGGCAGGGATTGTCCTCCTGGACTGGGCACTGGGGAGGCCACAGCTGCAATCCTGGGCTCAGGTTTGGGCTCCTCACTCCCAGAAGGACACTGAGGTGCTGGAGTGTGTGCAGAGAAGGGCAACAAAGTTGGTGAAGGGTCTAGAGCACAAGTGTTGTGAGGAGCAGCTGAGGGCACTGGGGTTGGTTAGTGTGGAGAAGAGGAGGCTCAGGGCAGACCTTTTCTGTCTACAACTGCCTGACAGGAGGCTGGAGCCAGGTGGGGGTTGGTCTCTTCTCCCAAGGAACAAGCTAATAGGACAAGAGGAAATGGCCTCAAGTTGTGCCAGGGGGGTTTAGCTTGGAAAGTAGGAAGAATTTCTTCACTGAAAGTGTGGTTTATTTGCCCAGGCTACCCAGGACACTGGTGGTCTCTGTCTTCAGAAGTATTCAAAGTGCAGACGTGGCACTGAAGGCCATGGTTCAGAGGGGACTTGGCAGTGTTAGGGTAATGCTTGGACTCAACAAGCTTGGAGGTCTTTTCCAACTTTAATGGTTCTGTGAGTCTGTTCTGTGATTCTTGTTTTGCAAAGAGGACTTCTCTGGGGTTCAGGCAGGTTTCAGGGTCTCCTGAGAAGCCATTTGAGCCTAGGGAACTGTGTATAGGACAGAAAAATGTTAGTCTGGCACCCTGGGAAAGCACACAGTTGGTCAGCATGAACATGACTGTTCAGTGTGCTCAGTGCTCTCTTGCACCTGGATCACCACTAGCCCACCTGGATCACCACTAGCCCACCTGGATCACCACCAGCCTACCCTGCAGAACATCTAGCTCCCATGCAGACCTCTTTTCCAGATAGAACAGATTGGAAGAGCTCAGGGATCTACACACTGCAGGACTTGGAGCACTTGCAAAGAGGATTTGCAGTACTTTGTCTTTTAATTGACAGCTCAGCTGACAGGGTACAGGCATGCAGACCTTTCCTTGGTTCAAAAGATTTTCAAAAGCAAAAGCTTCCCTTTAGAAGCCCAAACTAGTCCATACATACCTGGGTTTGTGCTCTGCTTCTTTCCAGAGCTGAGTATCCAGGCAGGAGGGCCACAAAAATGCTGGAAGGGTTGGCACCCCTCTGCTGTGAGGAGAGGCTGAGGGAGTTGGGGTTATTCAGCCTGGAGAAAAGGAGACCTTTTTGCAGCCTTTTACAGAATCACAGAATCATTAAGGTTGGAAGAGACCTCTAAGATCATCAGGTCCAACCTTCTACCTATCACCACCATGCCACTATTTCATCAGAACATATACAGCAGTTCTAATGAAACACATAGACAGACACGTTGTTCTAAGTCTAATATATCTGAAACTCACTGTTCTTTTTCCTTGGCACTTGCTGCATCTCCAGAGCTGCAGGCATTTCCACTGGTGAGGGTCTGTAAGAAAGAAGGAGACAGACCTTTTAGCAGAGCCTGTTGTGACAGGACAAGGGGTGATGGTTTGAAACTAAAAGAGGAGATTTAGACTGGATAGAAGGAAGAATTTTTTTTCCACTGAGGGCGGTGAGAGCCTGGCCCAGGTTGCCCAAAGAGGTGGGAGAGGCCCCATCCCTGGAACCATTCCAGGTCAGGTTATTTGGGGCTCTGAGCAACCTGCTCTGGTTGCAGATGTCCCTGCTGACTGCAGGGGGTTGGAAAGGTCTTTTCCAACCCAACCACTCTATGATTCTATGGAAGACAACATAGGCTCCTGAATGCTTCTACCTTAATAAAACAGGGCTGCTTGTCTAGGCAAGCAAAGAAGCTTTGGGTTTGTTCTCCTGCCACAAAGTGCTGCCCCAGGCAGTGGAATGGCAGTGCCTCACCCCACCCAGCCTCAGAAAGGCAGCATCAGCTGCTGGTGCCAAAGGAGCCAGGCAGGGCCAAGGGAGGACCAGCAGCATCTCCCACCATGCACGAATCTCAGCTCTGTGCAGAGTTTCTTCAGCTTTTCATTACAGCACTGCTCATCCCCACTAAGGCTTTGGTGCTGAATCCCAGGGCAGCAGGATCCAGTGGTCCCTGCATTACAGCCTTGTACCGTCAGGGAGAAGCCAAGGTGCTGGTAAGTGACATCCTTGATATGCAGACCATGAACTTCTGGCCCTTGCCATGATATATAGTAGAAGACTGGATAAATCCTCAAACTTGGTGTTTCTTCTCTCTCAGGTCCCACTTAGGACAGAAGTGGGATATACAGCTGATGTCTCCATGGCTGATGGTTGTGGATGCCTCCAGCTCTGACTGTGAGCACAGCACAGTGTTTTTAGGAATGCATCCATCACTTGCTCTGCCAGGTGGAATTCTGCAATTGAAGTGCTCTGTACTGACAAGACCACTTGGAATAACCCCGTTTGGAAAAGGTGGTGTTGGGCCTCCTAGCCTTGTGGAAGGTCTAAGTCGAAAAGGAGACTTCATCTCCTTCTAGGCTCACTTCAGGAAAGTTTCCCTTTCTTCTCAGCTAGAGCTGGTGCCCACAGTGGTAAAGCTTCAATGTTTTAGAATACCTGGATTCTATAGAACAGATTAAAACAACAGCAACAAATCAGTGTTTGGAGTGTAAGGAGATGAAGATCACTAGCTTTACTTGGAGCTGTCTGGACTAGAAGATGACACCATTTCTTACATATGTCCTGGATCCCACCATTTTTGGATGGTACTTCTTCTCTTCCCTCTTCCTCCTGCCCCCCACCTAGGGACAAAAGGAAAACTTCATTACTGTGTCCTAAATCTCATCCTGTGAGAGTTTAGTGCTTTTGTGCTTTATCTCCACCAAATGATGACTAAACAATGTTCAGCTGCAGGCAAAGTGTGAAGCTTTCTTCTGCAGGAAGCTCAGCTTTAGTCTGGTCTGTGCTTGGCAGGAGCACCAAGGGGTGTCCCAGGGCCCATGCTGGGCTGGTCCTGAGTGCTCAGCTTCATGCCTTGTAGCTCTTTCAGAAAAGCCCCAGGAAAAGGTATTTTCCAAAGCTGCTGGAGCACCCTGGGGGCATGATTCCAGCCAGGCTCCCCCCAGGTTAGTGTGAGCTGTGATTCACTGCTAACAGGCAGCAAAGGCTCAGGGAGATCAGCTCAGGGAGACAGCACCAATGAGCAAGGAAGCATGGATATTACAGTAAGAGCATAGCTTCAGAATCACCTTCCTCCAGGCTCACTTTTACACAGTGATGCTACACAGAAAAGCTCCTCTAAGCCAGAGCTCTCAGGGAAATCTGGTTTTTGTTGGTTTATTTTGTTTGTTTGTTTTAATTAATTTATCTTGAGCATTTCTAGCTATTTCAGAAATGAAACTCCCCTACAAATCACCTGGTTCCTTCCCCCCTTCCCTCCAGCCTGTCCCTGGCCTCTCTGCCCTCCTCACCAGTTTGCCTTGTCACACACTGACTCAGGCATGCTGGGCAAGTGCAACTTTCCCCACCTGGATTTTGGGAAACTGTTCAGCAACAGAAGCACCACAAGCAATCAGAGCTCTTTGACAATCCCCATTCCTCCTCCAGTTCTGCTTCTGAAAGTCTGATCACCCAAGACAAAAAAAAAGAAAGGTAAGACTTGGGGAACTAATATTTGCTATTCTATGCTTGTGCAGAATCTTCCTCTGAGATCAGGGATTTTATTTCTACATATATACCTAGGTATATTCTCGATAAATTCAATATACACATGCACTTCACTCTGGTAGAACCTACAGTTCATTACCTGCAGTCATCATCTCCCCTGCCTTTAGCAGACATTTCCTGCCACCTGGAGGGAGAGGAAGGTTGGGAAGCAGACAGGCAAGTGCCAAGAAAAGGCAGAAAAATTGGCTCTCACTTGAAATCAGATAAAATAATGAAAAACCTGATTTTTCCTGCTCCTGTGGAGTAACAGATAACCACAAACCATGACTGCTGTGGCCAAAAGTACAACAATGGAGCGAGTCTGCTCCTTTCCAACACCATCAGTGCCACAGCTCTTTCATCTGCCTGAATACATGTTTTCAGTATGAATCAAGATGCATAAAGAAGTGTGGAAAGGATCCAGGAGAGAAAACTACAGAGAAATGATAGAGGAACCTGCCAGAGCTTTACATATTACTGAAGTGCACCCCCCTGCACCAAACACACATTGAAAGCAATGAACTGTTAACTCAGGCCAGGCCCCAGGCTGATGGGAGGCAGGGAGGTCCTCACCAGCAGCCAGCAGCCTCCCAGCTAGCTCGAGGCAAGGCACCTTCCCTAAGAATGGTGAAAAGCAAAGCAAATCTCCCAGATGGTTGTGTTTGACAACATTTTAATAACCCTGAAATCATGACTGCACTGGGACCACGTTTCCATCAGAGAAAATTTACAAGCAACTCGTTTCCAATGCATGGGACAGGAGAAAACGCACAGGGGGCACACGCAGGACCAAGTGTCCTAGGCAGTTCTAAGGAACTGTTGGCATCAGAGAGGAGAAAACAGAGGGAGCATGAGGGACTCAGCACGGTCATCTCCAGTGTCTCTGCCCAGGCTGGCCTGGCCGTTGGAGGATGGTGTCTGGCAACTTGCAGCAAGCAATAGTGAACCTGAGAGATTGGGTGTATCCGCTGGAGGAAGACACCTAGACCCCACTAGAACATGGGCACGTTAGTAGTCCGTCCTCCCTCAGGAAAGCTACAATGTGGAGGAGTGTTGGAGATGCCTTTCCCAAATTCCAAGAGCACACAGGTATTACTGGAGGAGACCTCTTGGGAAGGAGGGGACTGTGAGAGGACAGAGGTTGGGCTGCTCCCATAGACGTTAAGGTTTTGCGGGTACCTTACCACCTTCGAAGAGACACAAGGACCTGGGTGAAACAGTCCAAGAGACCTGCAGGGTGCTGACACAGTCCTGTGTGGTCCATGGACATGGTCTCCTTCAGACTCCTGCTAAGGATGACATCCCATATCACAGACACTTCCAAAGAGGTCCAGAGCTGTCATCTCCCTCGGGGCTCTGCACGGAACACCAGGCATCCCAACAGTCCAGATACAGAGTTCATCTGAGCTCAATACCCACGTTATCCAAACTCCCCTTCCCTGAAACTGGCTAGGCAGGACTGGAGCAGAGGTTGTACATTCAGCATCCATCCAGTGACACAGTTAGTTCACTTGCTGTTTGTAGGATGAGTGAACTCCAACAGACATTTAGCAGCAGTTCATACACAAGGTCAGGAGATGATCCTCCAGGTCACCATGGCAATCTTGGATCTGCTGTCACAGGTAAGCTCCACATTAGAGCTGCCCAGAACCCAAATCCTAAAAGGGTTTTTGTAATTCCATTTCCAGACTCTTCCAACTCCAATAATTAACATATACAGATATCCATATACATTTGTTTTTAACTAAAAAGCTCCTTCACAGACACAATCATATATTGAATTATCAAGAACAATAATATATTTCTGGAGCAGAAGAGCAAAAGGATCTGCTCAGCCAGTGCCACCCACAAACTAGACAAGTAACTAAGAAGCTTGACAGTTTCAGACCACTTAGGAAAGAGAAATTCTCCTGGCCTACAGAGGAGCCATGCAGTGAAAGTGCTGTGGAGGATACAGTAAATGCAATATACAGAACAACACAAATTACATAAAATGTTTTCTTGTCAAGACTCCAGAACCATCAGGAGAATCTTTAGCATCAGGAGCCACCTTTACAGTAATTTCAGAAGTATCGGATGGCATCACAGAAGAAGAGAGTATGACACTGAAAACAAAAAGAGCTATGCAAAAACTGAAAGGTTGATTTGGCCCCAAATTGTATCTCCTTTAACATACAAGGGGGAGTACTCATGTTTAAGAGTGCATCTGCTTTACCAAAAGCCATCTCTGCCAACCTGATGGAAGACAAAAGCTCTTGTTAGCTAAACCAGCTGATTCTGTCATGGACTTTGGTATCTAGGGACAGTGAAACTGGAAGTCCTCCTTGCTAAGGAAAAAACCCAAACAAAACACAAATCAAACAAGGAAAAGAGAAGGGAACTCTCTCCTAAGAGCTTCATGGCAAACACCTGGAACAGAATAAACCAATGGGAGATGGGAGGGAAGGCAGTTCACAGTGAAAATCAACTGTGGCAACAGCTGTGCAACTCAGGAGCACTGCCAGGGACAGAACAGGAGCAGAACTAGCTCCACACTGGCTATTTCAGCTCTTTAGCTAACAGAAGTTTCCCCCCAAACCTAGATCTGCTCATTCTCACCTGTATCCTATCTGGCAGCAAACTGCAAACTCTCAGGAGTTTGGGTACCCCCACCCCTGGAGCTGCTGGCAGAGTAGCCAAGGCTCTGGTGACAGCAAAGACAGCTCACAGCCAGAGGGCAGCTGGAGCTCGGCAGGGCTGGGAACAGCCTCACTAATCCACTTCTTCACAGTAGGCTTTCTTCCTTCTCAAATGACTTAGTGAATTGAGTCTTACTGTACCAACTTGTAACCTCTGGAGACCTGGGGCCAGCTTTGGTGTAAATCACACTTTCAGGAGGAACCACCTCAGTGCCACCAAGAGCTGGTGGGACTGGGGTGGGAGGAGAGTGGGAGCACATCTGTAGCCAAGGGGACAAAGCAAGTTTGGGGACCTCCAGCAACCTTCTGGAATTCTCCTTCTATGCCTGGTGTCAGCTGCAGCAAGTATCTTCCTTAATGTCACAACCTGAAAGGCCTAACATGAAAGAACTTCGGTGTTTCTACTCTATTTTACCTCAGAAAATCCAGTGGAAGCAGCAATTTAGAGCTAGAGCCATCCAGGCCCCAGAAGAGAGTTTGAAAGGAGCCTTCAGCCTTGCAGTGTGTTAACTCAGCTACTGCATTACCAAAGACAGGAATAAATGAGAAAAACTACAATTCTAACCCAAAAATGACTCCTGTATCACTCCTGGATGTGATATGCCAAGTGTTGATGGGACAAGAGTACAAGAATGGCACCAGGGAGGGGCACAGACTCACAGGGTGCAACAAGAGGGACAGGAGGGAGCTGCCTGGCTGTACACTTCATTCTCATTAATATTGAATATTGAGTTCAACCTCACCACATGAACTTTTTCTTTTCTTTAGTATCCCCTGCATAAAAGAAAAATACACATTATTTGAACAGCCAAGAAAGAAAACTGCAATTTATTAAGTTTCAAAGAATCTTCGTACTCTTGAAAAGCAACTTTCGGTGCATGTTCTTGTAACAATCACATTCTAGGAGGAGAAGAAACATTAAAAGCCACAACTGTTGGTTGGGTTGGTTTTGTTTTAATCTCAGAGTTACAGACTTCTTGAATCCAAAAGGAAAGGCAAAGAAAAAGAAACAAACAACCCCCAAAAACCAAAACCACAAACCAAAAAGCCCCCAAAGAAACCCCACCCCCAATCCTCTTCAACAGAACTTTGTCAGTCCCAATTTTCCAATAGCAGGAGTTTTTCTCCTACAACTCAATGCTAGACTTCAGGATGGAAGTTGGCTGTAAGCACACGCACAGACACAGCCAGGTTTGATCTCTGAGTGTGTGTGGAGAGCTCGAGATCAAACGGAGCTGCTGCAGGCGTGCGATGGCAATGAGATGCAATTACTCTGAGGGAAGCTTCTGCAGCTAAATACACTACTCAAACAAAAACAAACAAGTCTTGAACCCAGTTTGTGCATAGTTCATGATCCTCTATAAAACCAGCTTTTGTTAATTTGCAATCTTGCAGGACCCTTTACAGCTGATAAAACCATTAAAAAGCTAATCTTCACCAAAACAAAACAAAAAAAAAAGAAAGAAAATAATAATGTAATGCACAAGTTTCCTGATCCAAGCAGGCAGGGAGCACAATGTTCATATACTTTTTAAAACATACTTGAAGGGTATGTTATTTCCATTGTCTTTCTTCCTTTCAAAACAATCAAAAACATTGATCTTTTTTTTTCTTTTTAAACATAAAGCAATTTTTTTTTAATATATAAAGCACTCTTCAAACATCTATTTCTTTTTGAGTCCATTATTTGGTAAATATGTAACTGCTACACATTAGATTAGGTATTTTTCTTCTTTTTTTGTCTTTGTTTTTTTTTGTTGGTTTTTTGTGGTTTTTTTTTTTTTTTAGTAATATCTTCAGTGCTAGGAGTTGGGTTTTTCAAAATAGATGAAATGGTGTGGAGCTGCTCCTCGGGAAACCTGGCTTTCCTGAGACATCTTCCACCATGTGCAAGAGAAGTGATCACAAAGTTCTCGCCACTTCTGGACGAAGAGGAGGAAAACAACAACAAAAAAATAAACAAGAGTACACAGCAATGGCCAAAGAAAAGAAGAATACAACAACACTGTTCAATCCCAGAGCTCTGAAGTAGCATATCTTCATTCTGAAAATAGTTTTTTTCTTTATGATGGAAGTCTTTTTTTTTTGTCCTTTTTTTTTCTTTTCTTTTTTTTTCTTTTCTTTTTTTTTGCTTTTTTTTTTTTTAAATTCCTTTTTTTATTTTAAAGTTTGAAGGAGAGAGAAAAAAAAGGTCTGTAAACAGGTGGGAGCCTAAACCTCCTGGCTCCTCCAAAAGCAGTCAAAAACCTATGTCCAAGTGCTTGTTTCTGTTCCTGCTTGCAAGGGAACTATCAAACTCTTTACAATTATCTATGGCCACAGTTCAACAAGAGTAGGTTTGTTGGGTTTTTTTTGTCTTTTTAAACTTTCTATTCCCAATGGAAAACTGGTGCAATACTCTGGTAAGAATGCTCTTGCATTATTAGTCCACAATAAAAAGCTGCTAAAGGTAGATATACATATTATTCTCCAGAGATACACACTGCCAAATGCAAGAGGAGAGTCCTTGAGTAAACATTTACACGTGAATTGTCGCCAGCCTCTTCCATTAGGTCCTTCTTTTTTTTTTGTCTTTTTTCTCTTTTTTTTTTCTTTGTAACATGACAGGATTAGCTCCCAGAAGGGCTGTGGACACTCAGTGCAAAGTTAGAAGCTAATAACAATTCAACACTTTGACCAATGAGCAAATCAAAAAGCAGATACTGAATTCAAAGGGAGAAACAAACAGCTTCACACGTAGTTAAAGCGCAGGTGGGCCCCCAGGCCCCCCCAGCCACCAGCACACTCACACACACCTACACCTGCCCAGCTCTGCCAGCACTGACAGACAGCCTGAGCTTGACAACAAAAACAACTTATTACAGCCTGGGTTTTGTGTACTGATGCTGACCTGGAAGTGTAAAGAACTCAACTCAGATTCCAAAGTGTTCACATTTCGTTATTGGCCTGCTGGATTCAAGTATTTGCATGTTGATATGTGGGGGGTCTTGGGGTTTATTTTTATGGTGTTTTTTGTTTTTTTTTGTTTGGCTTTTTTTAATTTTTTTTTTTTACTTTTTATATTTTGGGGGGGAATTGAAAAAAATGACACAAAAAAAAGCAATGAAACAAGGGTAATGTGCATAGGCAGATCCATGGGAGTAGTGGACACAGAGATACCGCTCCCCTGCTC
>VWZO01012752.1:94538-106681 GCA_013396975.1 Bucco capensis
CCCCCTCCCCCCCCAAAGTTGATAAAATAACCCTTTCCAGCCCAAATTCTGAAAAGTGCCCTTCATGATAGACCTATTCTAAGCAGCTTTTTATACTTGGTTTTGAAAAAATCACCATACAAACATAAAAAGACAACATAAAACAAAAAAAGCCATGAAACAAAAAAAAAATCAAAGATAAAACCTGTCATTAGCACGTGACACTGACCAAAGGTAGCCCATACTGTTTCCTCAACAGTTCACAAGGGCTTCTGCAGTTTCATACTGGATATAGGACAGAGGTACTACAAAAGGGCTGCCAGTCTGAGCGCTTAAAGCTGGATTCTTCATCAAGCCCAGGGGACTGGAAAGGGTTAACATTTTTGTTTATTTTTCCTTTTAGTGCTGATGATTGTTATTTTCCATTTAGTTGCTCTTCACTCCTAGATGGACTCCCCACTGAGAAGATCACCCGGAAGAAGAGTATTCAGAGGGGTGGGGCTGCCGATGACCCTGCCGTCGTCGGCGCTGGGGGGGCCCCAAAGGCTGCTGGAGTACTGGGGCACCCCTCCCCACAGCAGGTCGCTGCTGCCCTTGCCCCCCAGGCAGGGGCTGTTCCAGTGCCCCCCGTCGCTGCGCACCAGGCCGTGGGAGCTGCTGGAGGAGCCCAGGCGGCTCTGGCTGCTTCCAGTGTTGGACTGCCAGCTCGAGGTGGGCGGCAGGGCCTGGCCTTGCGCGAGGAAACGGTTGACTTCTTCCTCTCCAGCAAACTCAGCCAGGATGGTAGTGTTTCCCAGGACACACCTGAGGAGAGAGACAAACAGTGCAGTGATACAAAAGTGACTGTAGGGTTGGAAAAAATGAACCCCCTCTGCTGTCAGGAGATGCTAAGAGAGTTGGTCAGACTGCAGAAAAGAAGGCTCCAGGGAGACCTTACTGCAGCTTTTCAGTACTCAAAGCAAGTCTATCAGAAACACAGGGACAGACTCTTCAGCAGGGCCTGTTGTGACAGGACAAGGCGTGATGGTTTTAAACTAAAAGAAGGAGATTCAGACTAGATAGAAGGAAGAGGTATTGCATACTGAGGGTGGTGAGACCCTGGCCGAGGTTGCCCAGAGAGGTGGTAGATGTCCCATCCCTGGAACCATTCCAGGTCAGGCTGTCTGGGGCTCTGAGCAACCTGCTCTAGTTGAAGATGTCACTCCACCCTCCTTTCAGGGAGTTGTAGACAGTGAAAAGGTCTCCCCTGAGCCTCCTTTTCTCCAGACTAAACAATCCCAGGTTCCCTCAGCTGCTCCTCACAACACTTGTGCTCTAGAGCCTTCACCAACTTTGTTGCCCTTCTCTGGCCACATTCCAGCACCTCCATGTCCTTCTTGGAGCGAAGGGCCCAAAACTTAACCCAGGATTTGAGCTGTGGCCTCCCTAGGCCTGCTGCCATACCAGTGCTGGTAGCTGAGACTGTTGGCTCTGTAATGCATCTTCCACTCATCAATGCCATGTAAACATTTATCTGTGAAACAGATAGTGGCTGATAGCTCTTGGAACTCTAACCATGTCCTGTTGGCCTTCCACAAATCCCACTGCATTTTACCATTGTCACTCTGCCAGCAAACCAAACACAGATCTAGCTCAAGCCTTTTCATTCAGAAAGGTCTGTCCCACTCTTGCCAGCTGCACAATCTACTAAAAACCCCAGTTTCTGGGGGGGCTCTTCCAGACCACTGATGATGGAAGGACACTGCCATGTACACACAGAACATAAGCACTTATCCCTTAAAGTCAGATATTCATTTTGCATTCTTTCATTTACCTGCAGTGCACATCTAAACCAAGGCCACTAAGATTGGTCCATTTTTCATCTCCAATTGCTCTGATTGCTGCTTCATAATATTTAATTAAGGAATGGGCAACACTTAAAAAGGCAACATGGTCATGAATATAATTACTACTACAATTTCTGTTAATCAGGTTTAGAAGGGGAAAGTGGTTGCAACTTGACATATGGTCAACCATTGCTCCCAAAATGCAATGGTAACTGGGCCAGTAGCACAGCTAGTTCCAAAGGATGTTTCTGCTATGAGCAGTGTTTTTCATTATACTCATGCTGTAACCTGTTGATAAAGAAAATTCCTTTCCAACTCTAAGCACCTAAGTATTCTTCTGAATATTCTTAATCCTTGCTAATGTCATTTGACTGTCACTGAAATCCTCCAGCTCTTGTGTAGTATGCCAATTAGTCCCTTGGATTTTAAAACATCTATAAAGCACATTTAGTTGTCATACATTTCTTTCAGTTTCTTTCTGTGAGATAAGGTGACCACCATGAATGCATTCTTTATTTATCACTAGTTTGTCCTTTCAGTTCTCTAAAGCTAAAACCTTGTCTCATTCTCTCTTTGAGCTTCCTTACAGATTCTTTGCAGCTTTACAGGTGACAAGTCCTTAAGGGTGACTATCCATTATTAGGTTTTCTAAACTCCTCTTATTCAGCAGCATAGGAGTATCTAGCCCTTAATTATTTTTTCTCTCTCTCATTAGGTAATTTGAAAATCAGATTAAACTAGTGTTCAGTTCTGAGTCCTAGTAAATAAATGCCTAAGAAAAGAGTTTCTGAGCTAAAACTGGCTCCATAACAAAGGAAAGAGAAAGCAGAAACATACATATGCAGAGACTTCTGGGCCTTGGCTGCTTCCTCCTTGGAACTGTATCGGACCACAGCATTCCCTTGGGTCAGGTTCAAGTGGAATGTTATGAGAGGGCCATGTTGCAAACACAGTGTCCGCAGCGTAGAGCCATCGATCTGGGCAGGGGAAGGGGAGGGGAAGGTTAGCTGCAGTTTTGTCATTTCACTTGAAATGCCTGTTAACCAAACAAGTTTTAAAAGCTAAAGAATAAGCACATGTGAAAGAAAATGGAAGTTCTTCTTCCATAAGAAGAATTTAGTTAGAGGCTTATCACTGTCTTCACTGAGGGAGACATCCTGGCTTTTTTAGGACTTCCCTACAGTCTAGTGCACAAAATTTCCCCAGTTTAGGTTATGCAAATTGTATTTATCATTAAAAGTCCACAGGAGTCCAGAAATAAGTCAAGGCAAAACCACATTGTTGAAAAACCTATGTAAATTTTCCCCAAGACTAATTTGGATGCCTACATTCAAGGCTTTGGGGCTTCTGTTCTTCCTGGTGAAGAACACTGCATGAAGGACTACAGGATTTGACAGACTTAAGAGAACAACAAAAAATAGCACAGGAAAAGCAGATTTTACACCTCTGTATGTGCTTTAAAACATCATTCACCTCCTAACTTACACATACAGAATGTGCACAGGGACTGACTAATTACAGTCTTAACAAGTCCATACTTGATTTGACAGCACTTTGAAAACTTAAAACTCCCTGTAGAAGACAGACACTTGCAATGAATGTAGAGCAATTATTTTCCCTTCAAATGAACCAGATGACCAAGGTTGATAGATGTTTTTCTTCTCATCTCTGAGAAGTGACAAGTCTCTTCTCCCTACCTGGGGGGTGAGGTTTCGCAGAACCAGCCAGCTGCTTGTTCTCCCTGAGCTGTCAGTACTCCATGCAGAACCTAGAACACAAATTCCCCAACAAAACACTCTTATGGTGTGGAGAGTAGATTACAAGGAGAAAAATTAGGTGGAATCACAACATACTAGCAAGCATTACTGCTACTGAAAACAAATCCTACAGCAGTTCCTTCACCACATGGTTTATTGAATGAAATACCTCCTTTTGGTACATTGAAAAGACATGTGTGGCATCTTCCACCTTCCCACAGTAACCATTTCAAAACTAAGGGATGCAGGAAGCTCTACCTTGAGGTTAATCTGGAAGACACATTTCTGAAGCAATTCACATGTCCAAGATCAGATTGCTGTTCACTATATTAAAGATTTTTATAGCACTGCAGCATTCTGCTCTCTTGCCAAGGAGAGATTAATGGACATGACTTACTCAAACCAGATATTTCTTCACTGACAATGTTCTGATTAAAGCTACAAGGACATAACCAACAAAACCTGCTTTTCCAACTTTAACCTGCACAAGCTTGAGATTTATGAACAGCAGTTAAGAAACTGCAGTACTTCTGGAGTCATGTGTGACCACATTTGGGCTCCAGAGGGAATCCTGCCACTAGCACTACACGCTCACCAGGTGGGGTTTTGGTGAACAAAACAGATACAGGATAAATGGCAAGAAGAGGGATGAATGTTTAATTCCCAACTTTGTGAAAGCAGATTACTAGTAAGCTTTATAAAATAGGTGTGATGCTTTTGAAGCTGGCAGTACTTCACCAACGAACACTATATGGCCAGATCCATGGTTTCTCATATTTGCATTTAAGCAAAACAATGACATCTAAAAAAATAGCCTGCATGAAAAAACTAAGACCTTCGCTGTGGGCCCTGCAATGCCATCAGGTCCTAAAAGCTTCACATCCATGCTCTTTGTGGAGAGAGATGTGGTATGGCTAGGCTTGGTGAACGAAGCTCCANCCATGGGCTAATCACTCCTCTTGAAGCCTTGTAGGCAGTTGCAGATCATATCACCAAACAAGAAACAGATTTAAAAGGTATTTTTAGAAATCAAAGAAATGGAAAAAAAAATCCTGGTGGGAGTGAAATTATTTGGCAATTCCTGCCTACAATTGCTAGTATGACCACCTGAGAGATGACAGGATCCCTACAACCTAGCCCTAACTAAAACAAGCAGACCATGAGCTCCATCCCCAAACCAGACACATTCTCATTGTGCTGAAGCTTAGGTTTCTGGAGCCTGATGCACAGCTCTGGGTGCCTCACTGTTTAACAGAGAATATAAGCATTCTAAAAAAGAAGGCAGGCACTGTGGAGTTAAGAAAACAGAAGGAGTAAGAGGAGTAAGCCTACCAGAGGAGTAAGAGCTGGTCCAGCCCAGGGGACTGGCACCCCATGTAGATGATGGCTTGGTGTTTGTTAAGCCTGGAGGTGGTCTTGTAGGAGCAGTAGTGTTTCTGGGTACCTTCCATAGTTCATGGGAGAGAGAGGCTTGTGTGTGAGAGATTGGGCCAGAAGACCATGTAGACTTGATGTCTGACAATTTACCTGCAACAGGGAAAAAAAAAAAGTGTATTTTTAGTTAGCAGCAACTGCTAAAGCAAGTGGGAGCTTCTGCATTGACTATATTCATCCAGTTTTTCAGGAGAGAAGAGCGTTCTGTCCCATCCACTGACATCATCCTATATCCTTTGAACCTACTCACGTTAGTATTCACCTTTGCAAAGAATTTTGTGTTTCATGAGTCTCACATTTGCTCCATGTACAGTTCCCATTTAAAAATCTACTATTTCACTTTCTCCTAGAAGATGATACATGAAAACAAGACCAGAAAATGGACTTAAGTATCTGAAATCTGATTTCATCAAAATGATAATGAAACACTTCAAGATTGTCTCTCTCAAAGGTTTAATAGAGCTTAACCACTTTCTCCTACACAACTCACCTAATCAGTATATCCATATGTTCTCCTGATAATTATTAACATTCCAAAGATCAAAGAGCAACACCACCTGTATTTCTGAATAGTCAAAGTAACAGATATTCTTCTGTTCCAAGTGTCTTTGAGAAAAACGAAGCCTTCAGAAGTTTAGAGAATATCATAACCTATTTCTTTGCAACTTCTTCCTGTTCAGTTTATTGCCCTAATCAGCCTTTAACCTATCTGACTACTGTTCCTGCCAAATCAAGAATTTTATACAGTAATACAAACCCCAAGAATAACAAATACAGTTTAGTATTCAAGAGTGGCAGACAAAAATGGATTCAAATTACAGATCTCAAAACAAAGCCTTTATTCATCATTAGACTTACACATCTCTGCCCTTCTTCCCTGTACATGTGAAATCAGAGCCCACTTTCCTCATCACAGCACAGTCCTCTTGTTGCTAACATCAGCAGCTCATGCTTGGCAGGAAGGGACTGAGATGGTCCCATCACTGCCTCTTGTGCCAGCCAGGTGATACTGGGATTGTGCTGCCTTAATGCTTTATTGCTGATTGCAGACACTTACAAAATACTTGGTCTGACAGAGTCCAAGATGCAAAAACCTTGTGAATTTTTTGTAAAGCCAGATGTGACCAGGCAGGCCAAGCTTATACTGAATCAGTGCCTTGCACCAGGCAGCCAGTAAAGTTCCTTTATTAGTCCTAAAGCCAAATTTACTCAGCCCCAAATCACAGCCTCAGTTATATACACACACACTCACCAAACTGCCTCTATCATTCAACTCACTGCTTTTATAGTAAATCACAACAATTTCAGTGAAAGGGCAACAACTCTCCCATCTTCTTGCAAACTGTAGCAACAAAAACAATTTCACAGTGATGATGAAGACATTAAAAAGGGTAAAATGGTGGAGGGAAAGGGAGAAAGCCTGAGGTTTAGAGGTCAGTTTTAGAGCAGCTCAGCCTGAGCTGCAGCACATGACACATGCAGGTTACCACAGGTTAGAGGTTGCTCTCTGTCACTACTTCTCATGGGGTTAACAGAGATGAGATGACACTGAAAAAAAAATCAAAAGCAAACAAAGCAGAAGTGGATGGCAGACAGAAGAAAAGCAAGCCACTCCTTTCTCTGCCTTTCACTGGAGGAACAAACATTTCAAACAAACCCTTTTTGTGTTGCATTCTGCAGTATGACCTGGAGGCTGCACCTTCCTTTACTCCAAATGGAGGGTTTTCATTGATTAGATACAAAAATGCTAATACAATTGACACAATAGCTCCAATACATTTTTGTAATGGGAGAAATTGGGTCTTTAGGTGGCCAGTTCACAAGCAAAGTTTCCATGATTTGCAGAGAGAGATGCTCTGTGATTTATAGCTCATTAAGAAGAATGGGATCATTATTTAGATGATCTTCAAGCTCAGCCACATAGGGAAGCATCAGGCTTTGGAGTGACTATTAAAAGGCATTTAAGAGCTCCAAACCCAACTTCTCCAGAGCCTTGCAGCATACTTCCTTCAGGTACTACTGAAACACTTCCTGATGGTTCACTTGTAACAGTGGGTTTATCAACAACCATTTCATACCAGCTCTAGGTAGAGGTGTTTCTACTGAGGTCCTGGACAATAGAATACATCTTCACAAAGTTGCAATGGAAATAGTCATGAGGAGATCTTGATGCCAACACAGAGTGACAGTACCAAGTGGATAAATCCATTTTTCCTCAGCACAATTCCAGGCGTACCATCCAACGCTCACCACCCAAGAGCTGCCAGGAAAGCTGCCTACCTAGGACATGACTGAACAAACCAGGCTTCTATGGTAGCACTAGTGGGAAAGCACTGGCTAGGGCTGCAGGAGGCTGTGAAAGTAGAGAGGCCATAGTCGTACCTGCAATGCTAGGTGCGGATGCAATGCTGCTGAAAGAGCTACTGTAGCCGGAGGCACTAAGCGGCCAGGCACTCGATGAAGGCAGCGTGGCATTCTGAGATGATGTTGGGGATGACCCTGCAGAACCAGCAGAGAAGCAACTAAGAAAGATGGCCATAAATGAGGTTTGGTGTGACATAAACAAATACAAACCATGCGTTTTCCTTAATCAGCCTGGTCTCTGAAGTCTAGGAATGAAATGTTACAGAAAGCATGATCAAGGGAAGCAGAAGTCTTTAGTAGAAAAGAAAGGTGGCATGGCTAGCACCTGTGCAGAAGAGAGTATTTCCTTTAAAATATGTGACTGTCTCAAACAGTGTTATACACTGTTTAGTCTCAAGGAACAGGCTTCATTTATAAAGGTGCTCTGCTGGCTGGCTAAGCAATGGCAGCTGTAGATGAGCACAGATGTGTAGGCTAAACTAACCTCTTCCTATTGGTGATTTGTCCTAAATCACTTGAGGTAAGCACTTCTCCACCCTAATGCCCACAAACACCTTGAGATTTGTGCAGACTTTCAGTAAAGCAAGGATATATTTTACAATCTCTTCTCAGAGTGATCAGCATTAAACAAAATAGCCTGAAACCATCTTGGTAAATCATTTACAATCTGAGGAGGTAGCTAAGCATACATACACTTTTCTTACTGGCAGCAAAGGAAAGAAAGTGAACATAAAATATCTTAATTATAAAGATGAGAAGAGCTAGAATGATTCTCTCCAGGCATCAACAAATTCAACACATGCATCCCAGGTGACATCATTCCTGACACAGGTAGATGGGACTGTGATACTGAAACATCTTTAACTAATAAAAACAGGAGAGTACTGAGGTAGAAGGGAGGAAATAAAAGAATCCTCTCATCCCTCACAGCTCAATACAAACCACAGGCTCTATTTTCCACCAGAACAGCAACCAGCCAAACTGTACCTTATCCAGACTGTCTGCACTCCAAAGGACAAATACAGACTGCAATCTCAAACCAAACAAGTCTGTATCAAGGCCATCTCTGGAAATAATCTACTTCCCAGGTAGAAGTGAGGGAATTATGTTTGATTCAAAGGCCTATATACCCACAGAGCTCAAACTGCTCCTGATTCCGTGTGGCCAAGACTTTTCAGCTCATAGTAGCTGACCCTGCAAAGCTTCATTAGCCAACAGGGTAAAACAAATATGAATCCAAAAGCTTAGGTTTTCTCTAAGTGTACAGTGCAAGGAGGGCATGCAGCACAGTCTAGCCCTCTAAATAAAGGCTCTGTTAAGATGATTTGTGTGCTTCAAGCTGTTCAAAGACAGACAGTCTCTTCCTGGCAGCATATCATGAAAGCCCCAACTTTATATGGAGGGGTACTGATAATAATAGATAATTTTAGCTAGGAGTAATGAGATTCACTAACTACATTTTATTAAATGTACAATACCATCAAGCTAAAAAGCTAATGAGGAAAGGAAGTATACATGGACCCCAACAGCCATTGCTTTTCAGAAGGTTCTGGCTCTGGGGGGGGGCCTCTACTGCAAAGATCATAAACCCTGAACCTCTCCAGGTAATGTAATATTCCTTCACTCACAGACAGATTAGACATGCACAGAGCTAATGCAGATTTCCCTTCTAGGAACAAGGAAGACCTGCAGTAGGTATAATCTAACTCAGGCATAGTTCTATGGGTCTAAGCTTTTGGCCCAAAGTGAGTACATTCTTGGGTGCACAACATCTAAACTGTGACTGAATTATGGCTTTGTACTTTTCTTTTTGGAACTTCATCCAGGTTGCCTGTCCCTTCAGGGGACCATTTAGGTCATTAAAAGTTAATTTAACACTACTCATGCACACAAATACTTCGTGTTTCAGTTTAAATGAAGGTTGCTTTCTGCTAAGAGGTAAGTAAGATGGATCAGGGCAGTGACAACCCCTGACTCCTTGCCTGAGTTAACAAGCCCAGACCTAGTTCCAGTTTTCAGTCTGTGTGGCTATCACAGAGGTAACCACTAGAACAAAATCTACATTTTTAATCCTGACAGCCTGATTATACTATTCCTCTGCACATTAGAGTTCTCTATTAGAGTACAGATCACTCATCCATTTTGGCAGATGGATCACAATTAAACCAAGCCACCTTTCCCTTGATCCACTTTCCATACATCTAGACAAGCAGCAGCCAGTCTCAGTGGTTTATTGTTTTGGAGAACACCTTTAGTTCTCGAGTAAGCACTACCAAGACAAAGGCAATGGAAAAGGCACTGGGAAATACCAGTTTATGGGTCAATTCTCTACTTTTTTCTTTTCTTTGATGGTTTGGTGGATAAACCAGCTCCAATTTATTTTGCTGACTGATCTTCTAACAAAGCTACAATGAATGAGTGTGACAGAAGCCTGCTGCCTCAGCAACCACTGTGGAGCTTCTGAGGACTTCATAAAGTGTATTTAAGAGGTTGGTCAGTATATATAAAGAGATCTTGTTCTAAACAACCAAGTGTTACAGGTTACACAAACTCCCAGTGACCACAGAAGCTTATATTACAACTCACAGCCTTTTCCAATATCAAAGTATTTACATTCCCATGGAAAATCAGAAACGTCTCAATCAACTACTTCTGGATTTTCAGTGCAAGTTCACAGCAGAAGCATTATCAGACTAGGAATATACACAAAAATACACATCCATAATATAGGAAGACAACTTTTCTGGAAAGAACAAGGCTACACAGATGTGACAGTGATCTGTGTGTTTACCTCCACTCTTGAGAAGATAGCGATTAACATCCTGTATGGTGGTGTTTATGGTAGGCCCAGTTGGAACACTTCCAGGAGTAACATCAGGGTCATTTTCGGGATCAATATTCTGCAGTCCTTTCCATGGCACCCCTGGATGAAACTCTGTTCCAAAGACAATGAAAAGTATTACCTAAAGTCCTAATTCTCCACAGCTCCTGGATATTAGAAGGCATGGAGGAGTCAACAACTAAACCAAACCCTGTTTTAAGGAGATGAGTTTCAGAGGAATGCTCTGTGTTTTGTTACCTGGTGGCCAGTTTATGCTGGAGCCATTGGAAATCTTATCACTATCCGTTTTGGCACGTGACCAGCTGTGAGGGACAGCTACGGGCGGGCTGGAGGGAGATTCACTGTTGGGAATCAGATCATACCGGCCATAAGAGTCATCAAGGGAGGACTTTCCTGGAGGACCAATACTTAAACCTCCAGGGATAGCACCTGTAAGGAAAGACATGGAAAGGCTTTGTTTAGAAGTGGGACTCACTTGGGGCATGGGATTTCATCAGCCCCTATATTTTGTTCTGATTTTCTTCTTTACTTTCTGTATTACCAAGATAAAGACAGTAAGCAAGGCTTGAAAGCATCTGAAGCCTTCGCAGGAATTACAGCTGGGAGATGCACTCTAGACACTCAAAGTTATCAGCATTACATGACTGCCAAAACAAGACTGAGTAATTCAAATCATTACCCTGATGGCAAACAGGAATTTGCATGCTAAAGAATATCACCCTAATGGATGATTTGGAAAGGCCTTTCTCATGTTCCCACAAACTACTCAACAACTTGCATAAGCAGCACAGCTACTTGCAGAATAAAAAACTATTGTAGAACAAATAATTCATGCTGCTCATAATAAAAGCCAGGATACAAAGAAGTTAACAGAGCACCGTGTTCTAACAGAAAAAAAACCTTGGTACAGGAAATAAAGGCATAAATGACTCAGGATACTGGAGGTGTTGGGGATAAAGGTGTTCCAAGAGATTAGCCAGCACTTCTAGAAAAACATGAATTCCCAGGGTGGGTAACTGTGTAATCCATCATGCCCCTGGTACAGAATTGGCTTTGAAAGGTTGAAGATATTGGAAAAACTGTGGGACAAAGCCAATGCCAAGTGTTTTTGGATTGAAGATGTGCAGATCTGGAATAAGGGGAAGCTTGCAGGACTTGCTTTGCCAACACTAATTGCTTGTTTTAATTCAACTCCATGTTCTGAGTGACAAAATTCAGCAAATGAAAAAAAACCCCAACATTCCTACACTGTAGGTAGGAAGTGATAGCTGCAAGCAGTTCAATGTACTGCTGAATGTGACTGCAGAACTCTCTGTCTCAGAGGGCACTCTGTCCCAACCCTTCAGCAGCACATGAGATGAAAATCACAACTGCAATATGACTCTAGACTGCCAGAGAGCTCAGACACAACGTACCGTGCTTGCTGGAGTTCTGGTCAAGAGAAGAAGCAGCACTAGACAGATTATCCATTGAGTTGGGATGTGTCCACTGAGGAAGGCGAGACTGGGACTGAGAAGTGTCCTTCACTGACAAACCACCAGTAATGTCCATGTTATTTACATTCATGTTCGGGTTCAGTCCAGCTAAGGGGAAATAGGTCATTAGAGATCCATCAGGTACTGCAGGATTAGAAGATGTGTTTAAATATCCAGGTAAAGAAATGATTAAACCTTGATATTCACTGAAATACAGAATCATTAAGGCTGGAAGAGACCTCTAAGATCATCAAGTCAAACCATACCCAGCACCATCATGCCACTAACCCATGGCCCTAAGGAAAGCATCTAAATGGTTCTTAAACCCTTCCAGGGATGGTGACTCCAGCACCTCCCTGGGCAGCCTGGGACAAGACTTAACAACCCTTTCTGGAAAGAAATTTCTCCTTATATCCAATCTAAACCTCCCCTGGTGCAACTTGAGGCCATTTCCTCTCATCCTCTC